>JAINUW010000625.1:0-412483 GCA_020205615.1 Panax quinquefolius
GTTGGTGGCTATTCCATGGTTGGGATCGAGGCTGGATACCTCGGGGTTATCTCAAGATTAATCGATCTTCTCTAGTGTGTGTTCGGTATTGTATCGGTGAGGTCTCGGGGTTAGATCCGAGGTTGAAACAAATTACTCCCAGTTGCGATCCAGGGGTTGATCTTTGCACTTAGGTAGTATTCGGTATGGATTTGGATTGTCTTTCAAGGTTCTCTCTTAAAAGATGAATCTGTCCTCCTGCAATGTTAGTAACAGTAGTACAGAAAATTTCGAGTGTCTACAACAGAATACTTTTATAAAGTTATTCATTTATTAGATTATAAATAGAATATATTATATTTTATTGTAAATCAATCTGGACCGTTCATGAATTAGTTACTATGCAGTCCATTCTTCTATCAATAGAAGCTCATTCCTTCATTATTTCTTACGAATTCACTGAAACTCTAGAGAGAGAAACTATAGAGAGAATTCTTCTTCCATAATCTTGAGCGTATTTCTTTAGAGTTTAAGAAAGCTTTGAGCGTAGTGCAAGTTTTCTTTGAGAATATCCTCGCCCTACCAGTCAAAATACTCTTCTTTTACGGTAAGGGATATTATTTATTGTACTCGTTAGGGGTATTCCTTCTTTCTTATTGGTGAAATTCTTTTGTTATTCCATTCTTTATTATTCTGTTGGAATACCCTGTATATGCGAGATACCCTATACTTCGTGAAATTCTTCTGTTATTCCATTATTTATTATTCTGTTGGAACATCACATGCAATGCGTTTATGCATGACTGGTTCCGTTTTTTATTATTTTGTTGGAACATCCACATGTCAGTGCGTTTACGCATGACCTGGTTCCATTATTTATTATTCAGTTGGAATATCCTGTCGGTGCGTTTACGCATGACCTGGTTCCATTATTTATTATTCCATTGGAATATCCCGTCTTTGCATTTACATGACTGGTTCCATTATTTATTATTCTATTGGAATAACTCATGCATGCGGTCTATCCCATGCTCGGTGATTTCTTTTGTTATTCCATTCTTTATTATACTCGGTTGGTTAAAGTTTTGACTTCTATACTCCATGAAATTAGTGAAATATCCTTGATATTTGGGCTTCATCCAGTATCTTTTCATGGAAATATTCTTCTGAGCATTCTTGAGTGTTACTCTACAAAGAAGTATCATGTTGACAATTTGGACATTATTAGTTCCTGGATAAATTAATTCTTGAACTTGTTTTATTGAATTCTTATATCGTTGTCATCATCCTCATGTTTATATTATATTGAAAGTCATTTGTGGCCTGTAGTGCATAGATGGACTTAGTATGATTATGACCAGGGATTATTCGGTGTAATCATGACCATAATGTTACAAATGATGTGGAAAAAGTCCTCATTGACCCATAGTGCATTGATGGACAATTGTTGGCATGATCATGACCATTAATGAATACACGAATATCCTTGGCTGTGGTGCATGGATAATTTGTGGTTGTGATACTAATGAATATCCTTGGCCGTAGAGCAGGGATGATGTGGATTATTTATTAAGCTGAGTCTCAGCGATAAAAGTCATAAAAACCTTTTAAATCATAGAAGATAGTGGATTTTATTCTTTACTTGACTCTTCTAATGGATTGCTTGTTCCGCTGCAGTTAAACTTGATGTTTGTTATATTTTATCAGTTTAACACTGTTGAAGGCTAATGATAATTTATTATGCATTATCTTAGTCATAATATTTCTTACTGGGCTAGTTGAGCTCACCCTTTTGCTTTCATTGTTCTCTTCAGGAAATGAGAACGTAGTAGGGACTAGTCGGAGAACAGAGTGATGGTCTAGATAATAACATTAGTAGTTCTCACTATTCTATGAAATAGTGTGATAATAAATGTAATGAGGACCCCATTGAGTTTGTATATTGTCTAGATGACAATAATTGTATTAAAACTCACAGCATATGTTTAGTCGTATTTTACACGACTGTTGTATAATTAAGTTGTATTTGAATTTTGTACCATGTATTTGGCGACTCATAATAGGTGATGTATACCAATTTTGGGGGCGTCACATGTAAGGTATGAATAAGTTAATATGAAATGTTTAACGCTATAACCTCATAGTATTGACATTGAATGATCGTTCCGAGTATACAAAAGACTGTATGACTTAGACGATAAAGAATGAATCTTGATGTATGTCATTTAGTTGCCAGAAAGCCGTAAGGAATAAGAAGTTGACTTAACGAACATTAAAGTTTAATAGTTTGAATAAGTTAAGATGATTTTAGGTTGAGGTACAATCGTAACCTTTGATGGTTGACATATGGGAGCTGGGCTAAACAATTTCTTCAGAGAGCGAAGGTATATACAAAAGTGGCAACCGATCTAACTCACTGTGTGGGCAGTGTAGATGAGACGGGAACTTATTTGTTGGTTGTTTGTGGGAAACCACTCATAGTACCATATGGACTACTAGCAGAGAAGCGATGTACGCTGAGTACTAGAAAAGTTATAAGAAGAAGATAAGAATGCAAATCATCAAAGATGATGAACGTTTTGAGTAAGACATCTTCGTATGTCATGAAGCCGTAAACCGGTAAGGAAAGTTAGTTGCGTAAGTTTAAATTGCAAGAACGCGAACCCTAAGAAGTAAATTTAAGTAAACCAATGTGTAAGTCAAGTATATGACTAATTGGTGTACGTGTTATTTCCTTATGTGTTATATAAGGATGTTGAATGAGCAGTTCAGCGTAAACTATAAGTTGTAGCTGTGTGTAAGGCAAGTTTCCTAACTTCATTCATACTATATGAATGCTAGTTTTTTAAACTTCTCAAATATTGAACTTGAGAAGTCTTGTCTATGTGCATATGTGCGATGTATGTACAAGGGGGTAGTATGTATGAGGCCTTTTGCCATAATTTGAACACTTCGGTGTTTCCTTGAGAAGAACGATTCTGTGATTGAACTGTTCAATACGAGTATGTTGTATTTATACATGAACCGTTATTGTTAAGTCTGTGCTAATGATTCTAGCCAGACAGAATGTGTATGAAAAAGGTAGAAGAATGAAAGTATTTCAAAGTGGATGTGAATGATGTTTTAAGATGATAGGAATCGAGAAAATTCCTATTATTCAAGTTGCTTCATAACCTTTGTTCGGTTATTGAAGTTCTGAAAAATGTTTAAACTCTTGAAGTTTTTTATTCAACTGTTATGACTTGTTGGGTAATTGAATGCTCACACTTGCTTTAAATGAAAAACATTTTCAGCGAACGATGTTAGAAAGAACTTAAGGATTTCGTAAAGATCAAGATGATCGGTATCCAGACGAAGTGCCATTCAGTATGTGAATGTGCGTGAAGAGCATGAGAAGACTTGTAATATAGAATGATAGAATTAAACTATAGACTAGTTTAATGAACAGTTATGAATCCTTAGTGGTGGATGAAAGTCACTAGTGTAAGATGTAAAGAATAATGTAATTACCATTATTTGTAATGAAAGAGGTTCTAAGGTTTCGAGAACCTGGCATTTGAGAATGTATGTCATTATATTTAGCTATATAATGAAGTATGTTTGGAAGGAAATGGAATAGTGATACACGGAGTTCGGGTCTGAAAGTAGGCCGGATTTCGAGGCGTCACAGGTTGGTATCAAAGCTGAAAGGTTATAAACCTTAGGTAAGAGTACCTAAGACTATAATCGTAGAGGGAAGGATAAGAAGATCACCACGTGATCATAGTAAATCATAGTAATAGATGAGATGTTAAACGATGAATGATTTATAGCTAATGCTATGAATTAATGGTACTACGAAGTAGTACGGGAAGAAGAACTCAAATTGAGTTGTAAAGGATAGCATACGAATTAAAGAAAATTCGTATTAAGTAAAGAGAAATTTAGAAGTTGTAAGATTTCAATTGAGGACTCATGTGATGGCTGAGTTGTATGAACCTTTGTTATGGGCAGAGGTTTGTACTTTGGTGTAACAACTACTCAGTTTATTACCTTATCTCACGTGTTGACATTGGAAACCAACGTTTTCAAGTCACACGGCAACTTTTAACCATTAATCTGGACTTTATACGTTTTCGACGTTTAACGTCTATTTTCGCAAAATCTGCCATAACTTCGTTACTAATGTTCTCTAATCCAAATCACATGGAATACTCCATGGACTTCATATTTACATCCTAACCAAGCAATAGGCACATTCCTTAGCTATATCGATTCTTAAATGTTCATTCAAAACTAAGTTCACGTTCAAGACTTTTTATGGTTTTAACTCACGTAACCACTTACGACTTCTATTTGGTCATGTCCTATCAATGATTTGGTCATTACTATGCATCCTTATCTCTCCTCAATAAACATGCCCTACCCATCTACGATTCTTCTATGAGAAAGAAATAGAAAAAGATGAAGATTACGGTTTATGAGAATTTACCTTGAAGTAGTTAACGTTCTTGATAAATGTCTAATGGTTTGCTGGGAAGTAGAAGGATTATAAGTTTCTAGCTCTTTTCTCTCTCTCAAATATGTTGGAAAAGCTTTGTAAAACAAGAAAAATCCAAACCTAGCTTTCTATTTATAGAAAATCAAATGAGGGGCAAAAATGTCCAATTCTCCACCCCCTTACTTATTTACCACTTTGTCACCAAGTAAAATACTTGGTGACCAAGTGATGTGCTTGCCTTGCACTCCAAGTGGCCAGCCCACCTTGCCCATGGGTCATCCCCATGGGTTTTACCCATTCGGTGACCCACCGGTTCGATCCATGGTTCGGTTTTCCTGCATTGGGCTTAACCAATCTAATATTGGGCCTTGACTTGGGCTTACCACTTAATACCTTGGGCTTTCTCATTCAATGGATTGTGCTAAACATAATCCAACCAAATGAATTAACATTAAGTCTTAACTTAATTCTAGAATACGAATCGTATTCCCTACATATACTTCAGTATTCTTTCCGTATAATACTAGTATGATTATCGTATTATACTTCATATTAACTCATCATATTATACATAGATACTAAATAGTATCTTAATTGTATAACACATTCCTTAACCCTAATGCAATTACTTCTACGCGTTTCATTTCCTTCTCGGAAATCAATATACTCAACCATTAGGTTTTAAGTCCGCAGGCAAAAACTTCGTTTGCCATAACGGAATTATTATTGGATATTCCATACTATCGTAATATTCTAACATTACGCGTTTCTCAGAATTTCAAACCCTAGCTCCGAACGAAATCGGATGAATAGTGTTTTTACGCAAACATTCTCGAAAAACCTTCGTTCTCATCTTGATAATTCACAACAATTAATTCTAGCACAAAGCCAGGATACTAACCACATCCGCACATTCTAGGTCATAAAACGACCTTCGAACATCGTTCTCACATAATTACTCAATTAAATTCATTTAATCCACATAATCAAATAAAAAATTTAATTCATTAAAAATTTGAAATTCGTGGGCGTTACATTCTTCCCTCCTTATAAGGATTCTGTCCCCAGAATCTCGCTACTCTTACATAAACAAATAAGGACTCTTTTCCTTCATTTTACTTTCGAGCTCCTACGTTGCTTCTTCAGCATTGTGGTTACTCCAAATTACCTTTCCTAAAGGTATTACTTTATTTCTCAAGACTTGTTCCTTCCTATCAATAATCTGAATCGGAATTTCTTCATACGTTAAGTCTTTTTCTACATGAATAGATTCATATTCTATTACGTGCTTGTAGTCCGGTTTATAAGGACGCAACACAGACACGTGAAACACATTGTGTATTCTTTCCATTTCTGGAGGTAAGGCTACTTCATAAGCTACCTCTCCTACCCTTCTTAAAATCTCAAAAGGTCCTACAAACCTTGGACTTAACTTCCCCTTCTTCCCAAAACGTATCTTCCCTTTCCAAGGCGATACTTTTAGAAAAACATAAGACCCTACTTCAAACTCCCTCTTCTCTCGATGAGGATCTGCATACTTCTGTTGTCTATCTTGAGCCGCTACTAATCGAGCTCTTATCAGCTTTACCATGTCTACCGTTTGTTGTACCATCTCAGGTCCCAACATTCGACGTTCACCTACTTCATCCCAAGAAAGTGGTGTTCTGCACTTCCTCCCATACAACGCTTCGTAAGGCGGCATGCCTATACTAGCGTGAAAACTGTTGTTGTAAGCGAATTCTACCAAAGGTAGATGTTCGTCCCAACTTCCATGAAAATCCATAACACAAGATCTTAACATATCTTCTAGCGTTTGAATTGTCCGTTCACTTTGTCCATCCGTCTGTGGATGATATGTCATACTTAATCTTCACTGTGTTCCCATTTTCTCTTGCAAACTCCTCCAAAAGTTCGATGTGAATTGTGGATCACGATCAGACACAATCGAGACAGGTACTCCATGTTTGGAAATGATTTCTTTGACATAAAGCTTAGCTAACTGCTCTAGGTTATACCTAACTCCTATTGGTAGAAAATGAGCCGATTTAGTTAACCGATCCACTATTACCCAAATAGCATCGTATCCTTTTCTTGTCGTTGGAAGTCCCACCACAAAGTCCATGGTGATATACTCCCATTTCAACTCCAGAATCTCCAGTGGTTGTATCAATCCACTCGGTCTTTGGTGTTCAACCTTAACTTTTTGACAAGTTAAGCACTTACTAACGTATTCTGCAATCTCCCTCTTCATGTTCGACCACCAAAAGTTCTGACGAAGGTCTTGATACATCTTAGTACTACCAGGATGTATCGAGTACCTCGAACTATGGGCCTCGCACATAATCTCTTCTTTCAACTCGAAATTATTTGGAACCCAAATTCTTACTTCAAAATGAAGTAAACCTTCTTTATCAAGGTTATACTTAGTCTTCACATCATCCTTCATTATCTTCTTATTCCGCTCGCATTCTTCAGTACCTAACTGTACTTCCTTAACCCGTTCCACTATCGTTGGTCGAGTCTCTATTGAGAATAACATCTCTGATGTTTCACTTGGCAACTTAACTTCTAATTCCATCTTGGCCATCTCCGTTATCAACTCATTCTGAGTCGTTAACATCGATGACTTTTTTCTACCCTTCCGATTTAACGCAACGGCTACTACATTCGCCTTCCCCGGATGATATAAGATATCACAGTCATAATATTTTACCAATTCTAACCACCTTCTCTGCCTCATATTCAACTCCTTCTGTGTGAAGATATATTTTAGACTTTTATGGTTTGTGTATATCTCACACTTCTCCCCGTATAAATAATGTCTCCATATTTTTAAAGCAAACACTACAGCTGCCAGTTCTAGGTCATGAGTAGGGTAGACCTTCTCATAATCCTTTAACTGACGTGACGCATACACAATGACTTGCCATGCTACATAATCACGCAACCTAGTCCTCTATGCGAAGCATTGCTATAAACTGTATCATCTGGTAAAGATAATACAGGTGCCTCACTCAACCTCCTTTTTAGTTCTTGAAAACTACGCTCACACTTTTCTGTCCATACATACTTTACCGACTTCTTTGTCAGATTTGTCAACGGAGTAGCTAATTTAGAAAAGTCCCGAATGAACCTTCTATAGTATCCCGCTAACCCCAGAAAACTCCTAACCTCGGTTGGCATTTTTGGTGTTCTCCCACTCATTCACCCGCTCCACCTTCTTTGCTGGATCTACTGATATGCCATCTTTGTCTCATAACATGTCCTAGAAATGCAGACTGTTTCGAGCCAAAATTCACACTTAGTGAATTTTCACATACAACTTCTCCCTCCATATTGTTTCCAACACTATTCTTAGATGTTCAGATGATCTTCGCATCTTAGAATAACTAGAATATCAATGAACACTACTACACTGGATCTACTTGTAACTTGTCCAAATTTTATTTCCAACACACTGCTCATCATCATATCCATTAATCATTTGAACAAATATCCATGCGCGCATGATTCACAACCCAAACGACATAACCAAAAACTCGTAATGCCCATAACGAGTTCTAAACGCCATCTTAGGTATATCTTCCTTCCTCACTTTCAGTTGATGATACCCCGTGCGCAAATCTATTTTAGAAAAATACTTTGCCCCTTTTAACTGATCAAATAGATCATCGATCCTGGGCAATGGGTATTTATTCTTAATCGTTAACTTGTTCAACTCTCGATAGTCGATACAAAGTCGTAACGATCCGTCCTTTTTCCTTACAAACAATACCGGTGCTCCCCACGGAGACACACTCTGTTGAATGTAATTCCTATCTAACAGTTCGTGTAACTAAACCATTAACTCCTTCATCTAATCTGGCGCCATTCTATATGGTGCCTTTGAAACTGGTGTCGTACCCGGCAGCAAATCAATCACAAATTCAACATCCCTATCCGGCGGAATACCGGGTAACTCCTCCGGAAACACATCCGCGAATTCTTGAACCACCGCTATATGTTCCAATGATGTTCCCACTCTTTGGGTATCCACCACATGACACAGATAACCCTTACACCCCTTCTTCAACATCTTCCTAGCTTGTGTCATGGTTAGACAACAAAAACGTCCTGGTGATTTATTTCCATAAAACACCACCCCCGGTTTCTTAGAAAGCCTTAGGTTCACACTCTTTCTATGACAATCTATTATCGCTCTATGGTTAATTAACCAATCCATACCGAGAATCACATCGAATTCCCTTAACCTTATCGGTAAAAGATCTACCGATAATCTATTACCCCTAATATCTTCGAAATAATTCCTATGAATGTGTTCAATGGGAATTATCTCCTCGTTTGCTACCTTAACGTCTAAAGGTATTTCTAATTTTTCAGGATTTAATCCCAATCACCGAGAAAATCCACATGATATAAATCAACAAGTAGCACCCGAGTCAAATAGCACGTAAGCATTTATTTCGTTGACTGGAATGATACCTGCTACTACATCCGTTGATGCAACTGCATCTTGGACCGTCATATTAAACGTTCGGGCTGAGGGTCTACCCAATGATGGTGTTGGTCTAATAATGACTAAATTACCACTACCAGAACCGTTATTACCCTCCGCCCCTTTCTTTGGGCAATTTCTTGCCATGTGGTCCACCGACCCACACACAAAACATCTCTGGCTTTTCTTAGGATTAGGACAGTTGGGAGATATATGACCCTCCTGCCTATAATTATAACAACCGATCTTCCCCTTCAGACAGACTCCCAGATGAGTCTTACCGCATGTCTTTCATGCCTCCATCCTACGTTTAGGATCCCCTTGTTTTACCCCAGTATTCACAGGGTTAAAATTCTTCCGTTTTGGCATATTACTACTACCACTGGCAACTTCTGCCTTATTTCCTCCTTCTCCCTTACTCTTATTCTTTCTATCTTTATGGTATTGGGTCAACGCCTCACTTCCACCCTCTACTATTATCACCTTTTCCAGAATGGTCCAGTAGAAGCACTCGAAAAACGATATCCTACTATAGAGCTGTGGTTTTAGCCCCGCGCAAACCTACGAGCCTTCCTCTCCTCCGTGTCCACTTGGTGTGGAGCGAACCTTGCCAATTCATTGAATTTGGCGGCAGATTGGGGGAACAAATATGTCCCTCGCTTAAGTTCTAAGAACTTAATCTCCATTCTCCTCAGCATGCTAGTAGGGAAAAAGTTTTCGAAGAATACCTTCTTAAATTGTTCCCACGTAACAGCTTCCGCTCCAGCCCCACCCTGGTGAGCCTCCCACCAGTAGTTGGCTTCCCCCTTCATCATATAGGTTGCAAAAGAGGTCTTTTGCGCCTCAGCTACGTTTGTAATAACAAACGCCTTTTCTATTTCCTTAACCCATGTTTGGACCTCCATTGGGTCCCGGTTGTCCCTTAAATTTGGGTGGACCTACACTTTAAATTCCTTAAAGGTAGTCATTCGGGCTACCTTTAGGTCTCATGGGTGCTCTACCCCAAATTTTGGTTAAATGCAACCATTAATAAATTAACGAACTCCTGCATTGGGTTATTAGGACCCCCCTCGTTCTCATTATGTGATTCTGCTTCTTGGTTACGTTGTCTTCTTCTTAGCGGCATTTCTGATTAAATAAATAAAGTTCTGTTATTACTTATTTGCTTATTTCGTTATTAGTCGTCAACCATCTGAACAATAACTCATACACAACAAAGCAAATTAAAATAAAAACTATCTTATATTAAAATGCTTCTTTATAGTTCAAAACTATTTACAAGTTGCTTTCCATAGCCCAAAAGCTATTACATATACATCCCACGTTTGACTTATACAAAAATTAGGATTTACAAAAAGACTACCCTTTAATTATACAAAAAAGAGGATTTTACGTCACTACACAAAAGTTTTTACCATACTACTCTTAATACTGCCTAACAGCATTCTCATGCTTCTGGTTCGCCAAAATCGACACAATATCTCGACTTATAGTATGTCGAGTCTGTCCCGACTCAATAGAATAACAAGCTATCTTAAGCTTGAAATCCCCGTGCGCACTGTCATTTATATATGACATTCGTGCTATCTTCTGGTCTTTTTCAACCAGTTTCTTACTAAGTTCCATGACCTCGTTCTTATAGTCCTGGGCATTGTCAGTCATGAGCACTTTTTCATCATGCTCTATCTCATAGTCTGACTCTGCAAACTCTTTTTCCCCATAGAGATCACTCGATTTCTTCTTTTCGGTGTCGCACCATATATCAGGTGCAACAGACGTTACTTGGCCAAGCACCGAGAGGTACATTGCCCTCATAGTCTCTCGTAGGTGTCGACTCTAGGTAGTGCATCACCGTATTAATCGATGTCACCTCCATGTCATCCTCCACATCAATCATCATATTCAAATATGATGTTATTCCCATGGTCTCCCTCGTAATAGTCCTCCTCCGAGTAATATTCCCCTGCCTCACTCCTCTAGATTCACTATGTGTATGTCTCGCTATAGGCATTGTGTACCGCCTCAACTCTGGCTTCACACGGACTCGCCGATCACATGTATATCCCTATACATCAAGCTATCAACCGACATCTACAATAACACATAACAAATTGATTAGTACATAATACACAATAATATAAGCACAAATCACATTTAATCCATTTAGGTTACTTTCCATCTTTTAAATCTTTTGGTATCGAGTTTCTCAATACCTTATTAACTCATTTTGACTTCGAGTTAACTTTCTTCTGGACTCTTCCTTTCCTAAGAGGTTATTAGCCCAAGGTCCTTCCCCTTAAGTTTTATAACCCTGCTTGCTTTGATACCAACCCATGACGCCCCAAAATCGGGTATCTTCCAACCCGATATATGGTGGTCCACGATACTACATTTCATACAATCATTCCATTGAAATAACAACAAAATGAGTGTAATTACTATCTTTGTATTACATTTGTAATAAATCATTTCCCAGGTTCATAACCAAATACATTTGTTGTTCTTCATAAGTATATTACATACAAACATACTAGTCTATTATAGGACAATTAATTTTCCATCTTAGCCTCGCTTTTATCTCTTAGAACTCTCGGTTGTTTTAGCTTTTTAGTCAGCAAAACATATGGTTCAAGCAAGAATGAGCATAACTAGCTCATCAAGTCTTAACAACGAATCATATGAATATCACCTCAACAAATACATGCTTTAATTCTATATCTGAACAATTATCTACGAAGCATTATGAAACATTTGACTAATACTTCTCATACATCAATTCCAGAGCATAAATAATAGCTTAGAAATGATGAACCAGTCTATAGACCATGAACATACTCTTTTTGTTTTCATACTTGAAAAGGATATCCGGTACTAAGGCCATCCATCTGTCTTTACTTACGAGCACTTCTAGGTGATCAGCCTATTGTACTCTATGTTGATCAACACTCTTAAGTTAAACATATTTACGTTCAACATTTGGCAACCTCGCGTGCCCATCAAATAATCGATGAAAATACTTGTGTTTGTTCATACACAAACTTACCTTCTCATCCGTACCAAATACTTGGCATAGGATAGCGTTAACAGTTCTATATAAACAAACTTGTAAACAAATCAATCAACTCTCCAATACTTGTCTAGCTAGAATAAAACAGGCATCGACCCTTTCCTTATTACCATTCATGCATTGTATAACATGCATCACGTAAAAACTTGGCTAACACGAAGGTCAGACAAGCGTCAAGAAAGACTTGCCTTCAAGCGTCTTCAAATTTATAATTCAACTATTCTCAGTCTTTACAGGATCTACATGATACATTCACATAACACACTGTAATTAGTTATCAAACAAACTAACTTTACAGTTCTGACCAACTTCTTTCTCTTCTACGTTTTATTTGAATTAACTTCGTTATTAAAGTCGATTCAACTTTCTATCCTTCGTTACGTTTCATTAACGTTCTTACGTCATTATTAAACCGACATTCGATTATTATTGGTGAACTAACACGTTGAACGTCATTCACGGTTCACTTATTACGCTCTTTATGTTCTTCGCTTAATTTACTATTGAACCTTACTAGATCTTCTTACATTAACATCTTATAAGTGAGTTAAGGTAAGTCTCATAATGTACATTAAGTACCTTCGTTATCTTACATTAAGTCAACATTCAAAATGGAATGAAAACCACTTGGTCAACTTTTTTCATCATCACGGCTACATGGCAAGATCTCTTACACTACAAACAAGGCCATGCGTCACGTCACTCTCAGAAGTTTTGCGGGACTCGGACTCTACATATGGCGCGAGTCCATGCACAAACTCTCGTCACTGTGATGCGAGTCTCAGATTTTTTTTTTTCTCCCGCCATAATCAAGGCCATGCATGCGTGATGATGAAAAAACATAGGGTTTTGGCATCGCAGCTTTTAACCTCATGCACCAGTTGGCCAAAATAGTTTGGTTTCATAATAAAACTCCCGGCTTCCTAATTTGTTCATTTACATCCGAATTGATCCATTCGAATTCCTACAAGTAACAAATTACATCCTTTACATGTTCGTATAAGAATTTTACCTTTTCGAATCCGTTAACTCAAAATTCACCTTTAAGTTCATTTTCAAGCGTTCTTTTAACGTTTTCGTCTGTTCAATACTCGTTTTCTTCGTTATAAGTTGGAATGCGACGATTATTTCGCCAACGACTCTTAATTACCTTATCTCACGTGTTGACATTGGAAACCAACGTTTTCAAGTCACACGACAACTTTTGACCATTAATCCGGACTTTATACGTTTTCGACGTTTAACGTCTATTTCGCAAAATCTGCCATAACTTCGTTACTAATGTTCTCTAATCCAAATCACATGGAATACTCCATGGACTTCATATTTACATCCTAACCAAGCAATAGGCACATTCCTTAGCTATATCGATTCTTAAACGTTCATTCAAAACTAAGTTCACGTTCAAGACTTTTTATGGTTTTAACTCACGTAACCACTTACGATTTCTATTTGGTCATGTCCTATCAATGATTTGGTCATTACTAGGCATCCTTATCTCTCCTCAATAAACATGCCCCACCCATCTACGATTCTTCTATGAGAAAGAAATCGAAAAAGATGAAGATTACGATTTATGAGAATTTACCTTGAAGTAGTTAACGTTCTTGATAAACGTCTAATGGTTTGCTTGGAAGTAGAAGGATTATAAGTTTCTAGCTCTTTTCTCTCTCTCAAATATGTTGGACAAGCTTTGTAAAACAACAAAAATCCAAACCAAGCTTTCTATTTATAGAAAACCAAATGAGGGCAAAAATGTCCAATTCTCCACCTCCTTACTTATTTACCATTTTGTCACCAAGTAAAATACTTGGTGACCAATTGATGTGCTTGCCTTCCACACCAAGTGGTCGGCCCACCTTGCCCATGGGTCATCCCCATGGGTTGCCCCATGGGTTTTACCCATTCGGTGACCCACCCGGCTCGATCCACGCTCGATTTTCTTTGCATTGGGCTTAACCAATCTAATATTGGGCTCGACTGGGCTTACCACTTAAATACCTTGGGCTTGCTCATTCAATGGATTGGGCTAAACATAATCCAACCAAATGAATTAACATTAAGTCTTAACTTAATTCTAGAATACTTAATCGTATTCCTACATATACTTCACGATTATTCTTTCCAGATAATACTAGTATGATTATCGATTGTATCATATTAACTCATCATATTATACATAGATACTAAAGAGTATCTTTAATCAGATATAACACATGCCTTAACCCTAACGCAATTACTTCCACGCGTTTCATTTCTTCTCTAAATCAATATACTCAACCCTTAGGTTTTAAGTCCGCAGTGAAAACTTTATTTGCCATAACGTAATTATTATTGGATATTCCATACTATCGTAATATTCTAACATTACGCTGTTTCTAGTAATTTCAAACCCTAGTCTCGAATCTAAATCGGATGAATAGTATTTTTACGCAAACATTCTCGGAAAACCTTCGTTCTCATCTTGATAATTCACAACAATTAATTCTAGCACAAAGCCGTAATACTAACCACATCCGCACATTCTAGGTCATAAAATGACCTTTGAACATCTTTCTCACATAATACTCAATTAAATTCAATTAAATTCATTTAATCCACATAATCAATTGTGCCTCTGGGAAAAAATTTAATTCATTGAAAATTCAAAATTCTCCTCGGTGGTAGGGATCAGAATGTGAATGTGTTGTTTGAGTTGTGATTCGGGGACATAATTCTTATAAGAGGGAATGATGTAACATTCCAGTTTTTTTTTTAATGTAAATTATAAATATTTATTGATTTATATAAATATTTATTGGATGTGTTTATTATTGGATAAATAATTATTCAATTTGATTGATTTGATTTAGTTAATTATTTATTTATTAAATAATTAATATGTTATGTGGATTGAGTTATGTGATTAAGTGATTTATTTAATAAATTGTTATTACATAAAGTGTGACAAATAACTATGTAAAGTGTGACAAGTAACTATGTGATAAAGAGTTATTAAAATAAATTAAAGTAATTTTAATTTAGTTTTGCCAAACAAGGTTTAAGTATATTAATCCTTTATTTTGTAAATGGTTTGCCAAACAAAGCCTTATGGCTTTTGGATTTCTTTTGAATTTAAATTATTAGTTAAATAAATAAAATATATATATATATATATATATATTTGGTAACTGATATATTATTAGGGTAATAAGTGTGGCGTCAGTTTTATACGTTTTTAAAACTGGTAAATTGGTGTTATTTTATGTTACGTATATTGTATATGGCTTAAGTTTAAGAATAAGTTCAGAAAAAGGTTTTCAGAGAGAAAAGTTCAGAGTTTTGAGAGAGTTTGAGAGAAAACGTGATTTTTCAAAGCAAGTCTGTTAACAAAGATTCTTAAGCAAACAAAAAAGTATGTTTCTCTAACCTTAATATATGTACGTAGATATGTTTAAGCCATTTTCCTATAAACTTGATATTCTCTATTTTCTTGAATATCACTGGATATAAAGTTTTTATCAAAGTTTCTGTAGAACTATGTTTTTACAATTTTGTATGATATTTTACGTGTACGTGTAACTGTAATTGTTATATTA
The DNA here is from genome assembly GCA_020205615.1 of Panax quinquefolius. Taxonomy (NCBI): domain Eukaryota; kingdom Viridiplantae; phylum Streptophyta; class Magnoliopsida; order Apiales; family Araliaceae; genus Panax; species Panax quinquefolius. Next base: position 15,600 of record JAINUW010000625.1, read on the forward strand.
GCATATGTATATATGAGATTGTATGGTAGATTACGTATACAAGAAAAAAGAAAATTTGTTTTAGAGTGAAAAACATGTATGAACGTATGTTTTACAAAATAACAAAATTGGTATGTGATTATACAAATTGTGAACTACTATGAAATTGAACTATACATGTTAATTGGTTTATATGTTGATATGCTTGTATTTCAAAGGAATCAATTTGGTTATAGACACGGAATTATAGTGTCACTGTGTCGAATTAGTTCAACGATGGAGTTTGGTTTTAAACAGTGCTTTCAAGGAATTTAACTTTTCTTAAATTATGATTTAGGTGGTGTTAATTAGTATATGCATGTTGAGGAATGTGCATGAGTAATTTATATAAGTTATGCATGTTAATTAGTGTTGGAATTGAGGTTATACACAGAAAACTTTGTTGTTCTGTTCTTCGTGGTTGGTTTTCGTGAGTTTGGCGTCCAAATACAAAATCCACCACGCGGCGTCAAGTATAGGCTAGAAGTTCGCGCCCAAGACCGGAATTCGCCTCCCCGGTGCCATTGTTTCACGCTTGAAATTTGGAAAAATGGTGCTATGAAGGGTAAAATGGTTCTTTAGGATTATTGTGTATTTAAGCCAATTGAGGGCGCAGAGGACGATTCAAGCGCAATTTTAAGTATTAAGGAACCCGAAAAGACAATCCATATCCATGCGGGGATATTACTTTAAGAGGGAACCCTAAAAAGATCAAAGATCAACCCCGATCACACTCAACCCGAGTAATAATTCCAACCTCGGATGATAACCCCGAGGCATGCGCAGATCCAATACCGGAACACACACCAAGAAGACCGATTAATCTGAGATAACCCCGAGGTATCCGGGCCTCGGCCCCAACCATGGGAATAGCCACCAACCTGGTGATAACCCCAAGGAATGCAGCTTTTTCACGATAACCCCTAAATGCTTGTTTCAAATGCAACCAACTTCAATCTTCAAGTGCCACAACGAGATACACTGCACCAACCCTACGATAACATCGGAAGACAGTACACACACCTCAAAGATGACAATGAGGACCTTCAACAATTGCAAAGCAATTCAATCTCAAATAAGTCTCGAGTAACGCTCGCTTTATCGTCCCAATCCCGGCGATAACACATGTGAGGGCAACATCGTCATCTCGCCTAACGCGATGCCACGCCCACGTCATCTCTCAACATCTCTACGCAACGATGTCCCACAAGACTAACCAATCCCGAGTGACTATCAGTAAGGGGTAACGGATGAAAGTTGAAGTCAAGACCGGAGGGCATCGCCCCATCTTCAATGACTTCAGACAAACTCTAATCCCATGCCATCAGACAACTCTCGATAACGGCGGTCCAAAATAGGTCCTCAGATACCTCAAACGGATGCCCTGATTGCACTTCTTAAAGTTCGAGTGGACATTACAAAGGTTCGAGTGCACGATTTTGAGACGACCCGACTAAAAAACCCGGGCCCACCAGTGTCAGTTGCCTCTCGTACACTCATGGCACACTGCTACTCACTTGCACAAGCTAAATTGCCTATAAATAGAGGGCTTGGGCTGCCCATTTTGCAAGAGAAAAAGGCGAGGAAGCCCTCGCCCAATTTGCTCAAGACTCACCCCATGCAAGTTGTACTTTCCTTTTAAACACCTGTGAGCTCATATATAGCCCTTTTGTACCTACAAAAGTCAAGAGTTTACCCACTCTAAAGATATAGAAGTCTTCTTGGCAATCACCGTAAGCCTTCTCACACACTTTTTAGTCTTTTCTTCTTCATCTCGCACACACACCCTTCTACACGCTGAGAGTCGTGGTTGCTTGCTTTTGCCCTGGACTTTCATCCGTGGTTTCATTATATATATATATATATATATATATATATATATATATATATATATATATGACTAACATTATCGAAGTTATGCCTCGATTGATTATTTCTGACTTTTTGGCCTCGAGCATTTATTTGCTTTTATATATATATATATATATATATATATATATATATATATATATATTATATATATATTAATTGTGTGTCGAACTTTGTTCGATGAGCCTAGACTTTTGCCCTGAGCGTTTTATGCTATTTATTATATATATATATATATATATATATATATATATATATATATATATATATATTAACTGTGTGTCGGACTGCTTCGATGAGCCCGGATTTTACATATATATTTTATTATATATATATATATATATATATATATATATATATATATATATATATATATTGTCGAACTCGCTCTCTTTGAGCCTCGATGAGCCCGGATTTTATATCCGGTGTGTTTATTGCATGAGCCCGGATTTTACATTTATATATATATATATATATATATATATATATATATATATATCCCCCACTGGAGTTTCTTCTTCGTGGCGGTTGATCGCTTTTATGCCTTTTTATTTACATTTCGTCCCGCCTCGAGTTTACTTCGTGGCGGTTGATCGATTTACAACTTTATTTACATTTTGTCCCGCCCGAGTTTCCTCTCTATGGCGGATTGATAGCTTTTATTTACGCTTTTGTCCTTACTTGAGTTTTATTTACATTTTAGCTCGATCCCCATTTATTTACATTTTCGTCCCCATGGAGGTGCTTCGTGGTTGGTGATCATGTCTCATATATATATATTTACGCCTTTTATATATATACCTGCTTATCGCTTTCATACAAATTGCAATGTATTCAGGCGCCTAGGAATCATGTGATCACAGATTCATCTTTATCGATCTAGATTCGGTTCCGTGATGGACATTTTCAAATTGTAGAAGCGCCTTTGTAAATTATTTCTGCATGGTGTCGAATTTCCTCGATGGTTTCCATACCCACGAGGAAGTCAGATTATTTTTTGTACATTATTTTCGCATACGGATGCCTCAGATTCGTAAAATAAAATCAATCAAGTCGAACACTTAATAAAATGGGAGTGTAAAAGGTCTCAATTACTATTGAGCATCGTGGTTTGAAAAAAACCTTTTATAAAACATCATTGCTATATCTTGCTTAAAACTGAATTTTTACATAAATTCAAACCTCTAGGTATATAGGTTCGAACGAGGCCTCGTGACTACTTCCAAATAACAAAAAGACATCGACCCACACACACACACACATTCAGATAATAGTTTTTTGAAAAGAGGCGGCCACCGTGGTAACACGGATGTCTGGGTGCCTAACACCTTCCCTCCCAGATAACCAAGTCCCCTGACCCTAATGAATCTTGCTTTCACCGACCCGCTTAGCAAAGGTCACATCATCGGGTCAATGTGCAAACCTTTTCTCTATTGTGTTGGTACAACCATTTAAAAAACCAATGGCGACTCTTAACAAATCCCATCGTCGACATTATACATGTTCGGACCTTTTTCACTTGTTTTTTCAAACAAATCTCACCTAAAATGAGAACACCAAAGAACAAGTAACGGAAAGGGGACATCTAAAAATCCCGACGTCGATGTGTGGCGACTCACTTGGGACTCCAAAGAAGAGGACTTAAGCCGCTATTACAATCTTTTCAAAACTATTATCCGCTTTGTGTGTGGATGTTGCATTTACATTTGATGAATGTGTATAATGCATTTCCTTATTAAACTTAGTGCTTCGCACCATAACTTCTTGTGATATTAGTGCTTTCGCACCATAATCGCCAGGATATTAGTGCTTCGCACCATATCCATATCTCGCAGGATATTAGTGCTTCGCACATGTCATCATTTTTCATACTGTGAGACGCGATGTATGTGAATGTATGTTGTGTGGTCCCTCCACCAGAGGCTATCCGCTTGTTTGATTATCGGACTCGTGAGAAGACTAATTCTCCGAGGCTCGTGAAAGGCACCACCCAAATTCGCTCCAATTGAAAGACCGGATTAACTTCCCGTCAAGTAGATTGATGATTTGGGAACCTTCATGCCAAAAAGCCGCGAGAGTAACCTAAGATAGGTCAACCTCTGATAAACCCAAAACGGAGGAAAGTCTCTTCATGCTCTCATTTCAAATTACTTGTAAACACAATTACTTGTAATTTCATTCCATATCTATCTCCATGTAATGAGAAATATGAAGAAATGTGTACATACATATTTTAAACATGCTACAAACAAATCGACATCCGCTTTTTGCAGGATAAAATTCCTAAAATGGACACATCACATAACATGTTATTATATACATTCCCTAAAGACTAAACTATGCAAGTCTTTCGCAGGAACCAATCGGACCTACTACCCATTCAAAGTCCAAAAGGCAACAAAGCCTACAAATAATCATGTCATCATCCGACTGCAGATCGAACTTAATCCAGCTTTCTCGCAAAGAATTCGATGGATTAAGCAAACAAATTACAGATTTGGATGTTCTACTCAAAGAATTACACCCACCACACAGGTCAAAAATACCCAGACATGATGAATCCTCCACACAAGGAGGAAACCAGTCATTATAATACTCGAATCGCGCTTTGATACGACCAACAAAAACTCATGATGTCGCCCATCCCAATCGAGAGATCCGCATAATCGGTGACATCAAAAAGAAAGTCCTCCAAATGGAAGAGACCCTTCGTGCTATCAAAGGAAATTGGAAACACACGGAGTGTTCATATATGCCGATCTTTGTATTTTTCCCGGTGTTCATTATCCGTAAAAAATTTAAAACCCGACTTTGAAAAAATACGACGGGTTAGAGATCCTTACACACATTTAAAGGTGTTTATTGGAGAACTGGATCTTATGCAGAGGACGAAAAGCTTAGAATGCAATTGTTCCAAAAAAAGTCTAACCGGAGAAGCCCGCTCGTGGTACACAAGATTAGACAATTCAAAGATCCATAGTCGGGAAGAGCTAGCACATGCTTTCCTCACTCAATACAAATTTTCAAACTCAGATGGCTCCCCGATCCAGATCAAATTACCAAGATCAAGAAACAAATCTAACGAGTCTTTCAGAGAGTATGCTCAAAGGTGGAGACGCCTGGTCGCCCAAGTTAGTCCTTCCATGACGTAATCGAGATGGTCATGACTTTCATGACATACATACAAGAAGCTCCTTTCTATGAAAGAGTTTTAGCCAAGATCGGCAAACCATTTTCTCAAATGGTCAAACATGGGGAGATGGTCGAGATGGGATTGAAGTCCGAAAGATTCAAGACCTAATGCACTCAAAGTTGTTGTCGATCACATCCAACTGGAAATTATGGGAACAACTTCCTGAGGGTCCATAAAAAGAAAGAGGAAGATGTTTCCCGATACTACAGGGCAAAAAAGGCAATCAAAACATGCCTATTCAAAGGAGAAACTACACTCCCTTTCAAGCAACATTCACGAACCCTCCAATACCAAAAGGTGGAGAAGTCAAACGCCTCGAGTGTTTACACCCTTGGGGATACCCTCGAGAACATTCAATCTCTTCCGACAACACGTAAGAAAATTACACATCTTCTTCCACCAACCAAATTTCTAATGGACGGGTTTCAATGTCGCTTCGAAATGTGCTTATCATGCCGGGCACCGGACATGATACTCGTGGATTGTTGGGCCTTGAAACACAAGATCCAGACTCGATAGACAACTGGAGAGATCGTGGTCACCAAACCAGATCAACCTCACGTTCAAGACAACCTCTTCCTCAACACAAAGAAGAAGAGGTTAACATGATAAATTGGAGTAATGGATGAATTCCAATTTCAACTGTGAATCCTCCCACCCTCAAAGACGGTGATGACAAATGGGATTATGCCAAGTTCCAATTCACAATGGAACGAAAGATGAAAGCTCTATGCAAACAAATCGAGCAATCGCGAATCGTGACTTATCAAAGATCAAGTGACACGTCAATTAATCACCAGAGCATGCAAGCCTCCTACCTATTGTCATGAATATTCCTCGTCACTTTCGTAAAAATGAAATGCTGGAAGACAAAGTGACAAAGAGAGCAAATGCCAAAGCCTGCTCTGGATTTCGCCAACAAAAGGGAATTCACCTATTTGGGCCAACCTATGGAGGAAATTCTTCATATGTTAATCAATGAAGGAAGGATCGCCCTTCTACCTCCAATCAACCCCCGCTCGTATGTATACAACTCGATGGAGTATGTCAATATCACTCCCGCCTCATGGTCACAAAGATGTAAGAATGTTGGGCACTCCGCCACCTTATCCAAAATCTAATCGACAAAGTGGTGTCTCGCGACTTAGCGTATTTATTTATACCGTGTTACGTGCAAGTGAGAATGCAGCCCTACTAAGTGGAAAAGTGTGGTAGTATATCATATCCACTAAAACCGATGGGATTAACACATTACTCACAACGCCAATAATTCAACTCAAGGGAAGCAACAATCCTTTGAAAGGGCGCCCCGAGCCAATCAACTTGTCGTGCAGTGAGCACAATATCCTATTGTTAGCTATGCACAAAGTTCCGTGGAATTATGGAGAAGGTGAAGGATCCACCTCACATACAATCGCATAAAGTTGTCAAGGAAAATCCATCAGATCTTCCCCCAACGGGTGATGAAGTCTACCATCAAATCAAAGGGGAAAATACCCATGGAGAAAATTGAAAAATTCTCTCCGCACTATGGGTCAAACGGTTTAAGGTGGTTTTAAGCTTGAAAGAAGCTCCACAACAAATATCAATTTTGGACTTGGTCCTAACTTCCGAGAATCACCTAAGGTCTTCATTCAAGGTTTTAGAAGAAGCCTATCTACCGACATCGCTTGGATACGGTAAAAATTTCAACATCCGGTTGATCACATTTTCAACAACAATGTGATATCCTTCATCGATGATGACATACCGCTCAAGGGACCGGCCATCGCAAGCCGCTGCATTATCATGGCCTTTGTCTCCTGGATATATGGTAGCCGGAGTCTTAATAGATGGAGGTTCCTCTCTAAATATCTCGTCCATACGCTACCTTTGGTGAAGATGAATATCAATCTCAATGTAATTTTGAGTAGCCATACTATCATCAAAGCTTTTGATGGAGCCCGCCAAAATTTATTTGAGTAATTGAGCCGCCAATCGAAATTGGTCCTCACACATTCTCGCGATCTTTCCATGTGCTCAAGATAGATTCGGATACAACCCGCTTTTGGGACGCACCATGGATTCATATGGTCAAAGTTCCCTCCACTCTTCACCAACAAATTGAAATACATTATCAACAATAGCCCGGTCACGGCCAACGCCGAACCAGAGATTCCTCAAGACGAGACATGCCATTCATCAATGCCAATGCAGATGTGGAACCAACCAGCTTTTCATGCTTTGAAATAAGCAATACCCAATACCATGCTATTGGAACGCCATCGTCTCAACCCAAGATTTCGCCGAGGTAATGCTCTGCTACTCAAGAAATGATGTCATTGGGTCATAAGTCGACAAGGGTGGGTAAAGATTGCCTGTGGTATCAAATACCCAATTCGATTAACCAAGCAAACTCGAATAAATTGGGCTAGGCTATTCTCGCCCATTCTAGTCACAGAATCCTCATAAGCATCAGCAGATTCCTTCACTTCAACTATGGCGCTCATCTTCGCCTTCAAACTCGAGTCCGCACAACCTCCTCAGAAAGGTGCCAACCAATGTAATGGCTATGTTATTTCCCAAGCCAAGATCGGTAAAGGAGAAAGAAGTCTTTGTTCCAAATCCCGCAGCGGAAGAAGAAGAGGAACGAAGAATCAAGCAAGACGTCATCCGAATGATGTCGCATACGCATCATCGCTCATGATGAACATACCAACAGATACACCCTGCATGATGATGATTGCCTGCACATAATGGCCATCATTCGAGATGAGGAGGATGATGACAATCCCTCCATCATCATGGGTCCACCCGGACTTTTGCCCTCGCTAATTGGAACAACATTCCTCGTGATTGGTCGACAGAGGTAAAAAAGCGTAAACTCTTTTCTACTCAGTAGATATAATAACCGCTACTTTTTTCTGTACAAGATTAGTAGCTTTATTTTGCCAAGATATGCTAACACTATGTATGATCAACACATTTCATATATACTAAGTGAAAGCATATTTTGTTTCAGACTCAATTTAGATGTGCTCTGTATTGTCGACACAAGGCTCTTCTCCACAAGGATCAGAATTTTGATGTAGAGATGAATTCACTTTGATGGATATATATGAGGATGACATTGAGGTGCCTCCAAAAATTCAAGAATGGGTCAAAGACAAACCCAAAACCCAACCTCGATCAAACCACTTTTTTCAATCTCTAACCTTAGAAAGCCCTAAGTTAATCCAGATTGGTTCAGACTCTTACCCCAAACCAAAGGAATGACATGGTTACGCTTATTAACCCAATTCAGGATGTGTTTGCATGGTCTCATGAAGACATGGTGGGTTTGTCCATCGACATTGTCCTTCATCGCCTTCCCATTAAAGAGGGATTTAAGCCTACCAAGCAAAAGCTCAAAGCGATTGAAACCCGAATGGAGTTTAAAGGTGAAAGAAGAAATTGTGAAACAATTTCAAGTCGGCATCATCATGGTGTCTACATATCCCGAGTGGATATCCAACATCGTGCTGCATGCCTAAACCCGAGGGAAGGTGCGAAGTTTGTGGATTATCGGACTTGAACAAAGCTTGCTTAAAAGATAGCTTTCCCGTGCCATTTATCCACATTCTCATCGACAATATCGCATAATACGATATGTACTCCTTTTGTCGATTGATTTTCATGGGTATCATCGATCATGGTTGCCGAGGAAGATCGTGAGAAAACCGCTTTCATCACGCCTTGGGGAACCTTTTGCTATAGAGACGTCTGTCATTCATTCGCCTCATCAATGCCGTGAGAGCCACCTATCAACGAAGCTATGATGGCTCTTTTTCCACGACTTAATGCACAAAGAGATCGAGATCTACGTGGATGACATCATTGTCAAGTCCCTAAGGAGGATGACCATATAGACCATCTCGTAAAGTTGTTCAACAAAGTCATGTAAGTACAACTTGAAGTTGAATCCAATTAAATGCGCCTTTGGTGTTAAATCGTGCAAGTTGCTAGGATTTCTAGTCACCACAAAGGGATTGAGTCGATCCCCGCCAAAATCCAAGCCATCACGGAAATGCCCATTCCTCGACAGAGAAGGAAATACGGGATTTTTGGGAAGAATCAACTTCATTAAGCAGTGTTTATCTCCCAACTCACAAAGAACCCGTGAGCCAATCTTCAAGCTTATTAAGGAAGAACTCCTCCATGAAATGGAATGATGAGTGTCAAAAGGCCTTCCTTACAATCAAGAAACATCTAGTCAAAGCTCCCGTGTTGGTACCACCTGTGGATGATGTTCCCTATTTATGTACCGTCCATAAGTGACAATGCCATGGGTCAGATGTCGGGACGTAAAGACGATAGAGGCCAAGAACGAGCTATCTATTACCTCAAAGAAAAGGTTCAAAGAAAGAAGTGAACACAAGTACACTCGATCGAAAAGACGTGTTGCAGGTTTTTTAGCATGGGCTTCCATGAGGTTACAACATTACCTCCATGGTCACACAACCCATCTCATATCCCGCGTGGATCCTCTCAAATACGTGTTCAATAAACCCATGTTAAATTGCTTCATCGTCCAGATGGGCTTGATCCTACAACAATTTGACATCGATATGTGACTCAAAAGTCCATCAAAGGTCAAGGAATCGCGGATCAACTCGTCCGCCGCACCTTCAGGGGATTTCAAAACCTTGAAACATATTTTCGATGAAGGAGTAATGACAAAGGCAAAAAGAACACCATCAAGACGATACATACGCCAATCATGGAAGATGTATTTTGATGGAGCTATTAATATGGAAGGTTCGAGCCGGAGCAGCTTCTAGTATCTCGCACGGGAGCAAAGATCCCGTCGTCAAATCAAATTATAGCTTTGTCACACCAACAATACTACCGAAAGTATGAAGGTCGCCTCATGGGGCTAAAACTTGCCCGCTCAACGGGCATCGCGTGTTAATCGTCTTTGGAGATTCGAGAGTTGGTAATCGACAATCCACCGGAATCTATCAAACCAAGGAACTACATTTGTCGCCTTTACCATCGCAAGTTTTGAAGATGGCTTTTGAGTTCAAGAAATCTCCTTTCTACACATTCCTCGTAATAGAATGACTTTTTATGGACGCATTAGCAACTTTGGCCTCCTCGATTCAGATATCGATAAGGAACATTTGCCAAGAAAGCCACAATTTCTCGCACAAGGCCCCAAAACCTATGGGAATTACATTGAGAAGTATCGGATGAGCTACCTCCCATCCAACATCCTTGGTATCAAGATATCAAGGAATATCTACGAGATGGATCTACACCACCGAGGCGAGCCCGATCGAGAAAAGGCGGATCCATCGACTTGCTATGAAATTCTACCCGAGAGGAGATGCGCCTCTACAAAAGAGATGCAGGACTAGGTCTCCTCGATGTTTAGACAAAGATCAAGCCCAAAGGCTTATGGATGAAATCCATGGTGGAGTCTGTGGCCCCTACACGAGTGGCCCCTCCTTGTCAAAAAAGTCCTCGTGACGGGACATTATCGCTATCTCTCAAAGTCGATCAGAATGACCACGCCAAGAGATGCTATCGCGCTGCGATTCATGGGAATGCTATACACGCCCTCCAAGGAACTCCACAATACGAGTTCACCTCGCCCTTCTCAATGTGGGGAATGGACGTTATCTAGCCCATCGAGCCTAAAGCCAAGAATGGTCATCGATTTATCTTCACCATGATCGACTACTTCACCAAGTGGGTAGAAGCAAGCCTCCTTCCCTGTGGTTACTAAAGAAGTCATCATTGCTTTCATCGTAAACAATGTCGCTTTTGTCGACACGGACAACCAGAGGTGATTGTGTCGACAATGCCAAGAACCTCAACAACAAAATGATGGAGGAATTATGCAAGAAATTCCACATCAAACATCTCAACTCGCATCTATCGTCCAAAGATGAATGAAAATGTTGAAAGCGCTAACAAAAACATCAAGAAGATTATGCAAAAGATGTCCGCCAACCACAAAGATTGGCCCCGACCTATCGCTCCTCCGACTCATAGCCTACGTAACCTCAATGCGACTTCCACCGGGCAACCCCACGATTAACCTATGGGATGGAAGCAAAGGTCCCCATAGAAGTTGAAATGGAATCCTCAGAGTGTCGATAGACGCTCACCGGATGAAGACCAATGGGTACAAGACATGTATCACCAATTGTCTCTAATAGACGAAAGGCGTAACCGCGACTATCTTCCATGGTCATTATATCAACAAAGGATCGCCAGATCCTACAACAAAAAGTCCCGGCTACTACGGTAGCTTTAAACAACACGACTTGGTTTTCAAGAAGATCCTCGACAACCAAGATCAATCTAAAGGAAAATTCGCCCTAACTGGAAGGCCCATTTTATTGTCAAAGAAGTATCGACAGGAGGCGCCTCAGATTGCAAGAAATGGACTACGATGAATTTCCACAACTCATCAACTCGCGACACCGTGAAATGGTATTATGTCTCAAGTAATCACAAAAACACCCCTTGTGCGTAATCATCAGTCACCAACCATTCCGGCTTCTTTAACCCTTTACCACCTACAACTTTCCTACACTTTGCCCCTCGTGGAAACATACATTTCAAGCCGCAGCCGCTGCTGCTCTTTCAGCGCTCCTACAACTTAGGTCATCCCACCATGGATTGAACCTCTCTCGACTTATAGCTTGGCTACCATACCCATACATGGGATCAAACTTTCATACCGCAGCTTTATCCTCAACCTAGATTAAACTTTTCCTCCCCGCACTCGACCTCGCATATGGGATCACGCTTTTCATCTCGCCTCGAGGGGCTAACCACGCCGACCGATCTCCTCTTCAATAGAGTACGAGGCAACCATTTCATATGGCCCTGGCCGCAATAAAACAAAAACAACAAAAACATTTCTACCCTTACAAAAACAAAAAAAAAAAAAAACAACAAAAACAAAAAACATTCCTACACCATTTTCACCATATACAACGTTGAACCTCTTACACTGTGTTCGAACTACGCAGACCGATCTCCTCTTCAATCAGAGTACGTAGTACCATTCATGGTTCGGCCTCACCCCTACCAAAACACAAACCATTGTCAATTGGTACTGGATCATCCTTCAATCCACTACATTTCATTCGCTTCGCATCAAAGGGATGGAATTACCCTAACTCCTCCCAAATAGAGATTCTACGACCATCTAAGTCATGGTCATATACTTTCAAGAGCAACACCAATCCATAAGAGGTGGAATTAACTAGCTTCTCCTAAATAGAAGTATCAAGCACCATCCTGGGAAAGCGGTCAATCTCGTAGAGGAAAGCCACACTCCTCTCCACATTTTCATCCGTAAACCAAACCCCAAGACACCAAAGATGGTAGGGATACATAGAGATCGATGATCCATTCTCGAACTATCCAGAGACAACTCAATGTCCATCCACCCAGAGGAATTCGTAATACATCAAGATCACAAGCCTCAAGCAAAGTAAAATATCAAGCAAATAAGCAAAAGCATATCTAAAAGGGAAGTGATCCAAAAATATATTTCATCATATATATAATGTTGTTTGATATATACAATGTAAATCGTATATGACAAAATGGCTAAGTTTAGTCTGCAGCAGTGAAAATACAAGCTCATCTACAAGTCGGTATATGCGAGCTAACAAGCCCAACATGGCGCCCCTCTCGTAAGAAGGAGGTGAAGTCGTGGTCTCCTCAGATGAGAATATCCACACGACCCAACAAGATCTCATAGCCATCCGCATGGTGACCATATGATCATCAATATATGCGCCATCTCTCGCGATCACGCCAAAGTGGTAAGGACCTCATCAAGAAGATTATCTCGTGACGGCTACATCCCGGCAGAGATATAGCACTATCCCGCCAACTATCATCGATCTCTCGGGCCGATCCGCCTCATCCCGCCAACAACAACAGCATCTCTCGCGAGCTAATGCCTCGCTCTCTCTAATAGAGTCGCTGCTCTCCCATCAAGGGCAAGTCAACATCATAGATCGAGCCTCGATCTCTCTCAAAGGTCATCGATGAAGACTCGCTCTAAGCATCGCGGTCGAAAGTGTCAATCACAACAAGATCGGGTACTAGGAGAATCCGGAAGAAAATCGGCAACCCAAGCAAATGCTCCTCCTCGATGTAGGAATCGATGTCCTCCATGGGCTCTACATCATCTCGACTCACTATCCCAGATCGTGGACACTACCGCCAACCGACAAAATCTCTATGCTCCATCCATGCGAATACTCGCAGTAACAAACCCGGACGATCGATGTAAAAAAGAAGTTATCTCACGCCGATCCCAACAAGCATATACACACGGATCGGCCCTCTCCGAGAGATATCGAGAAGTCGAACGTCGACCTATCGCCCTCAAAAGGATGGAAAATCCTCGAACCGGGTCGAATCGCGACATCACGGCCAATGGGTGATAAGTAGTCACACCCCTCAAAGCCAACCAGAGGGAGGAAGTCCATGCCCTGAGCGTGAGTAATGAAGTCAGATGGTGAGCAAAGCCCCGAACACCAAGAATATGCTAAATGGATCTCTCGATATCCGCCAAAAATGTGGACCAAGACAGAGCATCTATACACTCCGATGGATCGAAAGGAGTATGACATGGCTACATCATGGGTGAACCAATATCCATGCCGCCTAAGGGTACCAATCTGGCCTCAAGTGTGACATAAACCACACATACAAAGACGATCGAACTCCCAAAGTGAACACTCCTATAGGATAAGTGCAACAATAGGATGTCGACCGCAGGTCTCTCGCTATAATCATAGTACAATGGTACGACCTCTCTAAGAGCTCTCACACAACCATGATGACACCAATGTCTATCTCATCCATATATCGTGGCATATGTACATACGACAAAGACGCACAACAAAAAGACATCAACCTCGCCAAACGCCAATGATCCTCCCAATGCAAAAAATCCCCTAATATCGTGAATAGCTATCCTCCGAGCCAAATCATCATACGTAAAATGCCGGGATATCACGTGGCTAGATGTCACCATCCTCGCACTACTACTCGCGCCGCAATCCCGCGTGAGAGTCATGAACCGCTCTACTCATGTCTCCCAAAGCCGATGCACGCAAGGTCCGTTCTAAAGGCAAGATCGTCAAATCGTATATACCTCCGTAGTAGAGTCAACTCATGGGTACCAAATCGAATACCGCTTATCCCAGAGCCAATGCTCTAAAGATCCCGTCCACAAACCCCGCGGAACCTCAAACATCAATAAAGTCATGGTATGTCGCAAAGAATGATCTACAGGGCCACCCCGTCGGTGGTGACATGCTATCATACCACGATCAAGATACCCAATGCCACCAATGATGGTGGGGTATGATCTATACGGCTAACTCGTCAAGAAGACATCCGTCAAGGGCCGTGTCATAAGACCATCCAGGGTCAATGCCAATATCTCTCGACATACATACATATGCATAATACGATATACATGCATAAAGAGATAATGGATGGCAATATGATATAGGAATGGAAAAACTGTGCATACATTCCTAAGTATATCATCATCTAATACATCATCTCAGACAGCCTACAAATACAGGAAATGGGGCATGATGCCCTACTACTAACAGAGGCCTATCAAAAGATATAGCGAGAATGGGGTACAACCACCCAATATCTAACAGAGGCCTATCAAAAGATATAACGAGAATACACATCAGAAGAAGACCAAGGTGTCGATGTCCACATCATCAATCCTCGCTCCACCGATGTAACTCCTCCCGAGTCACCGGATCTCTATCAATCAGGATGTCAGCCTATAAAGAGGAGGATCTCGCACCCAAAAAACCGAATGGGTCATCCGAGGGGGGCAAGCACCGAGCTGGAAGGAACGAATGACTCGCCTCGCCGGATCTCTCGCCCAAATGCCGATAAATATATGTGCTCGATCCAACCACGGGTCAAACTATCAATCTGGGTCATATGAGTTCGATCTCTGACACAAGCTATCCAATCCATCATCATCAAGGATCCCGGAACCATATCCCCATAAACCGTGGTGGCGCGGATCGGGCTCCAATAGTGCGAGGGGACCACCACCACCGAACATCTCCCGAGTACATGGACCTCCGATAATGCAAAACCATCAACCCCAACAATGGGATATCGTGACGGGTGATCGTGGATACGTGCCAACGACGCTCGACAGAGGCAAGATCGCAGATACGGATCTCCCCTGTGGTGCTCCTAATAGCACGCCTCCTAAATAGAGCTCCCACCTCCATCTCGTGAAGAGAGGAACTCTCCGGTGGAAATCAAGTACTCGACTCCAAATGGGTGTCCATCCTCAAAGCCGATGGTCAAGTGTTCCCCCGAATAGGAATCCATGTAATGGTATCACCGTCAAGAACTCCAACAGATACGCAAAGTGAGTGATCCCCTCACCATGTGGGACCTCCCCGCAAAATAGAATGGTGCCATCGTCGCCCCTCGTGGATAGGTATCTAAACCTAACACACTCACAGACGCAAGCACGGGAGCCTCTCATAGGCCCAAAACCGCCAACACAATGGCAAAACATCCGCTATCAAGAAACACTCTTCACCTATGAATGGGAAAAGACAAGAGAAATACTCACCACAGAAATGGGTAAAATCCTAGCCAAGCCCTCATTAAACCTCGTGAGAGACACACGCATGCCCCGGAGGAAATAGGCAAAGGTGTAAGAGCCCCAATCATACTCTCCAATACGGTCCACATCACGCGGTGGCGCCGATCAAAGCGAAAGATACCGTAGAGAAGAGTTATCTCGCTATGAAGCAAATTTCAATGATCATCAGAACAATCATCAGAACGCGATCCCCGATTCTCGACATCATCATCGTGCATGGGCTCACCAAAAGCCCACTCATAGCATCTACGCCAAAGGACCCGAACGGACAGCCCCCGCTTTTGAGCGCCCACCGAACTCCTAACAAGGATCTCGACGGCTATAGGGGTAATATTCGCCATGCAAGGCAATCGCCCTCCAAACTCCATACCGTGATAAATCGCCAATCCATAAGCGCCATCATCACCTCGCAATCCAAAGAGATGGAGGATCGAGTCCGATGAAACCATCGCCGATAATGCCCCGAGGTAACCCCTGTGGACAAACGACGGGAAGGATGGAGAAGAATGCCCGAATCCCCACTCATGCACTACGCTTCTATAGTCGATGAAGCGCCGGTACATGGAGTGAATGTCGAACCCGCCCCTCGAGGTCGTAAACCAGAACCCGCATGAAATGCAGATCAACATCAAAACCCTTTAATCCTCATCAATCAGAAAGAAGGAAGATCAAAGTCTAACGCCATACCTCGTTAAGATGCAAATACATCGATGGATGTCTCGCTCAAATCACCCAAAGCAGCCTCGGGTTTGCCACACCGAATACTCTGGAGCTCCCTACGAGGGACATGTGCAAAGCAGAGCGGATCCTCAATCGGAATATCCGCCCCCTCGCCCTCAACGCCCCGCACATCTACCCCGACAGATTTAATCACGGCCTCCACCAACCGACGAGGTCGTCGATGTAGAATCGGGGACGAGGCACTTTAAGCCCTCCGCCAGACGCCGTAAGTGGTCCCATGAGAACCGCTTCTACCGATCCGGATCCATAATATCCGGACAACAAGTCTCCAAATCACCTCGTAAAGGGTGTGGTATTATTTCACTCGAGCTTTTAAAATGCATTTATGACTATATGCATGCATGCATTTACTTTAACATATAATAGAGTTAAAATGCATGACTACCCAATGCCTACATTTGAAAATTTTTTGCCATAGTCCCTTTGAAAATAGGACTATCCACATGCACATAGGCATGTCTAGGTGGCCATTCAAGAAGACACCGCCCCCAAAGTCATATACATAATATATGCATTAAAAATCAAAATCATCATGCATAAGGTCAACCTCAATATTAGGAGTACTTTGCCTTTGCTACCTTTTGCTCATGGACCCAAATATAGACAAAAATAGTAAAAAAAAGGTGCCAATTTGACTGCCTCAAAAGTCAAATTTTTTCACATCATTATGTTCAAAGATGGTTTAATACTAACATTTACTATGTTGAATATTTTTATCAAGTCATTTGTGCATACATAATCACTACTATGTGTTTAGATGCATTTCATGCGATAACTCACAATCCAACGGATAAAAACCGAAAAATACATGCATACGCTACTGTGATAGTGTAACACTTGTACGGTGATGTAATTTGCGTAAAATAAATTAACTCAAAGAGATCCGAAAGAGGCTCACGGATTTTCCTTCGCGCGACAAGTCGAAAATGACTCATGAGACCAACTCGCTGGAATTTATCATCCACATGATTGGTCGCAGCTCACTCACCACCGCAGAAGCAGTGCACCGCAAGACCCCTATGTGGGTCCCACCCTCCGCCTTGGCCCTAGTTTGAGTTGCAAAGGAGTTCTTCATGGACTAGAAAGGTCAAATCGAGAATAAAATGCCACGCGATCGAGCAAAAACAAAGATACAATCTCGGTCTTCTCAAATGAAATTTTGAGTCAAGACATCGCTCATTGGTAGTCACCCAAAACAAGAGGTATACCTCGCCAATGATCTCATTTGTCACAAATCACATACGGCAATACCTTATACAGTCCGATGCCGCCAACTCCCGGTCGTTATCCCACGTGAGTCTCGACGGGTTATAACGAGTCCCTCCGACGGGGTTACAACGCGAGTCCTCGACGGGGTTACAACGCGATGCTCACGGGTCCGACGTACACATATCAACGAAGGTCAAGCAACTTGACGTTATTTCACCGATAGCATTAAACCTATTAGAGCTCTAGAGCTATTCGAGGATTTCATGCTCGATAGGATTACAACGCATATTCAAGATTGATCATATCAAGGGTCCCAACTTCGACGTTATTTCACCGAAGTAATTAAAACCTATCGAGTCAGAGCTATTCGAGGATTTCACACGACATCATATTCCCTCAATGGGTCATTGATCAATGAAGGTCAAGCAACCTTGACAATCTACCCATCAAGAATGTCAACCATTGATTCACATCGCCGAAGGTCAAGCAGGTTCAAGGTCAAGCAACCTCGACAAGATATCCCATGTGATTTTTCAACCGTTGATTCACATGTCGATGAAGTACACGCCAACGAAGGTCGCATCCTCGACAAACATTTGTTGTTGGCAAAGAATCCAATGTAATCTTCGACATGTCCCGCGATACCAACCAGAAAGGTCAACGTTATCAAAGAGGATAGATGATGGAATATGTTATACACATCCTCAAATGATCAAGCTTTATCCCCACGCATCTCTTACACATAAGAGGTACATCTTCGTGGATCAAGTCATAATCAAAGACACAGGAATTTGGTGATAACTCCAACATCAACATCCTAACAGATTCTGGATTACACATCAAATCTCGTCAAGATTGCTAATCCCTCACCAAGCAACAGGATCCAAGAATCATCCCCAAAGATGTTGGGCTACAACCCCGCACACACGCATCATACATTTGCATCATTTTGCTACCCATAGTACCATGTTTGTTTTGTGGCATTTCAAGTGTCTAGATTCTTTATCCTACCCATGCATCGCCATGCATGAGTATGATAAAGAGGGCATCCGTAGACACTCGAAATTTTTTCAGTACTCATCGTTACTAACATCATAGAGGACAGATTCGCCTTTTAAGAGAGAACCCCAAAGACAATCCATATCCATATCTGATACTACCGAAGTTCAAAGATCAACCCCGGATGAGCCCACTGAGTAACAATTCCAACCTCCTGAGATAACCCCGAGGCATGCAGATCCAATACCGAACACACACCGAGAAGACCGATTAATCTCTGAGATAACCCCGAGGTATCCGGGCCTCGGCCCCAACCATGGAATAGCCACCAACCCTGGTGATAACCCCAAGGAATGCAGCTTTGGCGATAACCCCGTAAATGCTTGTTTCAAATGCAACCAACTTTAATCTCGACATCACAACGAGATACATCGCACTCAACCCGACGATAACATCGGAAGACAGCACACCTCAAAGATGACAATGAGGACCTTCAACAAATTACAAGAATTCAATCTCAAAGAAAGTCTCGAGCAACGTCTCGCATGATCAAATTTCAATCCCGCGATAACACCGGTGAGGGCAACATCATCATCTCGCCAACGCGATGCCATGCCACGCCACGCATCTCAACATCTCTACGCAACGATGTCCCACAAGACTAACCAATCCCGAGTGACTATCAGGCGGGTAACGGATGAAAGTTGAAGCTTCAAGACCGGAGGGCATCGCCCCATCTTCAACGACTTCGCACAAACTCTAATCCCATGCCATCGTGATAACTCTCGACAACGGCGGTCCAAAATAGGTCCTCAGATACCTCAAACGGATGCCCGGATTGCACTTCTTAAAGTTCGAGTGGACATTACAAAGTGTTTGAGTGCACGATTTTGAGACGACTCCGACTAAAAAACCCTGGTTCACTTGGGTTACCTCGGTACACTCTGGCTCGGCCACAGTAGTACACTTCATGGCTAAATTGTTTATAAATAGAGGGCTTGGGCTGCCCATTTTGGAAGAGAAAAAGGCGAGGAAGCCTCGCCCAATTTGCTCTCAGACTCACCCCATGCAAAGTACTTTTTTCCTTTTAAACACCTGTGAGCTCATATATAGCCTCTTTTTGTACCTACAAAAGTCAAGTGTTTACCCACTCTAAAGATATAGAAGTCTTCTTGGCAAGCAAATGTATAAGCCTTCTCACACACTTTAGAGTCTCTTTCTTCATCTCTCACACACACCCTTTTACACGTTGAGAGAGTCGCGTTTTGCTTTTGCCTTGACTTCTATCCGTGGTTTCATTTCAATATATATATATATATATATATATATATATATATATATATATATATATATATATATATCGACTAACATTATCGAAGTTATGCCTCGATTGAGCCTGCAGACTTTGGCCTCGAGCGCTTATTTGCTTTATATATATATATATATATATATATATATATATATATATATATATATATATATTAATTGCATATATATGTATACTAACTTATATATATATATATATATATATATATATATATATAACCTATATATATATATATATATATATATATATATATATATATATATATATATATTAATGTGTGTCTAACTTGGTTCGATGAGCCTCGATTTTACATCCATGCTTATCGCTTTTATATCGCTATTATATATATATATATATATATATATATATATATATATATATATATATATCGAGTTTCTCTTCTCGCTTGATCGCTTTTATAGCTTATATTTATTTTATTTTATATATATATATATATATTCCTATATATATATATATATATATATATATATTATTCCAACCGAGTTTATTTATATTTTTTTATTTACGCTTTTCGTCCGCTCGAGTTTACTTCTGTGGCGCTTGATCGCTTCTTTGTATGCCTTTTATTTACATTTTGTCCTTACCTCGAGTTTGGTGTGTCAATCGATTTATAGCTTTTTATTTATGTTTTTGTCCCGCCTAGAGTTTTCTGTATATGCTGATAGCTTTTTACAATGCTTTTTATTTACATTTTTCGATCCCCATGAGAGGTGCTTCGTGGTTGGATGATCATGTATATATATATATATATATATATATATATATATATATATATATATATATATTTATATATATATATATACCGCCATCGCTTTTATACAAATTGCAGATTTGTGCGCTTAGAATCATGTGATCACAGATTCAAATTTATCGATCTAGATTCTGGCCTCGTGATGGACATTTTCAAATTGTAAGTAGCCTTTGTAAATTATTCTGCGATGTTTAAATTTCCTCGATGGTTTCCATACCCACGAGGAAGTCGGCATTATTTTGTACATTATTTTCGTGACGGATGCCTCTCAGATTCGTAAAATAAAATCAATCAAATCTAACACTTAATAAAATGGGAGTGTAAAAGGTCTCAATTACTATTGAGCATCGTGGTTTGAAAAACCTTTTTATAAAACATCATTGCTATATATCTTGCTAAAAACTGAATTTTTACATAAATTCAAACCCCGTATATAGGTTCGAACGAGGCCTCGTGACTACTTCCAAATAACAAACACATTAACCCACACACACACACATTCAGATAATAGTTTCTTGAAAAGAGGTGGCCACCGTGGTAACACGGATGTCTGGGGTGCCTAACACCTTCCTCCAAGATAACCAAGTCCCCTGACCCTAATGAATCTCTTCGGCTTTCATCAATTCGCTTTTAGTAGTTGTCACATCATCGGGTCAATGTGCAAACCATTTTCTAATGGCCAGGTTGGTACAACCATTTAAAAACCAACTTGTTTTTTTCAAACTCTTAATAAATCCATCGTCGACATTATACATGTAAAAATCCGACGTCGACCTTTTTCACTTTGTTAATGTGTATATGTTTTTCAAACAAATCTCACCTAAAATGAGAACACCAAAGAACAAGTAAAAAGAAAGTTTAACCTCATGAAAAGACACTAAAAGTAAGAAAGCAACTTTGTCATGTAGCGTATTGTACATACATATGGTTGTAGGATCTAGTTATTCAACCTTTGACTTTATTATTCAAGAAGGTTACTTTTTCGTTATGTTATCTTATGCAAATTCTCTATTTATAACTTTTTAACGATTTATTGTCATGCAAGTTCACTAACTCTACTTTGTTAATAGTTTAGCAAGTTTTTCTAAATCATAAATCGTCACGTTATGCAAATTTCATAATTCTATACTTTATCGAGTAAAGTATTTTCAACAACTTGATTGTATCTAGTTATCATGATGATACAAGCTTTCCATCTCCACACTTTACCGAGATAGTTATTATATTCAGTTTTCTTAACTCTAAACTTGTTATCAAGCATATCGTTCTTTAATTATTAATCGGCTTTATCGCTCAAATTATTGTTGCATGCATGCTTGATATTAAATTCTAAGTTGTAACCTTAGCTTAATGTTGTTCAAAGAAAGGTATGATAGATTATTCAATTGTTATGCTATTAGATTATTCCTAAAGCATGAACTTAGAAGCGAAATGTTTATTCGATTATGATCATTCAATAACATAGTGTTATTATCTTTTATTCAACTAATCCTTAGTTGATGTCCGTTGAACTCCAAATTACCTTGAAGTGTATCCAAACCAAACGGACTTTGGTACGGACTTGTACTCTAAATACTGAGATGAACAACCCTATTTTTAGGGGTTGCACCTAGTTTTATACTTTGTGTTGAAATGTTTGTATACAATACATGTACGAAGGATTGATCCCCCTAAGTACCTTTGAGTCCTTGCAGTCGTATGATTGTTATAGTTAAAGTTGAAAGATTACGTATAACTGTGGACAGGGTTCGTGGTCATTAGACCTTCAGTGAATGTTATGATTTATGGAATGTTAATAGAACATATTGTTCAGTTCTATTCAGCCTAGTATTTGGCAAGTGATGTAAAGGTTAAGGTTTTATTTATTGTTATTCCAAGTGAGCCTTGTTTGCTCAGTCTTGCCTGTAAAATTCTTACAGCTAAAGCTGAAAAGGGTGACGTACCTAGCACCATTAAGGGAAAGGGAAAGATGAACAAGTACTGAAGACTTGTAATAGTTTAATAGTTTTATTATTAGACTTTGGTTTAAAGATTGTAATGAAGTTTTTTTTTTCCCGCATGAATGATTGTTTGTAAAGGTTAGATAACCTGGGAGATTTTATTTGATGTAATTCCTGTATGGGCAGGTTTATTATTCAATTTTATTTATGATTGGGTAGTTATAAATGAATGTTTTGATTACGTGAACACCAAATCTTGAGGTAATGAAGTACTGGGATTTGGGGGTGTCACAGGATCAGTTGGGCCCATCTCTTATGTTACACTTATTGTGTCTTAAATGTATTAGGCCTATGATTTGGGCTGACCCATTGGACCAATAATGTCTACTTTTTGAGTCTTAACCGATAATGATGAAAGAATATGACAGTTGACTGTCTTATCTGCAAATCATTAATGTGGATGGGATGATAGTCGACCGGCGGTAGAAAACAATGGCCAAATGTAGTGGGTGAGCTGCGTGCAGTCGGTTGAGGTCATCAGAGATAAGGGGTTGTGTCAGACGGTAGTGGGTGGCACAGTAAACCGGACTTGGAGTATATGGGGCAAGGATCACACAATTGAAAGGTAACAACACTTAACCAAACTATTATCTCTCTCAAAACACTAGATATTTTTCTCCATTGTTAACCTTGTGATCGCTTCAGATCGACTCACGCCGAGCTATCCCCGCCCATTGGCCAAGCCGTCAAGCTTTGGGTGTTGACTTGTTGAACTGTGCAGGATATCAGACGCATCTTACGTGATTGGGACGTGAGGAAAAATCTTGACGTTAACAAAAAATATATATGTATTGGTTATTATCTATTTAAATTATTATTGTTAAATTTAAGTACCATTGTAAGCATGGTCGTCAGAGTTATTGGTGTTGTATTAGGTGGTTGGACAAATGGTAGACTTAGTGGGAAAATATCGATTATGTTGGTTGGATGTATATTCTTCATTGGTGCTATGATATGGTACAATTTTTCCATTCCCCGGATGATAATTATTAAATTATTCATTTTAAAATTTTACATTTGTTAAATAAAATTTTATTTATTTAAGATAATAATTTTAATTTGTCCTTCTAGTTAAATGAAATATAAGCAAACTTTTTGCTTGCATCTGCTGAACAGTCTGCAAATTAACCAACGCATAACAAAATCAAGCATCCATGCATCCCAAATTACAAGAGCATACCTATATATATATATAGGTCGGATCATGTCCAGACTTTCGGATCAGACCAAAATTTGGACCTTTTTTTTTCTTTTTTTTTAAAACAACTAAAAAAATAAATAAAAAATTATGGAACTTGAATTTTTACATAATAAAATGTTTTGGGTGTGATTTGGATACATATAACAAAATATATCCTGCATGCGATGCATGCATCGCATATATTTTTGGTATAGGTATCCAAATCACACCCAAAACATTGTATTATGAAAAAATTTCAGTTCCATAAAATATTAATTTTTTTTTAGTTGTTTTTTTTAAAAAAAAATTGGTCCGTTTATGATCAGGTCCGGACTCCCGGACCTGATCCTTGTTATATATATATATATATATATAGAGAGAGAGAGAGAGAGAGAGAGAGTAATACTTAATTCATAGCATTAGTATTTGTTATGAATCAAAAAAGGACAAATAACATTTCTATCTTACATTACAATTATGTACGGTTATAATTAAAACACTGAATTTCGTGTCAGCTTTTAGCGGACTGAATTAAAATTAGGGAAATAATATTTCCACAATAGTTTTTGATATTTTCATACGAAAAGTGTCGCTATAAATTCTATAGCGACGATTTTTATATCTACAACAATACTTTGCGTGTGGAAATATCAAAAATTATTGTGGAAATATCACTTGCCTTCAAATTATGAGTCCTTTACAATAATATACAACATTTAGAAAGTAATTACACTATTAATGCACTCATAAAATATTTACACAATTAATACACTTTCTATATTTATTTACAATATTAGTGCAATTAGGATTCCTTAATTTAGGGAATTAGTATGCAATTAGGATTCAATTCATAAAAATAAGGAAACCTAAAATTAAGGAGAAATAACTACCATAATTAATAATTCAAATTCAAATATCTTGGATCTAACAACAAATTCAAATTCAAAAATAATAATTAAAATTCAAATATTCAAAGTTTGGCAACGTCATCTTCTTCCTCCCCTTCGCCGGTCATCTTCCTCCTCCCCTTCGCCGCCGCTTCAACACCATGGACGCCGATCTCCTCATCCATTACTGCCACAGTTGTCATTGTGACGAAGGTTGATTTAGTCCAAAAATTAAAAAGAGAAAAAGATAAATTTTAGTGCAGTTGGTATCCAAGTATTTTTACAAAGGTAACCATTTTAGTTTTTGTGGATAATCAAGAGAAATTTTAGTGCTGTTGGTAACCAAAACTTTCAAAGGTAACAATTTTAGTTTTCGTTGGTTACATTTGTATTAAGGTTGGCTACTAATCAAGATTTTTAAAAAAAAATCTATAATAGATTTTTATAATTAATTGGTAACCCAATAAAACTGAATTGGTTACCTTTGTATTAAGGTTTGGCTACCAACTGCATTATAAAAAAAAAATCTATAATATTTTTTTTAATTAATTGGTAACCCAATAAAACTGAATTCGTTACATTTGTATAAAGTGTTAGCTACCAACTGCACTATTAAATAAAAAAATATATAATAGATTTTTTAAAAATAAATTAGAAACCTAATAACACTGAATTGGTTACATTGGTATGAATGTTTGGCTACCAACTGTACTATAAAAAAATCGCAGCAAACTCATAACAATCATTTTAACAAATTCAAACAATCCATACAAACATAACACCTATTAGAACCAGGGCTTCCTCTTGCATCCAACAAGGCGGTGGGAATTTCCACGGTGGCTTATCAGCGGCGACTGTGGTGGTTATAATTGGGTATCTGGGCCACTCAGATCAGAGGTAAATTGATCTGATCCGATCTGAAAAGGCAAAATAGAGGATGTGTTGTGATAATTTAACGATGGATGATGAGATTGTAAATAGATATATATGAGCAGTGGTGGAGGGGGTGTAGGTTATTGGTGGGTGGTGAAGGATTGGAGGAGAGAAAAGGCGCAGGGTAGCAAGAAGGAAGAAGGTGGAGGTGGTGGAATAATTGATAAGAAGATGGTAATGGGAAGCATTGAATGTGCTGATACTCCTTTTCTGTCCTATCATTCTACGTAATAAAAGAGGAGAGATAAAATGACGGTACATGGATAGCGTACACAATTAAGGAGTTTTAATTGCATATTAATTCCCTAAATTAAGGAATCCTAATTACACTAATATTGTAGATAAATATGAAATTATATTAATTGTGTAAATATTTTATGAGTACATTATTGTTGTAATTATTTTTAAAAATATAATAAAATATATAATTCATCCTAAAATTATTGTCACATTCGCTAGAAATTTAGCGGATGACTTTAACACTTTAAGGGGCCCAAGGGCAATATTACCAAGATGGTTCTTTGCATTCACATTGTTTAATAGATCACCAACATGATTATTTACACTCACATTGTTTAATCAACCCTGCTAGTACGTCTATTCTTTGTGATTCCCAAGGGCAACATTACCAAGATGATTCTTTGCATTCACATTGTTTAAATCAGCAAGATGATTCTTTGCATTCACATTGTTTATTTATTTTTGGTTGTATAATAATTTTATTTTATTTTGATATGGGTAATAAGCAAAATAATTTATTATTAAAAAATATTTAAAATTTTTAAAATTAATTAAGTAATTTGAAATTTATTTAAGATTAGTAAATTACTTCAAATTTGAAAAAAATATTCAACCTTATTTATTTTTGGTTGTATAATATTTTAATTTTGCATTTATATGGGTAATAAACAAAATAATTCATTATTAAAATATTATTTAAAATTTTAAAAAATAATAATTAAGTTATTTATAAATTATTCAGAATTAGTAATAAATTAACATTTAGTAAAATATGTCTTACAAAATTAACATTTAGTAAAATATAATGTCAGCAACTGTCATCTTGGTAAAATATAATGATGCAAAGAATCATCTTGGTAACGTTGTCCTTCGGCCCCACAAAAAATAGACCTACTAGTAGGGGTGCTTATCGGTAAAAAATCGAATCGATACCGAAAATATCGAACCGGTACCGATCCAAAATTACTGAAAAAATAAGAATCGGAACCGATACCAGTACCGAATCAGTACAATCGGTACCGGTTTTTTCGGTTCAGTTTTTGGTTATACCGTATGGTAATATATATAATTATTAAATAATTTTTTGTATATATTAACAATTTTTTTTTAAAACTAAGAAATCATTAACTATTAATATATAAAATAAAACTACAAAACATTATTAATATATATAAAAATAATAATAAAACTACTATTATATAGAAATTATTAATATATAAAAAAAAATTATTTAATATATAAAACTACAAAACATTAACTATTAATTATTATATTATTAAATTTTGGTATTTTTGGTATTTTAGTTTTTATTGAATTCAAAAAAGTCATTACTGCTACTGGTATCGAAAAGTGTTAAAATACCAAAAAAACGGTACCAAAAAAATTCGTTATCGGTATCAACGGGTTCGATAAAAAATCAAAAAAACAAAAAATTTTGAGCACCCCTACCTAGTACGAGGAATGATTAAACAATGTCATAATGTTAAAGTCATCGCTATAATTTCTAGCAAACATGGTTCTTTGCTTTGAATGACTTGCGGTGACTTTGGCCTGATGGGGTAATTTTGTCCAAAAATGAATTTAATTCAGTCCGTTAGAATTTTTAGCGTGCACAAAATTCAATGTTTTAATTATAGTTGTGACGCCCCCAAAACAGGTTTACATCACACATCTTGAGTCGCCAGATACAAGGTACTGAATACAAATACAACTTAATTATACAACAGTCGTGTAAAATACGACAAAACATAGGCTGTGAGTTTTAATACAAATATTGTCATCTAGACAATATCCACACTCAATGGAGTCATCAATATATTTATTATCACACTATTTTACAGAATAGTGAGGACTACTAATGCACCATCTAGGACCATCACTCTGCTCCCCGACTAGTCCCAAGCCACGCTCTCATTTCTCAAGAGAACAATGAAAGAAAGGGTGAGCTCAACTAGCCCAAAGAAGAAATATTATGACTAAGATAATGCGTAATAAATTATCATTAGCCTTCAATAATGTTAAACCGATAGAAAATATAATAAAATCAAGTTTAACTCGCAGAATGGATCAAGCAATCCATTAGAAGAGTCAAGTAAGGTATAAAATCTACTATCTTCTATGATTTAAAAAGTTTTTCATCAACTTTATCACCGAGACTCAAACTTAATAAATAAAATCGAATCATCCTCGCCCACGGCCAAGGATATTCATGTAATCATCAATGGTCATGACTATACCGAATAATCCTCGGTCATAATCATACCAACAATCGTCCACCAATTAACTACAAAGCCAATGAGGACTTTTATCACATCATTCGTCATATTACTGGCCATGATGATTACCGAATAATCCCTGGTCATAATCATACCAAGTCCATCTATGCACGTAAGCCAAAGATGACTTTCAACATAATATAAGCATAAGGATGATGACAATTCAATAAAACAAGTTCAAGAACAAATTTTAAAGATTTATAAGTTAATTTATCCTGAACTCAATAACGTCTAGATTGTCAACTTGATACTACTTTGTGAAGTAAAATTCAAGAATGCTCAGAACAATATTTTCATGAAAAGATACTGGATAAAGCGCAAATATCAAGGATATTCCACTAATTTCATGGAGTATAGAAGTAAAAGCTTTAACCAACTGAGTATAATAGAATATATGAAACTGTAAATGGATTTTCGCCCGCCATGCGCTAATCCACGTAGACAAGTCATTTCCACAATTTAATAAGGAATGAATACGAAGGATCATTCACCATGCATGTGGTAATCCACATAGACAAAAGTTATTCCAATGTAATAATAAAGAATGGAATAATGAAGGATTCACCATGTATATGATAGCATAAATTGCATGTAATAGTTATTCTCAACAAAATAATAAATATTGGAACCAATCCGGTAAGAAAGTCCCACATGCATGTGATATTCCAATGTAATAATAAATAATGGAAACCAGTCCCACAGAACGCATGCATGTGATATTTACGATGTAATAATAAAGAACGAAATATTAGAAGAATTTCACCATGTATGCAGATTACAGATATAGACATGTTATTCCAATGTAATAATAATCACCAAGAATGAAATAATAAAGTGTAAGTTCTCTTCATGAATAAGAAAGAAATAATAATTTCCTTACGAGTACAACAAATAATATTCCCTACCTTTAGAAGAAACTGGATATTGGAGTAGTGAAGTAGAAAAATACTTTTCTTCTTTCTCTCTATAGTTTCTCTCTCTAGAGTTTCAATGAATTCGTAAGAAATAATGAAGGAATGAGCTTCTATTTATAGGAGAATGGACTGAATAGAAACTAATTCATGAACGGTCCATATTGATTTACTTTTTAAACTGGACTATCCATATTAGTTTACTATTAAAACTTAAAGCAACTCATTCATACCGATTTACTATTAAAACTTTAAACCAAATGATCCATATTGATTTACTATTATAACTTTCCACCGGTGGTCCATATTGATTTACTATTATATCTTCAACCAACTATTCAAAAATTAGCACATCTCCTCATGGAATAATATTGTACCCAAAAATGACTTGGACCGAAAAGAAATATATCTTACGGTGAAATAGGGTGAATAGTACCCTCATGAATAGTAACTCATGAATAGTAACTCGTGAATAGTAACTCATGAATGAATAAGTAACTCATGAATAGTAACTGAAACACTAAAAGTGCCCCGAATATTCGATTGAACAATATAACCTCCGCACATCAATTATTATGAAACAAATGTCAATTTCTACTAACACAAATAATTTCAACACAATGGAACTATAAAATTCATCTTTAATCAACATGAACTTATTCATCATTAATATTATAATTCATAATATTTAACAACCGTGTCGCTCCTGAGAAAGAGGGCTTTCCGATAAGGATTTCTCCTTATCAAGCGCCGCAATTAGGTGACCAAACCTCTTCTCGATGTAACTTCTAGACATTGTCAATATTGCAAATAATAATATGAATAACTTTGCCGCCTCAATTATTGATTTAATAATATATCATATTATGCAGATGATATGTAACAATAATTGAATAAATAATATGAGAGATATGATGCAAAGAATTATCGAAAGCAATAATTAAGTATAACCGAGTGACTTATCACGTAAACATCAATAATCAATACCGTGTGCTACTATGCAACCACACGACATCGTACTTTTACTACCGAGTAGTTCAACAGCTTTTATCAGAACACTTTCGCCGTTATTTTTATATAAATGATAATTTTGTCATTTTCTAAATACGACAATACTTTCGTTGTGGGGTCCACCAGTGATTGTGCCGTCGAACGGATATTCCCCGACAAAAAGAATATTTCCCGACCAATTGAATATTTTATGACAACTTGTATACTTTACAAAATTTATAAATACTACCCACAATTATAACATTATATCAAATCCACACCATAAAATTAAAAAAATATTTCGAGAAAATTAAATATTTATTCATAAAATTCGGGGTCTCACAATCTCCCCTCCTTATGGAATTTTGCCCTCAAAATTTACGTACATACCTGGTATGCTGAAGAGGTAAGGATACCTTGACTTCATTTCAGATTCTAACTCTTGAGGTATAACCTTTGAGTGTCGAATATAATCCTTCTTATCCAAAATTTTAACACGTCTCTCCTCATACGTTAAATCATCCGCTATCTCGTCCGATTCTAAATTAATAATGTGGTTCGGGTCGTCCCCATATTTACGTAACGTCGATACGTTAAAAACGTTATGAACACGTGACATACTTGGCAGTAAAATGAGTCTATAAGCCACAGTTCCTACATTATTGAGGATTTCAAATGGGCCAATTAAATCGAGGGTTGAGATTTTCTCTTCATCGATTCTTGCTTCTAGAATAACGCCTCTTGAACTTTCTTAATTCTTCACATTCATCATTCCGGGTGTGTTTTGAGCGACTTTTAACTTTATCGATTAAAGTCGATTCTACTCAGATATTCGTTATCTTCACGGGGTTCAGATATTTCGCACTTGTAAACGATACAATCTTCTACTCAACGCGTCACTACCACGCTCGCTTTTCCATGATGGTATTGAATGATATGATCGTAATCTTCAACTTTCGAGCCAACGTCTTTGGCGCATGTTACGCTCATTTTAGTTGAAGAAATATTTGAGGGTTTAAGAAATGGGTTTTGATCGGGGTCAATACAAAATTCGATTTCACGCCTAGGGTAGGCTAAGAAGTCTTCAAGAATACATCAGAAATTTATTAACAATAGAAATATCATTCAAAATCGTGACTCTCATCCAAGACTTGGATAGCACGTCACATTGATACTTATCAACTTGCCACCGTTATTCACAACGTCCCCTACGGAAAGTTCGGCTTCGGTGCATTCCACACAAGGAAGTCACCAGTGAAAGGCTCAGGGCTCTTTACTTATGGCTTAATATGACAATGATTGACTTTAGTGGTTTGGTTGCTTCGATTCGCATAACAGGTTGGTTAGGAATATGAAAGCTAACAACCTTACGAAAAGCATGATGAGTAGTAAACCAATCGATTCCTAAAATCGCATCAAAGGCAAGTATTTTCAAAGAGATAAGATCGACGTGAAAGTGTCGATTTGAATTAAACAAGATTTATAAATAGTAGATGTAACGAAGGTTTCTCCCAACTAAGTTTCAATAGATAAATCAAAATCTAATTTCTCCGGAGTTAAATTCAAACATTGAACACAACTAGGTGAAATAAAAGAGTGCGTAGAACCCAGATTCAACACAGAGTATAGACTTCGCAAGAGTTTATGATTAACTTACCCGTGATAATTTTATTCAGATTCCTCGTAAAAAAAAATGCTCTCTCTTAAACTACCAGCTATGGTTTGTCTGGGACATCCTTCGGCATCACTATCCCAGCTGGACTTGACTTTGGTGCATGACAAAATCGGGCTAGGTGACCTTTTTTTCAATAACTATAACATGCTTTGGACTGCATCACGCAGTTTGGACTGATATGTCCCTCCCCTCCGCATTTGAAGCATACGACCAGCGGTCGTTCTCCTTCCTTAACAGGTACTGGTGCTGTTGTCTTTTCATCATTATTGATCCTTCTATTCTTGAAATTTCCACTTCTATTATCTTCGCCATGATTACCACCAAGTGGTTACCATTCTGGCGTGATAATTTCCCCACGATGGTTATCATTGTTCGATGGGTTGTTGCCATTGCAGACGATTATTATCGTGTTGTTGGTCGTTACCTTTTGGTTGTCTTTGAATCATTATCGCGCTTCCAATAATCGAGCCCTATTCACAACATCCGAATATAAACAAAGTTTGTGAGAAATGAGGTATCGACGATATCGGGTTTCAAACCTCTTAGAAACATTCGCGCCATTCGCTCCTCATTATCGACCAAATGGGATGCAAATCGGGATAACTCGGCAAACTTAGCCTCGCATCGCGATTACTTGTCATATTGTTTTGTTCCAACTTGATAAACTCCACCTCCTTCATGTGACGAATACTTTCGGGAAAGTACTTGTCGTTGAATAGCTCTTCGAACTTCTCCCAAGACATCATCTTGAAAGTGCAGTGCAGTCAGGTATGCTTTTATAGATTCCCACCAATAATCGCTTCTTCACACAACATAAAGGTGGCAAAGGGAACCTTTTTGCTCCTCTGAGCATCCCAAGACATCAAATATCTTGGTGATCCGCTTTAACCACGTCTCTACCTTAAGTGGTTCGCTTTCCAAAAAAACTCGTGGTCCGGCTCCTTGAATCGCTTAGCGGTGACCAACCGTGGGTTGCCATTGTTTCCACTCGCATTATGAAATGAGAGTCTCTCTCGCCTGATGTTACATGAATTGCATAAAGCCTCTGAACATCCCATCGTTCATCATTTCATCGATGTTATTGTTTACCTAAGGATTTTTGTCTTCCTGTTGCACATTATCCTGGATATTGATCGTTGGTGACTCAATGGTCTCATGTGCTTCATTGCTTATCTCAACATTTTCGAATGCCATTTTCAAATACTGCCACAAAATAAGGGTTAATTAACATGTCACATATTATCTATATACTCTGACCGACAAATTAAATACCAAATAAACTTAGGTAGGTCATACTAGCGAAGGAATTCCCCGTCTCTCCCCTCCTAGTTCTTGTCTCACATCTCAGCCGGGGATCATATCCCTAAGCTTTGATACCAACTGTGACGCCCCCAAAATAGGTTTACATCACCAATCTTGAGTCGCCAGATATAAGGTACTGAATATAAATACAACTTAATTATACAACAAATGTGGTGTAAAATATACACAAAACATAAATATGAGTTTTAATACAAATATTGTCATCTAGACAATATCCACACTCAATGGAGTCCTCATTACATTTATTATCACACTATTTCACGTAATAGTGAGGACTACTAATGCACCATCTGGACCATCACCGTTCCCCGACTAGTCCCAACCACGCTCTCATTTCTCAAGAGAACAAGTGAAAGAAAGGGTGAGCTCAACTAGCCAAAGAAGAAATATTATGACTAAGATAATGCGTAATAAATTATCATTAGCCTTCAATAATGTTAAACCGATAAAATATAATAAACATCAAGTTTAATCGCAGCGGATCAAGCAATCCATTAGAAGAGTCAAGTAAGTATAAAATCTACTATCTTCTATGATTTAAAAAGTTTTTCATCAACTTTATCACGAGACTCTCTTAATAAATAAAAATCGAATCATCCTCGCTCCACGGCCAAGGATATTCATGTAATCATCAATGGTCATGACTATAAGTAATAATCCTCGGTCATAATCATACCAACAACTCATCCACCAATGAACTATAGTGCCAATGAGGACTTTTACCACATCATTCGTCACATTTGGCCATGATTATACCGAATAATCCTCGGTCATAATCATACCAAGTCCATCTACGCACGTAAGCCAAAGATGATTTTCAACATAATATAAGCATGAGGATGATGACAATTCAATAAAACAAGTTCAAGAACAAATTTTAAAGATTTATAAGTTAATTTATCCCGAACTCAATAACGCCCAAATTGTCAACATGACATCGCTTTGTGAAGTAAAATTCAAGAATGCTCGTAAGAATATTTCATGAAAAGATATCGGATGAAGCGCAAATATCAAGGATATTCCACTAATTTCATGGAGTATAGAAGCCAAAAGCTTTAACCAACCGAGTATAATAGAATATATGAAATTGCAAATGGATTTTCACCGCCATGTGGTAATCCACGAGACATGCATCATTTCCACAATTTAATAAGGAATGAATACAAAGGATCATTCACCATGCATGTGGTAATCCACATAGATGTAAAAGTTATTCCAATGTAATAATAAAGAATGGAATAATGTATGATTCACCATGCATGCGATAGATAGATCGCATGCATGTGTTATTCCCAATGTAATAATAAATAATGGAACCAGTCCCACGTAAAAGAACGCACGTATGTGATATTTAAAACGTAATAATATAATAAATAAAAAACTGTGTCCCCAGATAATCAAATAAATAATGTGATATTCAATAAACAGTAAATGCAGAATGTAATACAGGATATTCTAATAGTTAATAATAAATAATGGAATAATATAAGAATTTCACCACGACATAGATGATGATGAAAAAGTTATTCCAATGTAATAATAAAGAATGGAATAATGAAGAATTTCACATGTATATGCGGTAGATTGCATGATATACAAAGTTATTCCAATGTAATAATAAGAATGGAATAACAAAAGTTCTCTTCATGAATAAGAAAGAAATAATACCCCTTACGAGTACAACAAATAATATTCCCTACCTTAGAAGAAACCGGATATCGAGTAGTGAAGTAGAGTAACTTTTTTCTTCTTTCTCTCTATATTTTCTCTCTAGAGTTTCAAAGTGAATTGTAAGAAATAATGAAGGAATGAGCTTCTATTTATAGGAGAATGGATGAATAGTAACTAATTCATGAACGGTCCATATTGATTTACTTTTAAACTGGATTTATCCATATTAGTTTACTATTAAAACTTAAAGCAACTCATTCATACCGATTTACTATTAAAACTTTAAACCCAATGATCCATATTGATTTACTATTATAACTTTCCACCAAACGGTCCATATTGATTTATTATTATATCTTCAACCAACTATTCTAAAAAAATTAGCACATCTCCTCATGGAATAATATTGTACCCAAAAATGATTTGGACCGAAAAGAAATATATTTGACGGTGAATAAGAAGAATCCATGAATAGTAACTCATGAATAGTAACTCATGAATAGTAACTCGTGAATAGTAACTCATGAATAATGAATAGTACTCAATACCTAAAAGTGCCCCGAATAATTCGATTGAACAATATAACCTCCAGACATCAATTATTATCGAAAAAAATGTCAATTTCCACTAACACAAATAATTCCAACACAATGGAACTATAAAATTCATCTTTAATCAACACGAACTTATTCATCATTAATATTATAATTCACAATATTTAACAACCGTGTCGTTCCTGTGAAAGAGGGGCTTTCGATAAGGATTTCTCCTTATTGGCGCGCAATTAGGTGACCAAACCTCTCCTTGACAGAACTTCTAGACATTGTCAATATTGCAAATAATAATATGAATAACTTTGCCATCTCAATTATTGATTTAATAATATATCATATTATGCAGATGATACTGTAACAATAATTGAATCAATAATATGAGAGATATGATGCAGCAATTACTGTAGCAATAATTGAGTATAACTGAGTGACTTATCACGTAAACATCAATAATCAATACCGCCGTGCTACTACGCAACCACGCCAGACATCGTATTTTTTACTACCGAGTAGTTCAACAGCTTTTAATCAGAACACTTTCGCCGTTATTTTTATAAAAAGATAATTTTGTCATTTTCTAACTACGACAATACTTTTTCGTAGGGGGTCCACTAATGATTGTGCCGTCGCATAATATTCCCCGTTAAAAAGAATATTCCCCACCAATCGAATATTATATAACAACTTGCTATACTTTGCAAAATTTATAAATACTACCCACAACTATAACATTATATCAAATCCACACCATAATATTAAAAAATATTTCGAGAAAATTAAATATTTATTCATAAAATTCGGGGTCTCACAATCTCCCTCCTTATGGAATTTTGCCCTCAAAATTTACGTACGACGCACTCGGTATGTCAAGAGGTGAGGATACCTCGACTTCATTTCAGATTCTAACTCTTGAGGTATAACCTTTGAGTGTCGAATATAATCCTTCTTATCCAAGATTTTAACACGTCTCTCCTCATACGTTAAATCATCCGCTATCTCGTCCGATTCTAAATTAATAATGTGGTTCGGGTCGTCCCCATATTTACGTAACGTCGATACGTTAAAAACGTTATGAACACGTGACATACTTGGCGGTAAAACGAGTCTATAAGCCACAGTTCCTACTTTATTGAGGATTTCAAATGGGCCAATTAAATCGAGGGTTGAGATTTCCTCTCTTTGTCGATTCTTGCTTCTAGAATAACGCCCTCTTGAACTTTCTTAATTCTTCACATTCATCAGCTCCGGGTGTGTAGCTTGAGTGGCTTTAACTTTATCGATTAAAGTCGATTCTACTCATATATTCAAGTATCTTCACTGGGGTTCAGATATTCGCACTTAGAAAACGATACGATCTTCTACTCAACGCGTCAGCTACCACGTTCGCTTTTCCATGATGGTATTGAATGATACGATCGTAATCTTCAACAACTCGAGCCAACGCTCTTTGGCGCATTGTTACGCTCATTTTAGTTGAAGAAATATTTGAGGGTTTAAGAAATGGGTTTCAGATCTGGGGTCAATACAAAATTCGATTTCACGCTTTAGGGGTAGCTAAGAAGTCTTCAAGAATACATCAGAAATTTATTAACAATAGAAATATCATTCAAAAATCGTGACTCTCATCCAAGACTTGGATAGTACGTCACATTGATACTATCAACTTTGCCATCGTTATTCACGACGCCCCTACAAAAAGTAGCTTCTGCGGCATTCCACACAAGGAAGTCAACAATGAAAGGCTCGTGGCTCTTTACTTATGGCTTGATATGACAATGATTGACTTTTAGTGGTTTGGTTGCTTGATTCGCATAACAAAGTTGGTTAGAATATGAAAGCTAACAACCTTATAAAAAGCATGATGAGTAGTTAACCAATCGATTCCTAAAATCGCATCAAAGGCAAGTATTTTCAAAGAGATAAGATCGTAACGTGAAAGTGTCGATTTGAATTAAACAAGATTTATAAATAAGAGATGTAACGAAGGTTTCTCCCAACCGAAGTTTCAACAGATAAATCAAAATCTAACTTCTCCTGAGTTAAATTCAAACATTGAACACAACTAGGTGAAATAAAAGAGTGCGTAGAACCCAGATTCAACACGGTATAGACTTCGCAAGAGTTTATGATTAACTTACCCATGATAATTTTATTCAGTTCCTCGTAAAAAAAACGCTCTCTCTTAAACTACCGGCTTTTGGTTTGTCAGGACATACTTGGCATCACTATCCCAAATTGGACTTCGACTTTGGTGCACGACAAAATCGGGCTAGTGACATTCTTTTCCACAATTGTAACATGCTTTGATCGCATCACGCAGTTTTGACCGATATGACCCTCCCTCCAGTATTTGAAGCATACGACTGCGGTGGTCGTTTCTCCTTCCTTAACAGTGTGTTGTGTGTTGTTGTCTTTCCATCATTATTGAACCTTTCTTCTTGAAATTTCCACTTCTATTATCTTCGCCATGATTACCACCAAGTGGTTACCATTCTTGGCGTGATAATTTCCACGATGGTTATCATTGTTCGATGGTCATTGCCACCACCGCAGACGATTATTATCGTGTTGTTGGTCGTTACCTTTTGGTTGTCTTTGAATCATTATCGCGCTTCCAATAATCGAGCCCTATTCACAACATCCGAATATAAACAAAGTTTGTGAGAAATGAGAGGTATCGACGATATATCGGGTTTCAAACCTCTTAGAAACATTCGCGTCATTCGCTCCTCATTATCGACCAAATGGGATGCAAATCGGGATAACTCAAAGCAAACTTAGTCTCTCATCGCGACACTGGCCATATTGTTTTGTTCCAACTTGATAAACTCCACCTCCTTTATGTGACGAATACTTTCGGAAAGTACTTGTCGTTGAAATGCTCTTCGAACTTCTCCCAAGACATCTTGAAAAGGCCAGTCGGGTACGCTTTTATGATTCCCACCAATAATCTGCCTTTTCACACAACATAAAGGTGGCAAATGGAACCTTTTGCTCCTCGGAGCATCCCAAGACATCAAATATCTTGGTGATCTGCTTTAACCATGTCTCCTCCTTAAGTGGTTCTGACTTTCCTAAAAACTCCGGTGGTCCCAGCTCCTTGAACTGCTTAGCGATGACCAACCGTGGGTTGCCATTGTTTCCACCTGCATTATGAACAGGAGTCTCTCTCGCCTGATGTTACATGAATTGCATAAAGCCTCTGAACATCCCATCGTTCATCATTTCATCGATGTTATTGTTTACCTAAGGATTATTGTCTTCCTGTTGCACATTATCCTGGATATTGATCGTTGGTGACTCAACGGTCTCATGTGCTTCATTGCTTATCCCAACATTTTCGGATGCCATTTTCAAATACTGCCACAAAACAAGGGTTAATTAACATGTCACATATTATCAATATACTCTCGACCGACCAATTAAATACCAAATAAACTTAGGTAGGTCATACTAGCGTAAAGAATTCCCCGCTCTCCCTCCTAGTTCTTATCTCACATCTCACCAGGATCATATCCCTAAGCTTTGATACCAACTATGACGCGCCCCAAAATACAGTATACATCACCCATCTTGAGTCGCCAGATACAAGGTACTGAATACAAATACAACTTAATTATACAACAGTTGTGTAAAATACGACAAAACATAGGCTATGAGTTTTAATACAAATATTGTCATCTAGACAATATCCACACTCAATGGAGTCCTCATTACATTTATTATCACACTATTTCACAGAATAGTGAGGACTACTAATGCACCATCTAGGACCATCACTCTGTTCCCCGACTAGTCCCAGCTACGTTCTCATTTTCAAGAAGAGAATAAAGTGAAAGAAAGGGTGAGCTCAACTAGCCCAAGAAGAAATATTATGACTAAGATAATGCGTAATAAATTATCATTAGCCTTCAATAATGTTAAACCGATAGAATATAATAAACAACAAGTTTAATCTGCAGCAACGGATCAAGCAATCCATTAGAAGAGTCAAGTAAGGTATAAAATCTACTATCTTCTATGATTTAAAAAGTTTTTCATCATCAACTAATAAATAAAATCGAATCATCCCCGCCCACTGCCAAGGATATTCATGTAATCATCAAATCATGACTATACCGAATAATCCCCTCGTCATAATCATACCAACAACCTTCTCAATGAACGGCCAAGGATACTTTCATGTAATCATTAATGGTCATGATTATACCGAATAATCCATGGTCATAATCATACCAAGTCCATCTATGCACATAAGCTAAAGATGACTTTCAACATAATATAAGCATGAGGATGATGATAATTCAATAAAACAAGTTCAAGAGTAAATTTTAAAGATTTATAAGTTAATTTATCCTGAACTCAATAATGTCTAAATTGTCAACTTGATACTGCTTTGTGAAGTAAAATTCAAGAATGCTCAGAAGAATATTTTCATGAAAAGATACTGGATAAAGCGCAAATATCAAGGATATTCCACTAATTTCATGGAGTATAGAAGTAAAAGCTTTAACCAACTGAGTATAATAGAATATATGAAACTGCAAATGGATTTTTGCCCCGCCATGCGGTAATCCACGTAGACAGGTCATTTCCACAATTTAATAAGGAATGAATACGAAGGATCATTTACCATGCATGTGGTAATCCACATGACAAAGTTATTCCAATGTAATAATAAAGAATGGAATAATGTAAGAATTCACCATGCGATGCGATAGATCGCATATGCATGTGTTATTCCCAATGTAATAATAAATAATGGAACTGTGTCCCGCCAGAACGAACGCATAGAGAGGATATTCGATGTAATAATAAATAATGGAAACCAGTCCCGCAGAAACACACACATGATATTGATATTTCGATAGAATAATAAATAATGGAACCAGTCAAAGTAAATGCGTAAATGCAGGATGAT
The DNA here is from genome assembly GCA_020205615.1 of Panax quinquefolius. Taxonomy (NCBI): domain Eukaryota; kingdom Viridiplantae; phylum Streptophyta; class Magnoliopsida; order Apiales; family Araliaceae; genus Panax; species Panax quinquefolius. Next base: position 55,955 of record JAINUW010000625.1, read on the forward strand.
ATTCCAATGTAATAATAAAGAACGGAATATTGAAGAATTTCAACATGTATGCAGTACTTTGCTTAGACAGGTTATTCCAACAGAATAATAAGAATGGAATAACAAAAGTTCTCTTCATGAATACGAAAGAAAAAATACCCCTTACGAGTACAACAAATAATATTCCCTACCTTTAGAAGAAACTGGATATTGGAGTAGTGAAGTAGAAAAATACTTTTCTTCTTTCTCTCTATAGTTTCTCTCTCTAGAGTTTCAATGAATTCGTAAGAAATAATGAAGGAATGAGCTTCTATTTATAGGAGAATGGACTGAATAGTAACTAATTCATGAACGGTCCAGATTGATTTACTTTTAAATGGACGGTCCATATTAGTTTACTATTAAAACTTAAAGCAACGGTTCATACTGATTTACTATTAAAACTTTAAACCAGCGATCCATATTGATTTACTATTATAACTTTCCACCAGCGGTCCATATTGATTTACTATTATATCTTCAACCAACTATTCAAAAATTAGCACATCTCCTTATGGAATAATATTGTACCCAAAAATGATTTGGACCGAAAAGAAATATATCTTACGGGTGAATAGTACCCCGTGAATAGTAACTCATGAATAGTAACTCATGAATAGTAACTCGTGAATAGTAACTCATGAATAGTAACTCGTGAATAGTAACTCATGAATAGTAACTCGTGAATAGTAACTCGTAAATAGTAACTCGTGAATAGTAACTCGTGAATAGTACTCTGACACGAAAAAGTGCCCCGAATACCCGATTGAACAATATAAACTCCAGACATCAATTATTATCTAAACAAATGTCAATTTTCACTAACACAAATAATTCCAACACAATAGAACTATAAAATTCATCTTTAATCAACACGAACTTATTCATCATTAATATTATAATTCACAATATTTAACAACCGTGTCGCTCCCAAGAAAAGAGGGGCTTTTCGATAAGAATTTCTCCTTATCAAGCGCGCAATTAGGTGACCAAACCTCTCCTCGATAGAACTTCTAGACATTGTCAATATTGCAAATAATAATATGAATAACTTTGTCGTCTCAATTATTGATTTAATAATATATCATATTATACGGATGATACTGTGACAATAATTGAATCAATAATATGAGAGATATGATGCAACAATTACTGTAGTAATAATTGAGTATAACTAAGTGACTTATCACTTAAGCATCAATAATCAATACCGTGTGCTACTATGCAACCACGCCAGACATCGCATTTGTACTTTTACTACCGAGTAGTTCAACAGCTTTTAATTCAGAACACTTTCGCCAAGTTATTTTTATAAAAGATAATTTTGTCATTTTCTAAATACGACAATACTTTCGTTGTGGGGTCCATTAATGATTGTGTGTCGTCGAACGGATATTCCCTCGTTAAAAAGAATATTCCCCACCAATCGAATATTTTATAACAACTTGCATACTTTGCAAAATTTATAAATACTATCCACAACTATAACATTATATCAAATCCACACCATAATATTAAAAAATATTTTGAGAAAATTAAATATTTATTCATAAAATTTGGGGTCTCACAACAAATCACCTACCTTGTCTATGACCGGGTTAGTTTGTTCCTGGTAGGAGTGACCAAAAAACGGATAAAATTGAATTACCGAACCGAATCGAATTTTTTTAACCGATTTTTTTTGATTATTCGGGTATTTTTTGTAATTCGGTTATATCCGATTTTATTTCTGGTTTTCGGATTTTGTTTTTAATTTTGGGTTATTTGGTTAACCGAATACCCGAATTAGAAATAAAAAATTAAGGTTGAAAAATTAAAACAAAAGTTTCATGACTCATCTCACTTCTCAGATCTCACTCTCAGACTCAAACCCAAATCGATCTCTCATCTCGACTCTCATCTCTCACTACTCAAAACTCAAAAGCCAAAACCTAAATCAATCTCTCATCTCTCAGATCTCTTTGATCTCAATACCCTCAACCCTCAAATCTCTCACTCTCTAGACTCTGCCCTAATGCCCTAAGCCCCTAACCCAAAGCCCCCAAAGTCAAAACCCAAGTCCCCATACCCTGCAATACCAGCCCAGAAATCGTAGAAATACACTCAACTTCATTTGTATTGATCGTTGATTGAGATGGGTTGCTCGCCGTCCAGTTATTATAACATTCTTGGTGTCCGTTCATGGGCGGACCCATAGCAAGGGCAGGGGGGCACATGCCCCCACTGGATTTTCACCTCTTCATATATATATATATATATATATATATATATATATATAAATTATTCACAAGTTTTAATGCATAGTGAAACAAAATAAATAGAGTACTACATTTATATTAGTACACTACTATTATGCTATTGAAAAAAAATAATATACTACTATATTGTTAAAATAAATACTACTATAAGAATTTAAGTATTTTATTGTCTTGAATAATTTACTTCTCCTGAATACCAAGAAGGTAAAATTAAAAACAGAGGAGTTACAGTTATTAAAAATTGTGAAAGATTTCGATTAGAGTTACTATAATTTACCCGAATTTTTAAAGGAAAAAAAAACAATTCTTAGTAAATATTCCTATATTATGCAAATGAGTGCTCTCATTTCATTAGTAGTAGTAGTATAAAATTTGAGATCAACATCATTATATTTATTTTCTCCCACTAATGTCGCCAACTGTTGTGGAACAATCCACCAGTCACTTAATCAAATTTAAACATTTTAAAGTGTATTAAAATGTTTATCTATCATATTAAGAAGATAGTAGCATATTCTTTTTTTCAGTAACATAATAGTAGTGTACAAATATAACTGTAGTACTCTACTTATTTTGTTTCACTAAGCCTTAAAATTTGTGAATATATTAGTGTTATTGGTATATGATATTTTTGTAATTATTAAAAATGAGGCTATCATGCAACAATTTTAAGTAATAAAACCTCGAAAAATGTTATTGTAAACAATATTTGAGGATTATTTAGTTTTATGATTCATTTTATTAAATTTTTATTCTTAAAGTTTTTTTTTCAAATTTGACCCTACTGAACTTTTAAGTTGGATCCGCCCCTGTGTCCGTTTCGATTCCTCCTATGAAGATATTCATTGCACCTATCGTAAGCTTGCTATGGTAATTCTTTTATAACTTTGAAGTTTATAAATTTTGTAAATGTTGTTCTTTTTTCAAACTGGTAATAAGAAACCCATAGAATTTTTTTTGTTTCCCCTTCATCAAGCCCTTTTATAACTTAGAGCTTACAATATTCGCCGCACCTATCATAAGCTCTTTTTTGGCTTCCCCTTCATCATGTCCCTTAATTTTTCTGTCAATTCAGCATTAGAAGTTATGGGTGTTTGTTAATTTGTTCATAAAGTGTATCTACTTGTTCAATTTCACTGTTTTGTGTTTGAAAAAAGTCATCTTGTATAAAAGATATATATATATATATATATATATATATATTCTATTAATGAAATGAAGTTTTTGTTTTTTTTTTCGTTTTTTGTAAAGAAGTGGGAATTTTTATAGGATTTTGAGGGAATTCACATGTTGATGCGTTGTATTTAACAGATGGTATTATTTTGTATTGTGTTTGGTTGAATTTTTGGTTGATATGGAGTTGTTAAAAAGTGGATTAGCTGAATTCTGGGTTTGATTGATCATTGATAGTATTAATCAACTTGTGTACTGTTCTTTGATTAGTTCTATCCCTGATTGGGTTTCCATTTGAGCTAAATTGTTTGATTTTTATGGTAAAAAAACAAACAGACCTAGTTTGTTTTTGTTAACTTTTTAGTTCTCTTGATTCCAAAGGGTAATTCAGTTTAGGTATACATGATTTTCTTAATAAAGAACATGATTTTAATAGATTGATGTTGGTGTTTCAAAGAAAGTTATTTATTTATTTATTTATTACTAATTCAGTGATATTGGAGTTAAAAGGGAAGGATAGCTTAAACCTTGAACTTGTGATGATATTGTTTAAATTTTTCTATGGTAATAAGAGAGAGGTATATATATATATATATATTTGTTATTAATTTCTTGAAATTCTGATGGTTTCTCTAGAATCTGATCATGTCAAATAATATCTTGTTTAAAGTGGTTTTGGTTGTTTTTATTGTTTAGTGCAAGAGAGTAATTGACTTGATGGTGTAAGAGTCTAACAAAAAGGGAAAAGGAAAAAAAATATTTGCAAACAACAAAAGGCATCAAAGAAAGAAACAACATAGCTTGATCAAATTTTGAAGGATGAGATTGCACCAGAAAGTTTGAAAATTTTGGAGAAGTAGGATATGGCTGCCTAAAAGATCAAGGAGTTGATGGAGCCTTGAGTTTTTATTGCAAATTCAAGAGGTTGCTGGTAACTTCAAGGGGTTGCTGACAACTTCAGCCTTCAATGCTTCATTGTTTCAGACTTTCAGTGCCTATTGCCTCGACTTAGCAAAATTATGGATTATAAAATGAAAATTTGAATCATGTTAATTATGTATTGTTAATTTTAATTATGTTAATTACTAATTTTAGACCTGTTTGTAGATCTGACAAACAAGTCGGGCTATGGCCGGGCTGTGCCAAAATGGCCCGGGTTTTGGGGGGCTAAAAAACGTAAGCCCAAAGCCTACTTTTTGGCAGTCAGACGGGCCCATGGGCCGAGGGTGTACTTCCCACGAGGGCACTGGTGGGCTTATTCAAATAATGTTACTGATCTAGTTAATGTCACCACTAGTTTTTTAACAACGTGAGGAAGTGACAATTATGTTGTGTTTGTGAGTTTGGAGGGATCAGATAGAAAGAAAAAATATATAAGGAAAGAGGAGGGGAAGGGATGAAAATAAATTATCATTTTTTATTGGTATGTTTATGAATTTTAGAAAAGAAGGGAAATTCTGAGATTTTAATTATATTTTTCGTTGTATGTGAGTTTAGAAAGAAGAGAAGGAATTTTTATTTATTTTTAAACTACACACTATTACTATATTACCCTTATATATAATGTAATAAATAATCTACACACTGTTTTGTTACCTTGCAGTGAATCGACGGATCGAGAGATGGCTTGGTGTGAATCGACGAGATGGGTGGAGTTGATTCTTGTCGGTTTTGCGAGGAGATGGCTGAGTCGGACATGACTTCGTCAAGATGATGGACGAGATGAATCCAAGAGAGAGATGACTTCAGTCGAAGAGAAAGAGAGAGAGAGAGCTGAGTCGAAGAGAGAGATGGGGCATCCATTTTTGGTTTTTGGTTGAGTCGTAAGTGAGGAGAGAGAAGGAATAAGGGAGGGTTTAAATAGGTGAGTTGGGTATGTTATATGAGGGTAACCCCTGATCCCTATTGTGTGTGTGTGTGTGTGTATATATATATATATATATATGGGATTTCATCCGTGGCAACCGGTTGCTATAGTACTGTTCAGCAACCGAGCTCATCACGGTTGATCTTTGCAATGAAAGGCTGAGATTAAATCATTTCCCCCCTACCGCTACAGGATGTAGCGGCAGTCCAAAACCATTTATTCTCGTTAGCTTATTACATAATTTCCCCTCAAATTTAATCATCCCCTGCTGAGAGAGGCTCTAGCTGTAATGACCACTTTTTATGACAAAGTTGACTGCTTTATGACATAGTTGGCACATTAATCATTGCTCTCCTCCTTACCAAAAGTTTGCAGATCAACCTGTGTCTGGATTAGTTGATATATAAATATATATATCAATTTGCTCATGAAATTGCTAATTGAGCAAATAAAATTATTTTATTTTAAAATAAAACAATATACCATAAAACAAAAAATATTAAAATTAAATAATATATATTATAAAAAAATATTTAAAATAAAATAAAATAATTTTATTTTAAAATAAAACAATATATATCATAAAACAATAAATATTAAAATAATATCATTTTATGATATATATTGTTTAAAACAATATATATATATATATATATATATATATATATATATATATTTTGAAATATATACACGTACATTTTAAAACAATATATATTTTAAATATTTTTATGATATAAATATTATTTATGATATGAATATTAAAATAATATCATAGATATTTTAATATATCAAAATATATTATTTTAAAATATATATATTGTTTTAAAATGTACGTGTACATATTTTAATATATTATTTAATATTTAAAATATATATAAAATATTTTTTTAATATTTATTGTTTTAACACGTATATTTTAATATTTTTATATTTTAACATGTATATTAAAAATATTAATATATTTATTGTTTTAACACGTATATTAATATTTATTGTTTGACACGTATATTTTAATATTTTTATGATATATATTGTTTAAAACAATATATATATTTTATTTATATATTGTTTAAAATGTACGTGTATATATTTTAATTATATCAAAATGTACGTGTACGTGTAGTGTTTTATTTTAACAGTTGTACTTTTGTTAAGGAGCAGAGCAATGAAAGGCAACCAACTTTGTCATAAAGCAGTCAACTTTATCATAAAAAGTGGTCATGGCGGCTAGAGCCTCTCTCCGCAGGGGAGGATTAAATTTGAGGGGCAGTTATGTAATAAACGAACGGGAATGAATGGTTTTGGACTACCGCTACAGGCTATAGCGGCAGGGGAAATATGATTTAATCTCAGCCTTTCATTGCAAAGATCAACGGTGATGAGCTCGGTTGCTGAACAGGACTCTTGGCAACCGGTTGCCACGGATGAAATCCCTATATATATATATATATATATATATATATATAGTCTACTTCTCCAGCAAATTGGAAAGAGAAATTAAGAACGAACCGGCTATATCGACGATTTTTTTGTCGCTATAGCATAGAAAACTGGTTTTTTATGCTATAGCGACAGAAAAAATCGTCGCTATAGCCCGACTTTCTCCAACGAACTGGAAGGAGCGAACTAAGAGCGAACCGGACGACGAAAAAAATCGTCACTATAGACGGTTCGTTCTTAGTTCGCTCTTTCTAGTTCGCTAGAGAAGCGGATTATATATATATATATATATATATATATATATATATATATATATATATATATATATATATACACATACACACACACACACAAACACACACACATACAAACAGGATCTAGTCTGGACTCCCGGACGGTACTAAAAGACGGACTTTTTATTAAATAACTAAAAAAAAGTTTAATATTTTATGGAACTGGAATTTTTCCATATTACAGTGTTTTGGGTGTGCTTTGGATACATATAACAAATATAATAAATATCAAGTTTAACTGCAGCGGAACAAGAAATTCATTAGAAGAGTCTCTATACAGACCTATTTTGTTATATGTATCCAAATCACACCAAAAATATTGTATTATGGAAAAATTCTAGTTCCATAAAATATTAAAAAAAAATTTAGTTGTTTTAAAAAAAGGTCCAGTATTTTAACAAAAATTCGGGATCCTGCATGGATCCGGACTCATATATATATATATATATATATATATATATATATATATAGAGAGAGAGAGAGAGAGAGAGAGAGAGTGGGATCCAGGGATCCGGACTCTATAAAATACGGACCATTTTTTTTTTTGAAACAACTAAAAAAAAATTATGGAACTGAAATTTTTACATAATATAGTGTTTTGGGTGTGATTTGAATGCCTATACCAAAACGTGCCTGTACAGTCTGTGTAGACTGTACATACATTTTTTGGTATAGGTATCCAAAATACACCCAAAACACTTTATTATGTAAAAATTCCAGTTCCATAATTTTTATTTTTTTTTAAGTTATTTCAAAAAAAAAAGCAAAAAAAAAATGGTCCGTATTTTAGGACCTGTCCGGGAGTCCGGACAGGATCCTGTGTGTATATATATATGGTATGTGTTAGGAATAAGCATATGAATGATATTCCTATTTATATATGATTTATGATATATATGAATGAATATGCAAGTATGCTTGCATTAAGAAAAGCTGTAAAGTCCTTTGATAGATAATAGAAATATGTGTACAAGGGACTTAGAATGAATTGATCAAATATGTTAGGTTGATCCTACATAAGCAAAACAGCTTTGTAAAGTCCTTAAAAGAAATGATGTACAAGGACTATAAATATAGAAAGATCAAGCATGTTGGGTTGATCTTATAATGTAATAGATATGCTTATCTGTTCGTTGAGCACTGCACCAGAAATCGTAGTCTGCCAGGAGAGTCAAGGAAAACTCGAGAGCTATCGAGGCAGAATCGTAGTCTGCAAGATAGTTGATCTCGGAGTTCATAGACTGCCAGGAGAGACGAGGAAGGATCGTAGTGTGTCGAGTAGAACTTCCTCGAAGCCGTAGACTGTTGAGGAAGTCATGTTCAGAATCGTAGAGACAGTCTGCCTACGAGTCGACCGAACATCTGCCAAAGCCAAGTCAAGAATCATAGACTACACTCAGAGTCGTAGAGTCTACTGATCATATCAGAGGCAAAGATCGTAGTTGAGCAAGATCAGATGAAGACAAAGAGGACAAAGTCAGAAATCGTAGAGTGTCAAGATCTGATCTCAGAGTCGTAGTGTCTACACAGCCGAAGCTGAATCGTAGAATGTAGAACTAAGACTTCAACAAATGTGCTCACAATACCAAGGCAGAATCGTAGAGCAAATATGATTCTCAACAAATGAGCACTCCTAGAATATCCAAAGGAACGAAACCTCTGGTTAATACTACAAAGATATATCCCACCTGAAGGAAACCAGAGAGCACTCAACGAATGGCATGCAAGCTAACAGAAGATCTAAGCACAACCTAATCAGCATCTAGATTGAGTTATAAAGTCATTCGAGATGAAGTCTTCCACAAGTTGATCAGAAGAAGACTTCAGTAACTGACTAAGGAAAGTCAGCAAGTGCAGTAGCTATCAAGTTGACAGAAGACGATGATCATGGAAGCAACCAGGATCATAGTGTTTGCCACATAAAAAAAAGGAACTGATGGAGTGTACGCAAGAGATACTGGTTAGCCTCTGAAGAACAAGGTTAAAGTGATTAAGAAATAGGTCAGTCCATTGATGATAAGTGAACAGGAGATCACAAGGAGAAAGCGAGCTGGACACGCCATAAATCTGAAATGTCTTGCTATTCAGAAGGGACCAGAACAAGAAGTCAAGCCATCAGTATATGAGAATAGTCGAGGCAAATAGAAGTGTTGAAGCACTGCACAATAAGAAGGAAGAGTTATTCTACATTGAAGATCCAATGAACACTCTTCATGATCGTAGTGTTGACTCTACCAGACAATGTGAAACATTCAACAAGACACTACGATCAGGTCCAAGAAGACGTGCATCAGAATCATAGAGTTCGATCAACCGAGGATTGAAGCATTGGCAACGGTTCAATCTGAAGGTTGGTATTCGGACAAGAGCTTATTGAGAGCATCGATGCTAAAGGATAACCTCTGATCGAGAAATTAGAAGGAGGAAATAAAGTCATCGACCTGACCAAAACATTAGAGTGACATCTCTTACGGGGTAGGTGAAATAGTAGACTGCAGTGTCAGAAAGTCAGAAAAGGAGATGTCTTGTCACATCTGCAGTCTACACCAAAAAACTCAAGATCTGCGAAGCAAATCAAAAAGCTTTCAACGGTTACTTTCTAACGGGAAGATTGGGAAGGAGTATAAATCAACAGAGCTTCAAAGATCAAGAGTTGCTGATGATTGCTATGTTGCAGAATTATTGAGTTGGTAGAATGCTAACGTTGACTCTACGAGTTCCACCTAAGCTTAACAGAACAAGTCTCAGTGACAGTGAGACTACAAAGGTGGAAGTGAATTAGCTTTGAAGAAAGACTTAAATAGACCAAAGCTTCACTCAACAAAGATGAGAATGCCACTTGAATTAGCATCTAAGCTAAGAGCCGAGAAGGACAAGAAGATGGCATTCAGAAGAATAGAAAAACACAAGGTAGATCCTGAGAGACAATCTACGATTCACCATGAACCTAAAGCTGAACCAGAGAAAGTACAGAACCATATCTGCCAGGATGTTAGGAAGGGTTCAGGAAATGGTGATGGTGCACAGCTGACACTACATGAAGATGAGCAGAACAGAAGAAGATCAGCTGCACAAAAGATGATGTGGTCCAGACTCAAAGCAGAATGCAAAGAGGACCACACCAAGCTGCTAAGTACAAAAGATGATCAAGCTTAGAGACATCTTAGCAGCTCAGCACCAACAACAACAACAAACAACAACAAACAACAACAAACAACAACAAGAAGCCAGGGCCTGAGGGTTCCTTGTTCGGAGGGACTAAATGAAGTTCCAAGCCTGTTGGGCTTGAAGAGTTCCTAGGGAAATAGAGTTCCGATGCTGTTGGCCTAGAAGAGTTCTTAGTGAGCTGAAGTCGCAAGGCTGCTGGCCTTGAAGGAATCTTAGTGATTCAGGGTGCTGCCCTTCCTTAGTAGAAATCCTGCTAGTTGAAAGAAGAAGAGTGGATTAGGAGCTTGAGTCTATGAACCACTTAAAACTCCTTGTGTCTTTTACTTTATGTCATTTACATTATGCACATATAACTGCTATAACTGCTTTGTATGTTTTAACTGCTTACTACTGAATTAACTCTACGAACAATGTATGTCTGATTATGAATACATAAATGAAGGGGATCTTTTACTTATTCCGCTGTGCTTGAAAAGATTCTTATGTTTGTCATATGCTAATTCATGAGCAATACAAAATAAACGAGAAAAATATTTGAAATTAAAACGGATCTATTCAACCCCCTTCTAGATCTATATTGTGCCTACTGGGAACTAACAATTGGTATCAGATCAGGTTCTCATGCTATATTCAAAAGCTAATCGCTTTGAGTATGATCCTAGGCATAAACATTGTTCTAAACTTAGTTTAGTAGTAAGTCACTTGCTATATACAGATGAGCTCACATGTTGGAGATATTGTGTACAAGTAAATGTGTATATACACCTGAAGCTGCTCAGATTGGTCCATGCTCTTGATTGTCATATCAACAAGACCAATCCTTGCTCACGATCAATCTTGTAGTCTGAAGACCAGGCTAGGAAGCTCAAGAGACATCAAAAGAAAAGAGTCAAACATCCACCAGCCTGAGAAGATGAAAAGGCCATACATGCTAAGAAATGCTTATCCACAGAAGAAAGAAGAACTTCTCAAACATGTGTCTGACCAACCAACAGCTGGATGTAGAATCTTATGAACTCAAGATATCAAAGAACCAAGGATGTTGAGAGACCCTTTGCTTACATCTTCAAGACCACGACTAATTGATTGAAGGTCAACTAGAGCAATAAGCCGTCAAGAGCAAATGAGAAACTCTGCACATGAATGCCTAACTTAAGTATATCTAGATCATATTTAGTGGTGTTTGGATCCTATTTTGGGGATTATGGATAGTTAGAGAGGATTTCTCACGGATGGAATCTCCTCCTAATCAACCGATGATATCCTTTTAGTAATTTATCGATTTTGACTTTGATTCAACTTCTTTTACTGATTATTTTTTCTTGGGAGTTGTTTTCTGTTCACTTAGGTCACCCAAATATCTTATATTTATATCTAGTGGCGAAGGGAATCCTACATTTTGGCCACCGAGAAATTCTCACGAGTAGAATCTTCTTGTAACCAATCTAGGATATATTTCCAATAGAACTCGATATGTTGTTTTATAGATCTATGAAATCTTAGATCTATGGATTTCATTCCATTAATTCTAATTTCCTTTAATAGATCTCATCGATGTGTAATGGATTATTGTGATTTCGATATTATTGGTGATATAATTTGATTCCTACGATATAGTTAACAATGTAATTGTGATGTTGATGAGTTGTTGTGAGATCTATAGATTTAGGGTTTATGGAAGTACTTTCCTAAACTCTTTACTCCGTTTATAGATCACGATGCATTGTTGAGTATGATTATGAATCATGTGAGCCTAAGAATGAATTTAAGGCTCTTAAACATCGTGTTTAATTGGAATTGAAGGATATTCTGACGATGGACATAGTTAATGATTATAATTTTGTGATTCAATAATTATAATTGTAATTCAGGCCTTAAAACGATATCGAGGGTTACACCCCATGAAAATTGGGTTTAAGGCCCCCTTAATAGTGGATTTTGTTATTTTGAGATGTTTGGAGTTATTTAGATGACTTACATGCCCACATGTAGCTCCAACCCTATTTTCGATGTTTGATTTTATCTTTCGACATACGAAAAAGATTTTTGAACGAAATTGCAAAGATCTTTTAAAATTGAATCAACTAGGTTATTAGATTAATTCTACGCTCAAATTGAAAGTAATAGAGAACATCAATTCCTATTTGACGAAGGGTTTGAAAACAATGTTTTCCCTAAAGCGTCACCTTAAATTTCTTGTCGAATGAAAGCAAAAACGAAACTTTTCTTTCTAATCAAATCATTCGTGCATAGGTTCAAAGAAGCTCAAAAGTTGCTTTCAATATAATGCACCCACCAAAACTTTAACGACCTTAAGAGACGACCCCTAGGTTATTTACATCTTTTGACTCAAATCTAGGAGGCGACACCCTAGATTTCAACTTCAAAATTATAAAATTGAATTGACTCTAGGAGACGATACCTTAGATGTTCCCCAATGACACAATTCATATAGGCATAAAATACAAACACACACTTCATGTTTCTCAAAGAATTTCATTTAATCTTTTGATGAAAATATTAGGAAAATGGTAACCTTGTTTCACGGAAGTCAAGGGTGCATAAAACTTTCCCCTAGCTTAAGCAAACCCCCGAACTCTATGAATCTCGGCTGTGGACTAATTTTATGGAGTTATATGATGAACCATCTCAATTTTTAAAACCTAAAAATCCAGATGAGGCAGTACATCCATTTAAATCTTTATCAACTGATGACTCTGTCTAATTGCCCACCATTAAAATCAAACTTTCAAATCTCGTCGACATTTATGTCGATTTTCTCAAAATCACCATTAAAAGCTGCGATCTATAATCTTAAAATCATAAAGGAAAAATCCTTGTGTCGACACCTGACATATGTCTTGGTCGTGTGCTTGTCATATTACTTCGAGTCTCTTATCAAAAGTACCTTTTCTTATCTAATACCCTTCATGAAGCTTGAATTCCCCTATTTCTCTATTCAAAAATTGTTGGTTGATTTCACAATCTATAAATGTGTACAAGTATACATGGTCAACAAGTAATAAAACGATAAAAATGAGTGTCGAACCCACAATAATCTCTATTCAACAAACTCCAACTACTAGTTTTATATCAATCCATTTTTATTTAAACAACCGAATTTTGTGATTATCAATTAAAACTAAATTAAAGTAACTAAGACTAATTTTAACATAAAGAGTTGATTCAGATGATAAAGGCTTAAGACTACAATATTCCCAATTATGCAATATAAATCAATTACCCAATTTATCCAATTATTAAATCCACTTGAGTTGTTAACAGAAATACAAAGTATTTATAAGGCCTTTTCCAAGCGATCAAACAAAAATATTCAATTCAATTAATTCTGCGATATTCCTATGCAAAAGAAAGAATCAAATTCTTTAACTATCAATCCTCAAATAGTTATATGTAGTGAAAAGAGATATCCATATTCAATTCACAACCCTAATTATTCATCCCATGTAAAAAATTAAGAATGCATGCTATTACATTTAGATCTAACTCAAGATTTCATCTCCCGAATTCATCTAGTGTATCATGGTAATCATTGGTCAGATAATTAAACAATAAGCATAAAATATGATAGACAACCCAATTGAAATAAATAAATGGATTTTAAAAGATAATTCATAAACATAAAAAGTTCAATTGTTGCCTTAATTATAAATTTAGTTAATGATGAAAATTAAAACAAAAAATCCCAAATAAGTCATCGCAAATAAATTACAAATCGGAGATAGAAGAATAAGAAAACTCAATTAGTGTCTTCAAGCCTTTAATTCTCCAATTCAAATTATGTGCGACGCTTCTCTGTAATCTCCAACTTCAAGCTCCATTCTTTGTCAATCTCTATCTTTTTTTTATGAAAAGCCAACTCCCTATTTATAGCTTTAGGTCTCTTCAACATCAGCCCCTAGCAGAATCCTATTCAGAGTAGAAATTGGTCTTCTAAATCATAGCCTTACAAAATTCGACCACCATCTTCTGACCCCCAACACCCCAGCACTAGGTTTTAACTATGAAGTAGTGCCTCGGCACTGGTGTGGTGCATGTAATTACCATTTTACCCTTTTGCTTGTCAAAAATTCCAATTTTGCCCTTCAGCTACATTATCCTACAAAATACATACTAAACAAGTAAAATATCCTAAAATACTTAAAAATAGGAAAAATATTAAATCTAAAAATACATAATTCATGGGTATTACCCACTCATCAAATACCCTCAAACTTAAACAATTGTTTGTCCTCAAACAATGCAAACAACTAAAACATAATGAATGAAACTAACTTATTATATGAAAAATCAACTCAAGCATGATTCAACAATTGATAACCTTAAAACACCTCAAATATCCTTAATCACAACTCAAATAAATGTTCAAAATCAAACATTAGCTAAACTTGAAATATCATCAATTGAATTTATCGCCAACCAACAATGTGCGTCTTTGTATATCAACATGTCACTCTCGCCATAAATCAACCAAACTAACGAACCAAAAGGTTCAAGGACATATAATTACAGATATAAGAAATTCATTACCCATCTATAACTTAGATACCCTGTATTTCAAAAATATTTTTTACCTACTCGACTGGTGCAATGTTTAGTTTTTTTAGGTTTTTCAATGCTACCCATGTATCGAGTTTTCGACCAATAACTCCCAAACCAGTCGACTTTAGGGTACTAGGTGTTAAGACACCCCGACAGATCTAAGAACCTGAGTAGCAAATGCCACAAAACTAAACTAGTCAAGTGATTATTTATACTTATCTATTTTGACTTGTGCAATGTTAATCTTTATTAGGCTTTTCAAAGTTATCCATGTAACAAAATTTCAACCAACGTCTCCCGAACCAGATGGTTTTAGGGCATTGAGTGTAGAGACACTCCAAAGGCTTACTTGTTCGAGTACCAGAGGTCACAAAGACATCTAGTCAAAAAAAAATTCTTTTATTTTTTCTTTTTTTCTTTTTTTTCGAATCAATAATTTCCGAAATATAAAGTAAGCTAAATGATAGAGGGTGATTTATATGTGTCCTAAGCCTCAAATTCTTTCAGTTTGATTAACTTTCAACTAAATCGACATATTGACTTTATGCAATTAAACTCAAAGTTTCCTTCAACAAATCAAGTTAACAATATCCACAAGTTAAACTGATCTGTCATTTTCCCATTCATTCAAGTTATCACTTAATTCACAACATTTTTATCATCGGCTATCAACAAGGTTTATATTTCATCATGCTCAAGTTGTTAATAAATAAGCTAACACGATGATAACACAATACAAAATTAACACATAATCACACTACTAAATACTAAACACAGTCTAGATGCAAAAAAACCTATCATGGCATGAAATCCTACTATGAAAACTACCCCAAACTTAAGTAGATTAATGTCCTCGTGCGAAAAATAAAGAAATTTAAAAGTGAGGACTTCCCTAATTTGGTCTATCGTCGTGATCGACCTCCTCATCGCTTTCCTTTTCTTGATCTTATGGGGGAAAAAGCAGGGTGGGTGCCTTTGGGAACAGGTTGGGGTTGACGGACGAATTCAATCGAGAACAATGGTGAAGCTACATATAAGATTGTGGGGTCAATTAATCCGACTAAAAAAATTACTTTATAATGTAAGGTAAATTTTAAAATTTTTAAGTACTATATATAAATTAACCTCACTAAAATTTTATAAATCTTATACTATACGGTCTCAAATTGAAACTTTATAACTTTGTCAATTAAATTTTAACCGCATATGACTCATATCCTCTCAATATATGTAAATCTCTCTATAATATTTTAAACTAAATAATAATCTAATTTATATTATTTTTAAAACTAATTAATGAATTAATTACATATGTCTATTATAAGTCAATGCAGTGTATACACACATACACAGACATGTATATATATTTATATACATGTGTGTGTGTGTGCGTGTATGTGTGACCCGAAAGTATAAAAGTATTAAAAAAAATTGGCTCGGAGCATTGCCCCCGAACCCATGCCAAATTATTTATAACTTAATAATAATTTTGACCCCACTGGAAACGATTTCTGGCTTCGCCACTGTCGACGTCGGGATTTTTGAATGTCCCTTTCCGTTACTTACTCTTTGGTGTTCTCATTTTAGAGTCGCTAGTTGGTTTGTTTAAATGGTTGTACCAACATAACCGAGAAAAGGTTTGCGCATTGACCCAGTGATGTGACACTGCTAAACAGGTCGGTGAAACTGAGATTCATTAGGGTCCGGGGACTTGGTTATGCGGAGGGAAGGTGTTAGGCGCCCCCCAACATCCGCGTTACCATGGTGACCGCCTCTTTTCAAGAAACTATTATTTGAATGTGTGTGTGTTTGGGTCATTGGTCTTCGGTTCTCCTTTCGACTATTAGAGACAATTGGTGATACTTGTCTTGTACCCATTGGTCTTCTTCCAGCTGAGCGTCTATCAACACTTTGAGGGATTCCATTTCAACTTCTATGGGGAGCACTGCTTCCATCCCATAGGTTAATGCGTAGGGGGATGCTCCAGTGGAAGTGCGCATTGAGGTTCTGTAGGCTAACAGAGTAAGAGGCAATAAGTGAGGCCAATCTTTGTGGTTGGCGGACATCTTTTGCATAATCTTCTTGATGTTTTTGTTAGCCGCTTCAACAACACCATTCATCTTCGAACGATAAATGACAGAGTTAAGATGTTTGATGTGGAATTTATTGCATAATTCCTCTATCATTTTGTTGTTGAGGTTCTTAGCATTGTCTGACACAATCACCTCTGGTTGTCCATATCGACAAATGACATTGTTTCTGATGAAAACAATGATGACTTCTTTGGTAACCTTGGGGAAGGAGGCTGCCTTTACCCATTTATTGAAGTAGTCGATCATGGTGAAGATAAATCGATGTCCATTACTGGCTCTAGGCTCAATGGGCCCGATAACATCCATTCCCCACATTGAGAAGGGCCAAGGTGAACTCATATTGTGGAGTTCCCTTGGAGGGGCGTGTATAGCATTCAAGATGAATCCGCATCGATAGCATCTCCTGACGTGGTCAATGCAATCAGCTTTGAGAGATAGCCAATAATATTCTGTCCCGAGGACTTTCTTGACAAGGAGGGGGCCACTCATGTGGGGGCCACAGACTCCACCATGGACTTCATCCATGAGCCTTTGAGCTTGATATTTGTCTAGACATCTGAGGAGACCTAGTCCTGCATCTCTTTTGTAGAGCGCATCTCCACTTAGGTAGAATTTCATAGCAATTTGATGGATCCGCCTTTTCTCAGTCGGGCTCGCCTCAGCGGGTGTAGATCCATCTCGTAGATATTCCTTGATATGTTGATACCAAGGATGCTGGATGGGAGGTAGCTCATCCGATACTTCTCCAACGTAGTTCCCATAGGCTGGGGCCTTGTGCAGGGAAATTGTGACGCTTGGCAAGTGTCCCTTGTCTGATATGCGAATCAAGGAAGCCAAAGTTGCTAACACGTCCGTAAAGTCATTCCTATTACGAGGAACGTGTAGAAAGGAGATTTCTTCAAACTCCAAAACCATTTGTAAAACTTGTCGATGGTAAGGCAACAAATGTAGTTCTTGGTTTGATAGATTCCGGTGGATTGTTTGATTACAAACTCTGAATCTCCAAAGACAGTTAACCGTCTGATGTCCATTGAACGGGCAAGTTTTAGCCCCATGAGATAGCCTTCATATACTCAATTTGTGTTGTTGGTGTGACAAACTACAATTTGACAAATGACGGATCTCGCTCCCCATACTAGATACTAGAGCTGCTCCAGCTCCAGAACCTTCCATATTAACAGCTCCATCGAAATACATCTTCCATGCTTGGTGTGTATCGTACTAATAGTGTTGCTGAACTGTCATTATTCCCTCATCGGGGAAGTATGTCTCCAAGGGTTTGAAATCCCCTGAAGGTGCGGTGGCCAGTTGATCCGTAATTCATTGACCTTTAATGGACTTTTGAGTCACATATAGAATGTCAAATTGTTGTAGGATCAACTGCCATCTGGACAGCCGATAATTTAACATGGGTTTGTTGAACACGTATTTGAAAGGATCTACGCGGGATATGAGATGGGTTGTGTGACCATGGAGGTAATGCTGTAACCTCATGGAAGCCCATGCTAAAGCACAACACGTCTTTTTGATCAGAGTGTACTTGTGTTCACTGCTGCTGAATCTTTTGTTGAGGTAATAGATAGCTCGTTCTTGGCCTCTATCATCTTTCTGTCCCATCATGCAGCCCATGGCATTGTCACTTATGGACAGGTATATAAACAGGGCAACATCATCCCTGGGTGGTACCAACACGGGAGCTTTGACTAGCTATTTTTTGATTATGAGGAAGGCATTATGGCACTCATCATTCCATTTCATGGAGGAGTTCTTCCTTAATAGCTTGAAGATTGGTTCACAGGTTGCTGTGAGTTGAGAGATAAACCTACTAATGAAGTTGATTCTTCCCAAAAATCCCCGTATTTCCTTTTCTGTCTGAGGAATGGGCATTTCCGTGATGACTTAGATTTTAGCAGAATCCAGCTCAATCCCTTTGTGGCTGACAAGAAATCCTAGCAACTTGCCTGATTTAACGCCAAAGGCGCATTTAGCTAGATTCAACTTCAGGTTGTACTTACGAAACTTGTTGAACAACTCTTTCTCCTTCACCGGTACCGGCTTAGGGAATAACATAGCCATGATACTGGCTGGAACCTTTACAGGAGGTTGTGCGGACTCAGAGTTTGAAGGCAAAGATAAACACCGCTCGCTTGAAGGTGAAGGAATCTGCTGATGCTTATGAGGATTCCTATTACTAGAACTGACAGAATAGCCTGGTCCAGCTGTTCCAGCTTGCCTGGTTAATTTAATTGGTACTTGATACCCTGGCGATCTTTACCCAACCCTTGTCCCGGCTTATGACCCAATGACATCATTTCTTGAGTAGCCGACATTACCTCAGCAGAAATATTGGGTTCGGGAAATGGCGTTCCAATAGCATGGTATTGGGTATTGCTTACTTCCAAGGCATGAAAATTGACCGGTTCAACATTTACATTGGCATTGATGAATGACATGTCCCCGTGTTGAGGACACTCTGGTTTAGCATTGACCGTGACTAGGCTATTATTGATAATGTATTTCAGTTGCTGATGAAGGTTGGAGGGGACTGCCCCTGCCATATGAATCCAAGGTCATCCCAAGAGCAGGTTGTATTCTGAATCTATCTTGAGTACGTGGAAAGATACGCAGAATGTATGGGGACGAATTTCGATTGACAGTTCAATTACTCCAACCAAATTTCGATGGGCTCCATCAAAAGCTTTGATGATGGTATGGCTACTCCGGAGTCGGTTGAGATTGATATTCATCTTCACCAAGGTAACGTATGGACAGATATTTAGAGATGAACCTCCATCTATCAAGACTCTAGCTAACATGTATCCGGAGGACAAGACCGCAATGTGCAACAACTTGCAATGACCAGTCCCCTCGGGCGGTATATCATCAACAGTGAAGGATATCACATTGTTGTTGAAAATGTGATCAACCAGATGTTGAAATTTTTTCGTATCAACTGATGTTGGCAGATAGGCTTCTTCTAAAACCTTCAGCAAGATCTTCCAGTGATTCTCGGAAGTCAGGACCAAGTCCAAAATTAACATTTGATGTGGAGCTTCTCTTAAGCTTAAAACCACCTTAGCTTCGTTATGACCCATAGTGCATAGGAAATTTTCAATCTTCTCCATGGGTATTTTCCCCTTTGATTTGGTGGTAAACTTCATCACCCGTTGGGGAAGATATAGTGGATTTTCCTTCGACACTGCAGCAGTTTTATGTGAGGTGGATCCTTCACCTTCTCCATAATTCCATGGAACCTTGCGCAAGCTAACAATAGGATATTGTGCTCTGTACAACAAGTTGATTGGCTTGGGAGCGGCCACTTTCAAAGGATTGTTGTTTCCCTTGAGTTGAATTGTTGGCATTGTGAGTGATTTGTTAGCCCCCTCAGTTTCAATGGATATGACTGCTACCAAACTCTTCCACTTAGTAGGACATGTATTCTCACTTGCACGTAACACAGTATCATCGTCCGCTAGGTGCAGGACACCACTGTCAATTAGATTTTTGATGAGGTGGCGGAGTGCCCAACATTCTTCTGTGCTGTGACCGCGAGAATGGGAGTGATATTGACATACTCCATCATAATTGTATCGTCCTAAACGGGGTTGATTAGAGGTAGAAGGGAACTGATCCTTCCTTCATTGATTAACATCTGAAGGATTTCCTCCATAGGTTGGCCTAAATAGGTGAATTCCCTTTTGTTGGCAAAATCCCGACGGGCTTTGGCATTTGCTCTCTTTGTCACTTTGTCTTCCAGCATTTCATTTTCTAAAAGTGACGAGGGAATATTCATGACAAGAGGTAGGAGACTAGCATGATCCTGGCTGATTAATTGACGTATCACTTGATGCTGATAAGTCACCAATTCTGCCAATTGTTCAATTTGCTTGCATAGAGCTTTCATCTTTCGTTCCATTGTGAACTGGAACTTGGCATAACCCCATTTGTTAACACCGTCTTTGAGGGTCTGGGAGGATTCACAGTTGAAATTGGAATTTTGTCCATTGCTCCAATTGATCATATTGACCTCTTCTTCTTTGTGTTGAGGAAAAGGGTTGTCTTGAACGTGAGGCTGATCTCGTTTGGTGACCACAATTTCCCCATTGTCTATCAGGTCTTGGATCTTGTGTTTCAAGGCCCAACAATCCTGAGTATCATGTTCAGGTTCCCCGGCATGATAAACACATTTTCGAGAAGCATTGAAACCTCGTCCATTAGAAATTTTTGGTGGAAGAAGATGTGTAATTTTCTTCTGTGTTGTCAGAAGAGTGAGAATATTCTTGAGTGTGTCCCCTAAGGGTGTGAACACTCGAGGGCGTTTGACTTCTCCACCTTTTGGTATTGGAGGGTTCGAAGATTGTGCTTGAAAGGGAGTGTAGTTTCTCCTTTGAATAAGCATGTTCTGATTGCCTTTTTGTCCCTGCAGTATCAGGGAAACATCTTCCTCTTTCTTTTTATGGACCCTCCGGTGGTCGTTTCCATAATTTCCGGATTGGATGTGATCAACAATAGCTTTAACGGCAGCTAGGTCTTGAATCTTTCCAGACTTCAAACCCATCTCAGCCATCTCCCCGTGTTTGACCATTTCAGAATATGGTTTGCCAATGCCGGCTAAAACTCTTTCATAGAAAGGAGCTTCTTCTATGTCTATGAAAGTCATGACCATCTCTGATTCTGTCATGGAAGGACTAACTTGGGCAGCCAGACGTCTCCACCTTTGAGCATACTCTCTAAAAGACTCGTTAGACTGTTTCTTGATCTTGGTAATTTGATACCGATTAGGAGCCATCTGAGACTGAAAGCTGTATTGAGTGAGGAAATCATGTGCTAGCTCTTCCCAGCTATGGATCTTTGAGTTGTCTAATCTTGTATACCACAAACGGACTTCTCTAGTTAGACTCTTTTGGAACAGCTGCATTCTGAGCTTTTCGTCCTATGCATAAGATCCAAGTTCTCCAATAAACACCTTTAATTGCGTGTAAGGATCTCCTAACCCATCATATTTTTCAAAGTCAGGGGTTTTAAACTTTTCTGGATAATGAACACCAGGGAAAATGTAAAGATCAGCATATGAAACACTCCCGTGTGTTCCAATTCCTTTGATAGCACGCAGGGTCTCTTCCATTTGGAGGACTTTCTTTTTGATGTCACCGGTGTTACCACGGTGTTACCACGATGACCTCCTCTTTTCAAGAAACTATTATCTAAATGTGTGTGTATGTGGGTCAATGTGCCGTTATTTGGAAGTAGTGTGAGGTCTCGTTCGCACCTATATACACATGGTTTGAATTTGTGTAAAAATCCAGTTTTTAACAAGACATGGCAGTGATGTTTTATAAAAGAGGTTTTTCAAACCCTGATGCTCAATAGTAATTGAGACCTTTTATACTCCCATTTAATTAAGTGTTCGGCTTGATTGATTTTATTTTACAGATGCGAGGCATGAATACGAAAATAATGTACAAAATAATGTCGACTTCATCGTGGGTATGGAAACCATCTAAGGAAATTCAGACATCGCAGAATAATTTATAAGCTGCTTACAGTTGAAAATGTCCGTCACGGGAACCGAATCTAGATCCAATAGACTGAATCTGTGATCACATGATTAAGTAGCGCATATGATACATGTTAATTTGTATGAAAGCGAAAGCAAAGTTTATATATAAAAGTCAGTAAATATATATATACGATACATGATCTGTACCACTAAACACCTCCATGGGGATCGAGAAAATGTAAATAAACACATTAAAGCTATCAACCACCACGGAGGAAACTCCAAAGGGACAAAATGTAAATAAAGTCAGTACAAAGTAATCAAGCGCCACGAAGTGAACTCCAGAGCATGACAAAAACGTAAATAAAAAGCTATAAAAGCGATCAACCACCACGTAAGTAAACTCTGGTGGAATTAAATATATATATATATATATATATATATATATATATATATATAAGCAATAAACGCACGGATGTAAAATTCGAGGCTCATCGAACGAGTTCGACAACAGATTCATATATATAAGTATATATATATATATAAGCGAGTAAACGCATATAGGATGTAAAATCCGTGCTCATCGAGCGAGTCCACACACAGTTCATATATATATATATATATATATATATATATATATATATTAAAGCAATAAACCCTCCGCATCAAGTCTAGGCTCATCGAACAAAGTTCGACACACACGATTTATATATATATATATATATATATATATATATAAGCAAATAAATGCTCCGCATCAAGTTCAGGCTCAATCGAGGCATAACTCGATAATGTTAGTCCATATATATATATATATATATATATATATATATATATATATAAAAGTATATATATATATATATATACAAAGCCCGAAATAAAACCACGGATGAGAAGTCTAGGAAAAACGATACAACAACACGACTTTCAGCGTGAAGAAGGGTGTGTGCAAAGATGAAGAGAAAGACTTTAAAGTGTGTGAGAAGGCTTACAGTGGCCTGCCAAAGAAGACTTCTATATCTTTAAAGTGGGTAAACACTGGCTTTTGTGGGTACAAAAGTAGCTATATATGAGCTCACATGTGTTTAAAATGAGAAAATACTCCGTATGGGGTGAGTACAGAACAAATTGGGTAGGGCTTCCTCGCCATTTTCTCTTGCAAAATGGCCACCCCAAGCCCTCTATATATAGAGGGTGGAGCCGCATGTGTACCTACGGCTGGGCCGCAGGTGTACCAGAGGCTACCCGGGTTGCCCCGGGTTTCTCGGGTCTAGTCGTCTCGTAGTACAAGCACTCAGGCACTGTAATGTCCACTCGAACTTTTAAAAGTGCAATTCGGGCATCCGATTGAGGTATATAGGACCTATTTCGAACCGCCGTTGTCGAGAGTTGTACAATGGCATGGGATTAGAGTTTGTATAAGGTCATTGAAAATGGGACGATGCCCTTCGGTCTTCAAGCTTCAAATTCTATCCGTTACCCCGCACAATAGTCACTCGGGATGGGTTCTCCTTGATTCTTGTGGGACATCGTTGTGTAGATATGTGTATAAAATGTTGAGATGACGTGACGTGGCATCGTGTTGGCAAGATGACGATGTTGCCCTTCACTGGTGTTATCGATGGTTTGGGCTGATAAAGCAGACGTTGCTCAGGGCTTCGCTGAGATTGGACTGTTGCAATTGTTGAAGGTCCTCAGTGTCATCTCTGAGGTGTGCCTGTCCTCCCGGTGTTATCTCTGGGTTGGTACTGAATACCTCATTGTGAGCGCCGAGATTGAAGCTGGTTGCATTTGAAACAAGCATTTCCGAGGTTATCATCGAAACTGCATTCCTTGGGGGTGATAACCAAGGTCGGTAGCTATTCCCATGATTTGGACTGAGACTGGATACCTCGGGGTTATCTCCGAGATTAATCGTTCTTCTCCGGTGTGTGTTCCGGTATTGGATCTACACGCCTCGGAGTTATATCCGAGGTTGGAATTGTTACTCCTGGTGTGTGTTTCGGGGTTGATGATGAACTTTCGGTAGTATCCGGAATGGATATGAACTGTCTTCCAGGGTACCCTCTTAAAAGACAAATATGTCCTCTTGTACTATTAGTGACAGGTGTACAGAAAATTTTGAGTGTCTACAATAGACATTGGAGTCATCATGGCTGTGAGAGCTCTTAGGGAGGGTTGTACCATTATACCGATGATTATAGCAGAGACCCATGATCGACTACTCCTCTTTGCACTTATCCAGCAGGGAGTGTTCACGCAAAATTTTCGATGCATTATATATGTGTGGTTTATGTCCCACATGTGACCTATTGGCACTCTTAGACGGCATGGGTATTAGTTCACCCACGATATAGCCATGTCATTCTCTTTTCAGCCATCGGAGTGTATAGATGCTATGTCTTGGTCCATATTCTTGGCGGATATCAGAGATCCATTTGTCATATTGCCATGCTCGGGGCTCAGCTCACCCTATAACTTTATTACTCATGCTCCGGGCATGGATTATCTCCCTTTGGCTGGTTTGAGGGGCGTGACTACTTATCACCCGCTGGCCGTGATGTCGCAGTTTGACCAGTTTCAGGACTTTCATCCTTTCGAGGGGGCTGATTGTGTCGGCGTTGACTTCTCGCTATCTTTTAGCAGAGGACCGATCCCGTGTGTATGCATGTTGGGATCATCGTGAGATAGCTGATTTTTCTGTTAGTCTTCTAGGTTGTTCTACAGAGTATTCCGCATGGATGGAGACAGAGATTTTATCAGCTGCGATAGTATCCACAGTACCGGATAGTGAGTCAGATGATGTAGAGCCCATGGAGGACATCGATTCCCACATCGAGGATGGGCTAGGTGCTAGATTGCCAGCATCTCTTCTAGATTCTCCCAGTACTAGTACTATTGTGATTCAGCACTCAGCACAATACTTTGAACAGGGTCTTCATCTGATGACCTTCAAGAGAGATCAGGCTCAATCCTTGATGTTGACTACCCTTGATGGGAGAGACGCAGCTCTGTTAGAGAGAGACGAGGCATTAGCTCACAGAGATGTCGCTATTGTTGAGCGGGATGAGGCCAGATCAGCCAGAGATGCAGTGATAATTGAGCGGGATAGTGCCATATCTGCCCGGGATGTAGCCATTATAGATAGTACTGTAGTGAGGTCCCTTACCACTAGTATGATCGCAGAGATGAGCGCTTACATTGATGAGCATATGGTCACCATGCAGATTGTTGCAGATCTGTTGGGTCATGTGGATATTCTTGTACAGGAGACCACAACTTTGCCTCATTCTTTTGAGAGGGATGCCATGTTGGGCTTGTTAGCTCGCATATACCCTGACTTGCCTGCTGCTTCAGAGCTTGCGATCTTGATGTATTCTGAATTCCTCCTGGATGGATGGACATTGAGTTGTCTCTGGACAGTTTAGAATGGATCATCAATCTATATGTATCCCTACCATCTTTGGTGTCTTGGGACTGGTTTCTGTATGGAAATGTGGAGAGGAATTTGGCTTTCCTCTTTGAGATTGACCGCACCACAGATGGTCGCCAGTACTTCTATTTATGAGAAGCCTAGTTAATTTCATCTCTTATGGATTGGTCTTGATCTTCAAGTTATGGCTGCAGCTTAGATGGTCGCCGAATCTCCTATTTGGGAGGAGTTCAGGTAATTCCATCCCTTTGGTCTGAAGCCAATGAAATGTAGTGTATTGAAAGATGATCCTAGTACCAACTGACAAGGGTTTTTGTTTTGGTTGGGGGTGAGACCACAACATGAATGACTGCCTACGTACTCCTATTGAAGAGGAGATCAGGTCTGCGTAGTTCGAACCTGGTGTAAGAGGTTCAACGCTGTATGTGGCAGAAATGGTGTAGGAATTTGTTTTTGTTTTGGTGAGGAGAAGAGGGTAGAAATGTTTTTGTTGTTTTTTTTTATTGCGACTGGGCCATATGAAATGGTTGCCTACGTACTCCTATTGAAGAGGAGATCAGGTCGACGTAGTTCGCCCCTTAGGGCGAGTAGAAAAGCGTGATCCCATGTGCGTGTCAGATTGCGGGGAGGAGAAAGTTTAATCCTAGGTTGAGGATAAACTGCAGGTATGAGAAGTTTGATCCCATGTATGGGTAGTTAAACTGCAAATACGAAAGGTTCAATCTGTAGTTAGATGATTTAAATCGTAGGAACATAGAGAAGCCGGGCTGCTAGCTTTAACAGTATATTTCCCTGAGGGGAAAAGTTTGGAAGAGAGTTGTATGTTGTAAAGGGTTAAAGAACCGGAATGATTGGTGATCTGATGATCCAACACTAGGATGTTTGCTTGATGGCAACTTCAGACATAGTATCGTTTCACGGCGTCCGAGTTGATGAGTTGTGGAAATTCATCGCCGTCAATTTCATACAATCTGAGAGCGCCTCCTGTCAATACTTCCTTGACAACAAATGGGCCTTCCTAGTTAGGAGTGAATTTTCCCTTAGATTGATCTTGGTTGTCAAGGATCTTCTTTAAAACCAAGTCATGTTGTTTAAACTGTCGTAGCCGAACTTTTTTCTTGTAGGATCTAGCGATCCTTTGCTGATATAACTGATCATGGAAGATAGTCGCGGTTCGCCTTACGTCTATTAGAGACAATTGGTGATACCTGTCTTGTACCCATTGGTCTTCATCCAGCTAAGCGTCTATTAACACTCTGAGGGATTCCATTTCAACTTCTATAGGGAGCACTGCTTCCATCCCATAGGTTAATGCGTAGGGAGTTTCCCTAGTGGAAGTGCGCATTGAGGTTATGTAGGCTAACAGAGTCAGAGGCAATAGGTCAGGCCAATCTTTGTGGTTGGCGGACATCTTTTGCATAATCTTCTTGATGTTTTTGTTAGCCGCTTCAACCGCACCATTCATCTTTGGACGATAGATGACAGAGTTGAGATGTTTGATGTGGAATTTACTGCATAATTCCTCCATCATTTTGTTGTTGAGGTTCTTGGCATTGTCTGACACAATCACCTCTGGTTGTCCGTATCTACAAACGACATTATTTCTGATGAAAGTAATGATGACTTCTTTAATAACCCTGGGGAAGAAGGCTGCTTCTACCCACTTGGTGAAGTAGTCGATCATGGTGAAGATAAATCGATGGCCATTACTGGCTTTAGGCTCAATGGGCCCGATATAATGTCCATTCCCCACATTGAGAAGGGCCAAGGTGAACTCATGTTGTGGAGTTCCCGTGGATGGGCGTGTTTAGCATTCCCATGAATCTGGCACTGATAGCATCTCCTGATGTGGTCATTGCAATCAGCTTTAAGAGATAGCCAATAATGTCCTGTCCTGAGGACTTTCTTGATAGGGAGGGGACCACTCATGTGGGGGCCACAGACTCCACCAAGGATTTCATCCATAAGCCTTTGGGCTTGATCTTTGTCTAAACATCTGAGGAGACCTTGTCCTGCATCTCTTTGTAGAGCGCATCTCCACTCAGGTAGAATTTCATAGCAATTCGATGGATCTGCCTTTTCTCAGTCGGGCTCGCCTTAGCGGGAGTAGATCCGTCTCGTAGATATTCCTTGATATGCTGATACCAAGGATGCTGGATGGGAGGTAGCTCATCCGATACTTCTCCAACGTAGTTCCCATAAGCTGGGGCCTTGTGCAGGGAAATTGTGACGCTTGGCAAGTGTTCCTTGTCTGATATGTGAATCAAGGAGGCCAAAGTTTCTACTGCGTCCGCAAAGTCATTCCTATTACAAGGAACGTGTAGAAAAGAGATTTCTTTGAACTCCAAAACTATCTGTAAAACTTGCCGATGGTAAGGCAGCAAATGTAGTTCCTTGGTTTGATAGATTCTGGTGGATTGTCTGATTACCAACTCTGAATCTCCAAAGACAGCTAACCACCTGATGCCCATTGAACGAGCAAGTTTTAGCCCCATGAGACAACCTTCATACTCAGCTGTGTTGTTGGTGCTGACAAACTCTAATTTGACGACGACGGGATACTGCTCCCCTGTACCAGATACTAGAACTGATCCAGCTCCAGAATCTTCCATATTAGTAGCTCCATCAAAATACATCTTTCATGATTGGCGCGTATCGTACTGATGGTATTGCTGAACCGTCATTACTCCTTCATCAGGGAAATATGTTTCCAAGGGTTTGAAATCCCCTGAAGGTGCGGCGACCAGTTGATCCGCAATTCCTTGACCTTTGATGGACTTTTGAGTCACATATACGATGTCAAATTGTTGTAGAATCAACTGCCATCTAGATAGCTGGTAATTTAACATGGGATTATTGAACACGTATTTGAGAGGATCCACGTGGGATATAAGATGGGTTGTGTGACCATGGAGGTAATGTTGTAACCTCATGGACACCCATGCTAAAGCATATCAAGTTTTCTCAATTAGAGTGTACTTGTGTTCATTGCTGCTGAATCTTTTGCTGAGGTAATAGATAGCTCATTTTTGGCCTCTATCGTCTTTCTGTCCCAGCATGCAGCCCATGGCATTGTCACTTATGGACAGATACATGAACATGGGAACATCATCCCTGGGTGGTACCAAAATGGGAGCTTTAATTAGCTGTTCTTTAATTGTGAGGAAGGCATTCTGACACTCATCATTCCATTTCATGGAGTAGTTCTTCCTTAATAGCTTGAAGATTGGCTCACAGGTTGTTGTGAGTT
This sequence comes from Panax quinquefolius, assembly GCA_020205615.1. Classification (NCBI taxonomy): domain Eukaryota; kingdom Viridiplantae; phylum Streptophyta; class Magnoliopsida; order Apiales; family Araliaceae; genus Panax; species Panax quinquefolius. The sequence continues at coordinate 85,011 of JAINUW010000625.1, forward strand.
GAGAGATAAACCTGCTAATGAAGTTGATTCTTCCCAAAAATCCCCGTATTTCCTTTTCTGTCTGAGGAATGGGCATTTCCGTGATGGTCTGGATTTTGGTAGGATCCAGCTCAATCCTTTTATGGCTGACTAGAAATCCTAGCAACTTGCCTGATTTAACGCCAAAGGCGCACTTGGCTAGATTTAACTTCAAGTTGTACTTACGCAACCTGTTGAACAACTTTCTGAGATGGTCTAAGTTGTATTCCTCCTTCCGGGATTTGACAATGATGTCATCCACGTAGATATCAATCTCTTTGTGTATTAAGTCGTGGAAGAGAGCCATCATAGCTCGCTGATAGGTGGCTCAGGCATTGATGAGGCCGAATGACAACCGTTTATAGCAAAAGATTCCCCAAGGCGTGATGAAAGCAGTTTTCTCACGATCTTCCTCAAAGAACAACCATGATCGATGGTACCCATAAAGCAATCAACAACAAAGGAGTACATGTCGTATTGAGCAGTATTGTCAATGAAAATGTGGATAAATGGCATGGGGAAGCTATCTTTTAAGCAAGCTTTGTTCAAGTCCCGGTAATCCACGTAAACTCGCAGCTTCCCTCCGGGTTTAGGCATGGGAACAATGTTGGATATCCACTCAGGATATGTGGACACCATGATGATGCCAGCTTGAAATTGTTTCACAATTTTGTCTTTTACCTTTAAACTCCACTCAGGTTTCAATCGCCTGAGCTTTTGCTTGACTGGCTTAAATCCATCTTAAATGGGAAGGCGATGAAGAAGAATGTTAGTGGACAAACCCACCATGTCTTCATGAGGCCATGCAAACACATCCTGGAATGGGGTTAATAGCGTAACCATGTCATTCCTTTGGTTTGGGGTAATTTCGATTGGCAGTTCAATTACTCCGATTGAATTTCGGCGGGCTCCATCAAAAGTTTTGATGACAGTATGGCTACTCCGGAGCCGGTTGAGATTGATATTCATCTTCACCAAGGTAGGGTATGGATATATATTTAGAGATGAACCTCCATCTATCAAGACTCCAGCTAGCATGTATCAGGAGAACAAGACCGCAATGTGCAATGACTTACAATGACCGATCCCCTCGGGCGGTATGTCATCATCAGTGAAGGATATCACGTTGTTGTTGAAAATGTGATTAACCAGATGTTGACATTTTTTTCGTATCAACTGATGTTGGTAGATAGGCTTCTTCTAAAACCTTCAGTAAGATCTTTTGGTGATCATCGGAAGTTAGGACCAAGTCCAAAATTGATATTTGTTGTGGATCTTCTTTTAAGTTTAAAACCACCTTGGCTTCGTTATGACCCATAGTGCAGAGGAATTTTTAAATCTTCTCCATGGGTATTTTCCCCTTTGATTTGATGGTAGAATTCATCACCTGTTGGGGAAGATACAGTGGATTTTCCTTCGACACTGTAGCAGTTGTATGTGAGGTAGATCCTTCACCTTCTCCATAATTCCACGGAACCTTGCGCAAGCTAACAATAGGATATTGTGCTCTGCACAGCAAGTTGATTGGCTCGGGAACGACAACTTTCAAAGGATTGTTGCTTCCCTTGAGTTGAATTGTTGGCATTTTTAGTGTTTTTTAGCCCCATCAGTTTCAGTGGATATGACTGCTACCAAACTCTTCTACTTAGTAGGACATGTATTCTCACTTTCACGTAACACAATATCATCGTCCGCTAGGTGCAGGACACCACTGTCAATTAGATTTTGGATGAGGTGGAGGAGTGCTCAGCATTCTTCTGTGATGTGACCGTGAGAATGGGAGTGATATTGACATACTCCATCAGAATTATACTGTCCTGAACGGGGGTTGATTGGAGGTAGAAGGGAACTGATCCTTCCTTCATTGATTAACATCTGAAGGATTTCCTCCATAGGTTGGCCTAAATAGGTGAATTCCCTTTTGTTGGCAAAATCCCAACGGGCTTTGGCATTTGCTCTCTTTGTCACTTTGTCTTCCAACATTTCATTTTCTGAAAGTGACGAGGGAATATTCATGACAAGAGGTAGGAGACTAGCATGTTCCTGGCTGATTAATTGACGTGTCACTTGATGCTGATAAGTCACCAATTCTGCCAATTGCTCAATTTGCTTGCATAGAGCTTTTATCTTTTGTTCCATTGTGAACTGGAACTTGGCATAATCCCATTTATCAACACCGTCTTTGAGGGTCTGGGAAGATTCAAAGTTGAAATTGGAACTCTGTCCATTGCTCCAATTGATCATGTTGACCACTTCTTCTTTGTGTTGAGGAAGAGGGTTGTCTTGCACGTGAGGCTGATCTGGTTTGGTGACCACGATCTCACCATTGTCTATCAGGTCTTGGATCTTATGTTTCAAGGCCCAAAAATCCTGAGTATCATGTCTAGGTGCCCTGGCATGATAAGCACATTCAAAGCGACATTGAAACCCGTCCATTAGAAATTTGGTGGTGGAAGAAGATGCGTAATTTTTTTCTATGTTGTCAAAAGAGTAAGAATGTTCTCGAGGGTGTCCCCTAAAGGTGTGAACACTCGAGGGCGTTTGACTTCTCCACCTTTTTGTTAGGTTTGTAATATACATGAACGCAATCAAATTGCAAAAATAAAGCGGAAACGTGGAAAATCAGAGTTTTAAAATTTTACAAACCATATACCCGGATCACCTTTTATGCAAAATTATTAATTAAACGAAAAGATATGAACAAGAATCATACCCTTGAAGATCCGAGCTTCCTCAGGTACAAGTTCACCTCCAATCCTTTTCGCGTTCAACTTGAATCCATCGGGATTGGTTCCTTCCTTTGATCAACGTTAGCTACCCAAGTGTTTGGCCTCTAGAGGTGATCCACCAAGGAAGAAGAAGAATTCAAGAAGATGGGTGTTTGGCGAAACCCTTGTTTTCTATCTCTATAGAAAATGAGCGTACTCTCCCAACTATTGGAATTACGTATGTTATGAAAAAGTCAACAACCCCCCCCCCCCCCACCCATAATAAGACTCCTCTAATTTATAGATGTGGGCAACCCTCCTTAACAATTAAGAAATTGAGTTTTATTTAATTAATTAAATTCTTTTAATTAATTAAGCTCCCAAATCTTATTAGGGATAATTAATTAAACTCCTTTAACTAATTTTTCCCTCCTAATCTTATTAGGAATAAATGAGAGTACTTTTATTAATTAATTCCCAAACTCCTTTAGGAATTAAATAATAATAATAATAATAATAATAATAATAAGACTCCTCTTATTAATTTATATTTAATATTTCTAAAATATTAAATAATAAATATTAAGATATTTAATTTATTCTATCACCATAGATTAAATTAAATATACTTAACTTATTATTACGATTATGCCATTTACTTCTTAAATAATTATTCTTCCTTTTTTTATGGTGTGACGCTTTAGGTTCTCCATATTAAGCTAGGTTGTGAATAAATCAATTAGAACCATTCTAATCTTATTTAAATAAATAAATTAAACTAATAATTTATTTAAGTAAATAATATTTATTCTACAATAGGGATAAGCCTCCTACTAGCGATCAATGACTTTTCGGATAATATAGATTTCAACATTAATCATAAAAAAGAACCTTTGAGTAAATAGTTCTTGTGATAATTCAATCCTTCCACCATACAATGTCCCAATTAAATATAAGACATGGAATTAGTGTCAATTCTTATTTTATTTAATTATATGTATTTCGACTCTTAAATGCATAACTCAAATAATGCAAATTAGAAACTCCTTTCTAATTTCATTACGCCTTCGCCAAGGACTCACCGGGTTGTCATTTATCGAATCACATAGGACATTTTTCTTCTTTCACTAGAAGTGGTAGATTCTTTATTAATCATACATTATCTCCATGTACAACTTATTATACCCAAGCATACCCTTTGATATAACCTAAGGGTCTTAAGGAATAAGTCAAAGTATAACTCATCATACACATGATACTATGATGATCTCAAGTCCAAGGATCACTTGTACTACTATCACTACAGGAATTTCTATTGAAAGGCAAGTAAAACTCCATTAGGTATTCCTTAGCGAGTCACGTTCAATGAACTTATTCTCTAATAAGCACCTACATACTTGCTTTAGTGTTTCCACACAAATGATCATGAGATCAATCATCCTCATCCAATGAGCAAGCAACGTATGTACCAATCTATCCATATTTACTAATCCCCAATTTAGTAATCCAACGATTGGGAACTATTTTAGTTTTAAGCTTTCTAAGAATTTAGATCTCATTAGAATGATCATCATCATTATTCTAAAAGCATTGCTTAAAACTATGGGTTTATCACATATTATAAAACAGCATCATGTAGATAATTTAAAAGCCTTTAATACTTATTATTAATAAATGAATAAGATTGTTACAAAGTATATGCTTTATCATCAAACATGATTGGCTTGTATGCATACTACTTTCAATCTCCCACTTGCACTAAAGCCAATCGTCATGGTATCTCATACTCTTCTTCTCTAAGTAACGATTATCCTGCTGTTGGATAAGCTTTAGTTAATGGATATGCAATGTTGTTCTTGAGAGTCCACTATCTCTATAGTGATTTCCCATCTTTTAATGATTCTTATAATCAAATGAAAGTACCACAACACATGTTTAGATCCAAGATGAGACTTAGTAACTATTCCTAGTTCTGTAATGATCTTTTCATCTAAACAATCAACTTACAGCTATATTTACAGCTATATACTTTGTCTTTATCACTAAACTAACAACTCTTTGTTGTTTGGAACCTTTCCAATTTCACCGCACCACCTTTCAAGGTAACGCTTTACCTTAAAGTGGATTTTCTGTCGTCTTGGTCTGTCTGAAAAACTTGAGTCTGTTAAGCCCTCTAGTTTTAATTCAGACCCACCATGTATGATCACATCCTTAGTGCCGATTAAGTACTTTAAGATGTTTTTCACTAACTCATAGTGAACTTCTCCATAATATGACTGATCAACATCAGGTCTCGTATATTTCATTGCATACATGATTGTCACTCATGCGACCTCTCTTTTCAGGAGTTTGTGGGGACTATTAAGAGAGATACACTCCATGGCTCATCAACATGAGACATCTATTGGAGTTTGCCATGCTAAACGACTTTAACATCAAATGAATATACGTTCCTTGGGTTAAGCCGAGCATCCTATTAAATCTATCTATATAGATTTGTATCCCCTATTAAGATACTCTTCCCAAATCATTCATGGAGGAATGTTTAGACAACTTTATCTTTACTGATTGTAGCATTGGTATGTTATTTCTCATCCGTAGTATATCAACATATAATACTAGGAATGTCACGACGCTCCCACTGACCCTTTTGTACACACTAGAACTCTTACCTCATCGTATGTAACTCTGGATCATCATCTTCTATGATGCATACCTCATCATCATCATCATCCATGATGAATCCATACCTCCTAGGTATCTTTGGTACTATTCCAGATTTACGATTCGGTTGTGGTACAATAGGTCTATCTACAGGTTCCTCTTATTTAACTTATAGTGTTTTGTGGTTCTTGAACTCTTCAAGATCTATTATCCTCCCACTAGCCCCTTCAATGATAAACATCTTTATCTTAGAAGGCAACATGTTTCTCAACAAACACCTTTTCCTAAGTAGGATTATAGAACATATGCCATAAACTTACTTTAGGATGTCCCACAAATCTGTACTTATCAAATTTTGTCTGAAGCTTATCCTTTGAAACCTTTTCACATAAGTTGGACAACCCTTTATCTTAACATACTTAAGATTAGGAATCCTCCATGTCCATAACTTTTATGGAGTCTTGAAATTTGGATTTTGAGGTTACCTTGTTCGTAGATGTCGACCATTTCTAGGACATGACCACAGAGGGATAATCTTGGAATGTCGGTAAAATCATTATGGACCGCACTATGTCCAACAAGGTACGATTTTTCCTTTCAGATACATCAATCAATTATTGTATATCAGGATGCGTCCATTTTGAGAAAACCATTTAAGATGATCTAGAAACTTATTGCACAAGTATTTATTCCTTGATCTAATCAAAGATTCTTAATACATTGCCAATTTGTTTCATTTCTGAATTCTTTGAACCTTTCAAATAATTCACAATTGTATTCCAACAAATACACACATTCAACTTTTGAATGATCATCTCCTTTTTCTTATACTAGTTTGTTCAATTTGCAAAATAATTTTTTACGTAAGTCAAGTATACAAAATCAATTAAGTAATATTCCGGTTCTATACAAAACATTATTATTATAAATAGAACAACAATTGTTCTTAATTATAATACCAAAGATTTCATTGTCCAACAACAAAATAGAAATAATGTTTCTAACAAGAACTGGAATACAATAACAACTTATTGACTTAATAGATTTGCCCGTAGGCATTGCTAAACAATAAGTTTCTATGGCTAATGTGGCAACCTTTGCTACATTTCCCGCACATAGGATTACTTATATTTGTTTAACTTTCTACTTCTGCTTGGTTCCTTCATAAATCTATATTTATGATAACCAAAGTCGGTATCCAATACCCAAGTAGAACCTTGACTTAAAGAAAAATTTATTTTAAATCATGAACAAATTTATATTTTTAACCGAAACTTCACTAAGCTTCTTTGGTTAGCCTCTGCAAGATACTTCTCGCAGTTTCTTTCCAGTGTCCAGGTTTATTGCAGTGGAAGCAAACTCCTTTGCTATCCATATCAGTTTTATTCTTATTATCCTTTGTTTTTGCCTTTCTATTTACCTTCTTAGAATCGTTCACCTTTTCAGAAGATCCTTTGGCCCCTACCAATAAGACATAGTCTTTCTTGGTTGGAAAGTGACTCTCAACATTTTTCAACATGTTAAGCAAATCAGTGAGGCTGATATATAGCTTGTTCATATGAAAAATTCACAACAATTTTGAAAGGAGTCCGTGAGTGAGTGCAAGATCAAATCTTATCTCAACTCTCTATCCATGACAAAACCAGTTGTCCTAATTGATCAATCAAATTGATTATGTTAAGAATTTTTGTCTGTATTATAGTGCCATTGGTCATTCTAGATCGGAAGAGCTCCTTAGATATCTGATATCTATCAGTCCTACTTTCCTAACCATCAACTACTTGATGCGAGAATATAGTAGGAGCATCCATAGTTTCATCGTCGATGATCTTTGAAGCTCGTTACTCATGGATGCAAGCATGATGCATTGAGCCAATGTGCATCATCTTGCCACTTTTCTAAGTAGCAATATCTTCCTCGAGGCATTATGCGCAACCATTGCGCAGGATAGGCTTATTAAGGACATAAGATAACTTTTCACCATGAGAACTATTCTCAAATTCCTTAACCAATCCATTTAATTTGGTGGGTTAAATAACATCTAATATGCTCATGATGATAGTAATTTAGACATTGTAAAATTCTATAAATGAATTTGTAATTAACAACATTTTAACATACATTCTTTTATTAATTACCAAAATAAATTAGGTCTTGTTTTAAATTGGTGTCTCCCACTATTTTCTTCAAACAATATTACCCTCACTTATATAGTTCGGCAAAATCTAATTAAAGATTTGCTAGTGAGAATAAGGATCCCATTTCAAATGTATATAGCCTTGTGTGTGCACAACAAACTATATATAAATAAATAGGTAGACAATTCTTGTCAATTATATCAACTATGTAACTCCTTGTATTTTGCCTCTTAAATCATAATGGTCAAGTGTGTTCATATCCGAACTAAAATGATTTAAGTTAAGTTAGACCCAGCATTTCCATATAAGTGAAGAGAAAACTACAGCCCTTGTGTGTGCACAACAAAGCAGTAATGTTCAATTCCTTATAAACATCATATGTAATAAAAACAACATCTTAAATATTTAATACTCACCTTGTGTGTGCACAACAAACTCATATTAAATATTCAATGCTCTATTGTTTCTATCATGCTAGAAGGCGACGTTCGATATTCCAAATATTTTTGAACGTTACAACTTAATATAAAATATTTGAGGGGTTTGTAATTCATTTGTCTCATCTTGTTTAGCACGCATGCACATATATATATAAAATACGCGTCATATTAATGAACATGCGAAGCATGTTTGCATAATATATAATATATATAGTATAAGCATGCACATATAGAATACTATATTCTACTTGGATTGATTATGGACTTTTATTCTAGTTTGGTTCACTAGAGTCACTAAGTGAACCAAAAGGTCAAACCCTAGGGGTGCAAGAATTAATATTTAAATATAACTACTACATTTAAACCCGGGCTCCATTACAAACGGGTCTTCAAGTGCTCCTTGCCCCTTGATCTTTAATTCTTCAAAATAATTCTAACTATTCCTATTACAAAACTATTTAAAATAAATAGAAATCTTGATCAGCAGTCAAGGGGAAGTACATAGGAGGGGGAAAGAATTTACATTAAGAAAAATTAGAGAAGACGAGGTACGCAGACCCCATTTAATACAACTCATACATTCATGCATCCAACTAAAATAAAATCCAATCACATTGGTCAATAATCCATAATCAATCCCATTTATTATCATACACATCATCATATGCATCAATAAATAACATTAATCGCATGAATAATAAACATTCAATATATATATTGATATCATATAATAGGCAAATTTAGTTAGTATAAAATCTAATTTTGAATTAAAATAAACTCTTTTATTTTAATCCAAATTTAAATAAAATAAAATACTTTTTATTTTAATTTATCCAATTTTGAATAAAATAAACTATTTTATTTTAATCAAAATCTTTAATCAAAATAAACTCCTTTATTTTAATTAATTATGGAATCAATTCCATGTAAAAAAAAACTCCTTTATTGAAGGAAACACGAATTCTCTTTCTCATTCACAAATAAACTCCTTTATTTGGAATAATATGAAATCTTATTTCATATCTAAATAAACTCCTTCATTTAAGGAAAGATTGATTCTTTTTCCTATTCACAAATAAACTCTTTTATTTTGAATAATATGAAATCTTATTTCATATATAAATAAACTCTTTTATTTAAGGAAAAATGGAATCCAATTTCAATTCTAATTAGTTAGCATGGAATCAAATTCCAACTCTAATTAGTTAGCAAGAAATTTAATTTTAAAATAAATTTTTATTTTAATTAAAAAATAATTAAGAATATTATATATATATATATATAATAGCCTCGTAATACGCGTGCCACCAAAATAATTACCGAATCAATAATTCACGTGAGAAAAAAAAAAGAAGAACCTGATACTTAACAAGTTAAGTCACTTAACACTAATATATATAATATTATATATATTAGTAATCACATGATTCCTGCAACCTTTGAATAACCAACCAGCTTGAATGCTTGATAAGTCACGGTAACCGACCAGCTTGATAAGTCACGGAAATAAAGAAATCGCGGAAACAAGTTTCGCAATTTTTTTTTTTAATAAATTTTATACAATAAAATTATGCCCAATTAAATTGTTCTAAACACATATCAATGTACATATCAAATTAAAATAATTAATAATTCGCATAAAGGTTTGACTTTGATACCACTGCTAGGTTTGTAATATACATGAATGCAATCAAATTGCAAAAATAAAGCGGAAACGTGGAAAATCAGAGTTTTAAAATTTTACAAACCATATACCCGGATCACCCTTTATGCAAAATTATTAATTAAACGAAAAGATATGAACAAGAATCATACCCTTGAAGATCCGAGCTTCCTCAGGTACAAGTTCACCTCCAATCTTTTTCGCGTTCAACTTGAATCCACCGGGATTGGTTCCTTCCTTTGATCAACATTAGCCACCCAAGTGTTTGGCCTCTAGAGGTGATCCACCAAGGAAGAAGAAGAATTCAAGAAGATGGGTGTTTGGCTATATCCTTGTTTTCTATCTCTATAGAAAATGAGCGTACTCTCCCAACTATTTGAATTACGTATGTTATGAAAAAGTCAACAACCCCCCACCCATAATAAGATTCCTCTTATTTATAGATGTGGGCAACCCTCCTTAATAATTAAAAAATTGGGTTTTATTTAATTAATTAAATTCTTTTAATTAATTAAGCTCCCTAATCTTATTAAGGATAATTAATTAAACTCCTTTAACTAATTTTTTCACTCCTAATCTTATTAGGAATAAATGAGAGTACTTTTATTAATTAATTCCCAAACTCCTTTAGGAATTAAATAATAATAATAGTAATAATAATAATAAGACTCCTCTTATTAATTTATATTTAATATTTCCAAAATATTAAATAATAAATATTAAGATATTTAATTTATTCTATCACGATAGATTAAATTAAATATACTTAACTTATTATTATGATTATGCCATTTACTTCTTAAATAATTATTCTTCCTTTTATGGTGTGACGCTTTAGGTTCTCCATATTAAACCGGTTGTGAATAAATCAATTAGAACCATTCTAATCTTATTTAAATAAATAAATTAAACTAATAATTTATTTAAGTAAATAATATTTATTCTACAATAGGGATAAGCCTCCTTAGCGATCAATGACTTTTCAGATAATATAGATTTCAACATTAATCATAAAAGAACCTTTGAGTAAATAGTTACTGTACAATTCAATCCTTCCACCATACAATGTCCCAATTAAATATAAGACATGAAATTAGTGTCAATTCTTATTTTATTTAATTATATGTATTTCGACTCTTAAATGCACAACTCCAAATAATGCAAATTAGAAACTCCTTTCTAATTTCATTCTGCCTTGGCCAAGGACTACTGGGTTGTCATTTATCGAATCACATAGGACATTTCTCTTCTTTCACTAGAAGTGGTAGATTCTTTATTAATCATACATTATCTCCATGTACAACTTATTATACCCAAGCATACCCTTTGATATAACCTAAGGGTCTTAAGGAATAAGTCAAAGTATAACTCATCATACACATGATACTATGATGATCTCAAGTCCAAGGATCACTTGTACTACTATCACTACAGGAATTTCTATTGAAAGGCAAGTAAAACTCCATTAGGTATTCCTTAGCGAGTCACGTTCAATGAACTTATTCTCTAATAAGCACCTACATACTTGCTTTAGTGTCTCCACACAAATGATCATGAGATCAATCATCCTCATCCAATGAGCAAGCAATGTATGTACCAATCTATCCGTATTTACTAATCCCCAATTTAGTAATCCAACGATTGGGAACTATTTTAGTTTTAAGCTTTCTAAGAATTTAGATCTCATTAGAATGATCATCATCATTATTCTAAAAGAATTGCTTAAAACTATGGGTTTATCACATATTATAAAACAGCATCATGTAGATAATTTAAAAGCCTTTAATACTTATTATTAATAAATAAATAAGATTGTTACAAAGTATATGCTTTATCATCAAACTTGATTGGCTTGTATGTATACTACTTTCACTTTTGGTATTGGAGGGTTCGAAGACTGTGCTTGAAAGGGAGTGTAGTTTCTCCTTTGAATAGGCATGTTCTGATTGCCTCTTTAACCCTGTAGTATCAGGGAAACATCTTCCTCTTTCTTTTTATGGACCCTGCGGGGGTTGTTTCCATAATTTTTGGATTAGATGTGATCAGCAACAGGTTTAAGGGCAGCTAGGTTTTGAATTTTTCCAGACTTCAATCCCATCTCAGCCATCTCCCCATGTTTAACCATTTCAGAAAATGGTTTGCCGATGCCAGCTAAAACTCTTTCATAGAAAGGAGCTTCTTGTATGTTTATAAAAGTCATTACCATCTCTGATTCTGTCATGGAAGGACTAACTTGGGTAGCCAGGCGTCTCCACCTTTGAGCATACTCTCTGAAAGACTCGTTAGACTGTTTCTTGATCTTAGTAATTTGATACCGATCAGGATCCATCTGAGACTGAAAGCTGTATTGAGTGAGGAAGGCGTGTGCTAACTCTTCCCAACTATGGATCTTTGAGTTGTCTAATCTTGTGTACCACGAACGGGTTTCTCCAGTTAGACTCTTCTGGAATAGTTTCATTCTGAGCTTTTCGTCCTCTGCATAAGATCCAAGTTCTCAAATAAACACCTTCAAATGTGTATAAGGATATCCTAACCAGTCATATTTTTTGAAGTCAGGAGTTTTAAACTTTTCTGGATAATGAACAAAAGGGAAAATGCAAAGGTCAGCATATGAAACACTCCCGTGTGTTCCAATTCCTTTGATAGCACGAACGGTCTCTTCCATTTGGAGGACTTTCTTTTTGATGTCGCCGGTGTCTTGATCTCCTGTGAGATGGGCAACATCATGAGTTTTGTTGGTCGTATCCAACTGCAGTTCATGTATTGTAATGACCTGGTTTCCCCCTTGTGTAGAGGATTCAGCGTGTACGTGTACTTTTTGACCCTGAATAGACTGGTGTAGTTCTTTGAGTAAAATAACCAAATCTGTAATTTGTTTGCTTAATCCGTCAAATTCTTTGCGAGAAACTGGATTAAGGTCAGTCTGGTCAGATGACGACATGATTGACTATAGGCCTGTAGCCTTTTTGGATTTTGACCGGGTAGTAGGTCCAATTGGTTCCTTGCGAAAGACTTGCATAGTTTAGTCTTTAGGGAATGTAAATTAACATGCTATGTGATGCGTTCATTTTAGGAATTTTATCCTGCAACACCGGATGTCAGCTGTTTGTAGCATGTCAATTTAGAAATGTATGTGTAAATATTTCTTCATATTTCTCATTACATGGAGATAGATATGGATGGAATTACAAGTAATTTGTGCTTTATAAGTAATAAAAATGAGAAAGCATGAAGAGACTTTCCTCTGTTTTGGGTTTATCAGAGGCTGACCTATCTTAGGTTACTCTCGTGGCTTTTTGGCATGAAGGTTCCCAAATAATCGCAATTTACTCAACGGGAAATTAATCCAGTCTTTCAATAGGAGCGAATTTGGGTGGTGCCTTTCCTGAGCCTCGGGGAATTAGTCTTCCCACGAGTCCAGTAATTAAACACCGACGAGATAGCCTCCTAGTGGAGGGACCACACAACATACATTCACATACATCGCATCTTACCATATGAAAATGATGACATGTGCGAAACACTAATATCACAAGCAGATATGGTGTGAGGCATTAAGTGCAATAAGTAAATGCATTCGTACACATTCATCATAAATGTAAATGCAACATCCACACACAAGCAGATAACAGTTTTGAAAGGATTGTAATAGCGGCTTAAGTTCTCTTACTAGAGTCCCCAACAGAGTCGCCACTTGTCGACGTCGGGATTTTTGAATGCCCCTTTCTGTTACTTGTTCTTTGGTGTTCTCATTTTAGGTGAGATTTGTTTGAAAAAAGAAGTGAAAAAGGTCTGACATGTATAATGTCGATGATGGACTGTTAAGAGTCGCTAGTTGGTTTTTTTAAATGGTTGTACCAACACAACCGAGAAAAGATTTGCACATTGACCCAGTGATGTGACACTGCTAAACGGGTCAGTGAAACCGAGATTCATTAGGGTCCGGGGATTTTGTTATACGAAGGGAAGGTGTTAGGCACCCCCCGACATCCGTGTTACCATAGTGACCGCCTCTTTTCAAGAAACAATTATCTGAATGTGTGTGTGTGTGGGTCAATGTGCTGTTATTTGGAAGTAGTGTGAGGCCTCGTTCGCACCTATATACACATGGTTTGAATTTATGTAAAAATTCAGTTTATAGCAAGATATGTCAATGATGTTTTATAAAAAAGGTTTTTCAAACCCTGATGATCAATAGTAATTGAGACCTTTTAATACTTCCATTTTATTAAGTATTCGGCTTTATTGATTTTATTTTCGAGATGCGAAGCATCTATAAGAAAATAATGTACAAAATAATGTCGATTTCCTCGTGGGTATGAAAACCATCTGAGGAAATTAGACACCATGAGAATAATTTACAAAGTCGCTACAATTTGAAAATGTCCATCACGAGAACCGAATCTAGATCCAATAAAGTTGAATCTGTGATCACATGATTTCTAAAGCATAATGATGTAATTTGTATGAAAGAAGTAAGCAGGTATATATATAAAAGTTATAAATATATATATACAAACATGATCACCAACCATGAAGCACCTCCACGGGGGATTGGAAATGTAAATAAAGCTATAAAAGCTATCAACCGCCACGGAGTAAACTCCAGGTGGGACAAAATGTAAATAAAGTTGTACAAACCAATCAACTTCCACGAAGTGAACTCCAGGCATGACAAAACATAAAGAAAGCTGTAAAAACGATCAACCACCACGAAGTAAACTCGTGGTGGGATGAAATATATATATATATATATATATATATATATATATATATATATATATATATATATATATATATATATATATATAAAATAATAAACGCATATAGGATGTAAAATCTGGGCTCATCGAATGTGAGTTCGACAAAAATTCATATATATATATATATATAAGTATATATATATAAAACCGAGTAAACACACCGGATATAAAATCCAGGCTCATCGAACAGAATTCGACAACAGTTCATATATATAAGTATATATATATAAAAACGAGTGAACGCACCAGACTGAAGTCTAGGCTCATCAAACAAAGTTCGACACACAGTTCATATATATATATTAAAGCAAGTAAACCCGCCAGACCGAAATCTAGGCTCATCGAACAAAGTTCGACACACAGTTCATATATATATATATATATATAAGCAAATAAACGCTCTAGACCGAAGTCTAGGCTCAATCGAGGCATAACTCGATAATATTAGTCCATATATATAAATATATATATATATATATATATATGTATATATAAACTGAAATAAAACCATGGACCGAAGTCCAGGCAAACACACGCAACACGACTCTCAACGTGAAGAAGGGTGTGTGCAAAGATGAAGAGAAATTCTTTAAAGTGTGTGAGAAGGCTTACAGTGGGTTGCCAAAGAAGACTTCTATATCTTTAAAGTGGATGAAACTCGGCTCCCGCCGGTACAAAAGTAGCTATATGTGAGCTCACAAGTGTTTAAAATGGGAAAGCACTCAGTATATTGCAAGTACGGAGCAAATTTAACAGGGCTTCCTCGCTCTTTCTCTCCTTAAATTGGCCACCCCAAGCCCTCTATTTATAGAGGGGGGAGCCGCAGGTGTAACTGCGGCCAGCCGCAGGTGTACCTGAGGTTCTCCGGGTTGCCCCGGGTTTCTCGGGTCTGGTCGTCTCGTAGTACGTGCACTCAGGCACTGTAATGTCCGCTCGAACTTTCAGAATTATAATCCGGGCATTCGATTGAGGTATAAAAGACCTATTTCAGACCGCTGTTGTTGAGAGTTGTATAATGGCATCGGATTAGAGTTTGCACAAAGTCATTGAAGATGGGATGATGCCCTCTGGTCTTCAAGCTTCAAATTCTATTCGTTACCCCGCACAATAGTCACTCGGGATTGGTTTTCCTTGATTTTTATGGGACATCGTTTATGTAGAGACGTGTGTATAAAATGTTGAGACGACGTGATATGGCAATAAACGCACCGGATGTAAAATCCAGGCTCATCAAACAGAGTTCGACAATAATTCATATATATATAAGTATATATATAAAAGCGAGTAAACACACCGGATATAAAATTCAGGCTCATCGAACAGAATTCGACAACAGTTCATATATATAAGTATATATATATAAAAACGAGTAAACGCACCAGACTGAAGTCTAGGCTCATCGAACAAAGTTCGACACACAGTTCATATATATATATATATATATATATATATATATATATATATATTAAAGCAAGTAAATGCGCCAGACCGAAATCTAGGCTCATCGAACAAAGTTCGACACATAGTTCATATATATATATATATATATATATAAGCAAATAAACACTCCGGACCGAAGTCTAGGCTCAATCGAGGCATAACTCGATACTGTTAGTCCATATATATAAATATATATATATAATATATGTATATACAAACTGAAATAAAACCATTGATCGAAGTTCGGGCAAACACACGCAACACGACTCTCAATGTGAAGAAGGGTGTGTGCAAAGATGAAGAAAAATTCTTTAAAGTGTGTGAGAAGGCTTACAGTGGGTTGCCAAAGAAGACTTCTATATCTTTAAAGTGGGTGAAACTTGGCTCCCGCCGGTACAAAAGTAGCTATATGTGAGCTCACAAGTGTTTAAAATGGGAAAACACTCAGTATATTGCAAGTACGGAGCAAATTTAGCAGGGCTTCCTCGCTCTATCTCTCCTTAAAATGGGCACCCCAAGACCTCTATTTATAGAGGGGGGGAGTCAAGATGTAATAATGCCACCGCAGTGTACCTAAGGTCGCCGGGTTGCCCCGGGTTTCTGCCCGTCGTCTCATAAAGACGTGCACTCAAGCAATTGTAATGTCCACTCAAACTTTTAGAATTGCAATCCGGGCATCCGATTGAGGTATAAAAGACCTATTTCGGACCGCCGTTGTTGAGAGTTGTACAATGGCATGGGATTAGAGTTTGCACAAAGTCATTGAAGATGGGACGATGCCCTCCGGTCTTCAAGCTTCAAATTCTATTCGTTACCCCGCACAATAGTCACTCGGGATTGGTTTTCCTTGATTCTTATGGGACGTCGTTTGTGTAGAGACGTGTGTATAAAATGTTGAGACGACATGATATGGCATCACATTGGCAAGATGATGAGGTTGCCCCTCGCCGGTGTTATCGCCAGTTTGGGCTGATAAAGTAGATGTTGCTCAGGGCTTCATTGAGATTGGACTGCTGCAAGTGTTGAAAGTCCTCCGTGTCAACTCTGAGGTGTGCATGTCCTCCCGGTGTTATCTCCAGGTTGGTACTGGGTGTCTCATTGTGAGCGCCGAGATTGAAGCTGGTTGCATTTGAAAGCATTTCCGGGGTTATCACCGGAATTGCATTCTTTGGGGTGATCACCAAGGTTGGTAGCTATTCCCATGATTGGGACTGAGACTGGATACCTCGGGGTTATCTCCAAGATTAATCGGTCTTCTTGATTGTGTGTTCCAGATTGTATCCGCATCGCGTCTCAAGGGGTTATCTCCAGAGGTTGGAGTTATTACTCGGTGTGTGTTCAGGGTTGATCTTTGAATGTAATATTCCAGAATTGTAAAGTGTAATATTAAATATTTATTGATTTATATAAATATTTAATGGATGTGTTTATTATTGTAAATAATTGTTCAATTTGAGTTGATGTGATTTAGTTAATTATTTGTTGAATAAATAATTAAATATTTATTTGCAATATTAAATATTTATTGAATTATATGACAATTTGATTTGATGTGGTTTAATTAATTATTTGTTGAATAAATAATTAAGGAGCTAAGTAAATTAATTGTTATGAGATTATATACCAATGTAATTTAATAAGTAAGCTAGAGAGCTTATAGTGATTTAAATAAATTATAATATTTTAAATGTGAAATTGTAATTTAAAATATTAGTTGGTTAAATAAAATTATAATTTTAAAGAAATTATAGTTTTGTGATAATGATTTATGTATTAAAGTAATTTAATAGATTAATATTTGAATTGATTAAATTGATTATTTAAGTAAATAGAAGTGTGACAAATAATCTTGCTATAAAGGAGTTATTAAAATAAATTAAGGAAGTTTAATTTAGTTTTGCCAAACATGTCTTATTGCATAATAAGTTTTTAATCTAATAGTGTTTTATCAAACAATGTATAAGGATTAATCCATTTGTTTTAATTCAGTTTACCAAACAAGGTGTAAGGATTAAATGGTTATTTTATTAGCTTAGCCAAACAAGCCTTATGGCTTTTGATTTTCAAATAAA
Organism: Panax quinquefolius; assembly: GCA_020205615.1. Classification (NCBI taxonomy): domain Eukaryota; kingdom Viridiplantae; phylum Streptophyta; class Magnoliopsida; order Apiales; family Araliaceae; genus Panax; species Panax quinquefolius. The sequence goes on from JAINUW010000625.1 coordinate 102,917, forward strand.
ATATAACTGATATAATTATATCTATATTTATATTATATCATTAATAGATATTATATCATATACGTTATATTTTTATTACGTAGTTAGAGTTAGGAAGAGAAGAAGGCTCAGTTGAAGAAAAAGAAGAAGAAGAAAAATACAGAGAGAAAAGTTGAGAGAAACTTAGAGAAAATTGAGAAAAGAATTGGGGAAAAGAAGATTGTAATCATAACCATTTTCTTCTAAACTCTAGAGTATCATCTTCTTAATCAAAGGTAGGATATTAATCCTTGTATTTTATTTTTAAAGTTTAGTTTTCTTCTCCAAAGAGTTCTCTGTAAATAATTATGGATGATGAATTCTTGTGTATATAGCTTTAGATGATGATTGTTGTTGTAAAACTGTTTTGTTGAGATTATGTATGATTATAATCAATTACTTTATGTATGTATGTAAATTGTGAAGAAATATATCACAGTGAGTTCATATGAAAATATATATATGAAAATGGCTTAGTTTAAAGTAGAAATTAAGGTTTTATTTGTTGTTAAATTGATAAATTGATTGTTAGAATTGATAGAGTATGTAAAATCATAATCACGATGTTTTGAATTTCTTGTTTTGGTTGAAAAAACAAAATCAGTTGTTTATTTTCATTGAAAGTATAAAAATGGAGTTTTTGCCAAGAACATTGAAATTGGGTGTTGTATATTTGATGTTTGTGTTATTTTATGAGTATAAACATGTTAGAAGTCTTCACAATATGTTTATATGAAGTCTTTATGTAAATTACATGATAATCACCTATTAGATTCGAGCTTTTAGGCCAATTTGGCTTTTTTCGCATCTTGTTGTCGAAGTTGTCAATTGAATCTATAGTTCGCATATATGTGACCAAAGAAGACGTTCGTCATGCAAACGACACCATGTGACCACCGTCACGGTATAGTATAATCATCATGGCCAATACATCACCATCACCACGTCATAGTAGCATGATCCACAAATGTAAACCGTGGCATCGTATGAAGTTAGAAGAATGGTCCGATAGTGTACTTTTTTGTACGAAATTTTAAGAAAACATTTTGTGATGATAGTAGGATCAGTAAAATATAGATTTTAGTATTTCTATACTATGAATAATTATGTTATTAAGGATTAACTTGTGTTATAAGTTGATCATGTGATTAAATAATCAAACCTATGTGATGAATGTATTAGTTATGTGATAATGACTAACTATGTCACGATGACATATGTATATAGGATACTGTGATTCAAATTGATTCGGTTTAGTCTACGAGAAAGGAAAGTTTTCTAACTCAAAACTTCATTGTGCGAGTTTAATTTCATTTGGTACATTATTGTTTTCAAATTCAATTACAATTGTTGTAAGTTGCTACTTCTACACTTTCGTAGAGCTAGATTTCGTATGATTGAGTAAGTCATTGTATCTAGTTACTCATGACGATGCAATTTTTCTAATCCTTTGTCTTATTGAGCTAATTATTGTTTTCAATTCGATTATCTTATAATGATGTAAGTGGTCTAAACTTTGGTTTGATGTTGAACAAGTTATTCTTGTATTTCAATTATTGATTAACATGCATAACTAAATTGCCATGCATGTTTAGTATTCAATCCTAATTAACCTTGGCTTAGTATTGTTCAAGCAAGGTATGCTATATTTATTCAAATTGTATGCTATTAGATTATTCCTAATGCATGACTTTAGTTACTATGATTGATTCAATCACTATTATTCTGTAGTATAGTGTTATTGGTCTTATTCAACTACTCCTTAATTGATGTTCGTTAAATTCCAAATTTCCTTGAAAGTTTATCCAAACCAAACTTACTTTGGTGCGGACTTGTATTCTAAATACTGAGATGAACAACTCTTTTAATAGAGGTTTACGCTTAGCGTTGAAATGGTTGTGCACAATATATTATACGAAAGGTTGATCCCCTAAGCACGTGGAGTCCTTATAGTCTTATGATTTGTTAAAGTTAAAGTTAAAAGATTACTTATAATCGTGGACATGATTCGTGGTCATTAGACCCTTAGTGAATGTTATAATTTTCAGAAAGTTAATAGAATATATTGTTCAGTTCTATTGAGCCTAGTATTGGCAATTGATGTAAAAGTTTAAAGATTTATTTATTGTTATTTCAAGTGGGCCTTGTTTGCTCACTCTTGCTCGTAAAATTTCTTACTGTTTAAAGTTGAAACCGGTGACGATACCTAGCACCAAAGAAAGGAAAAGGAAAGATGAACAAAGTAATCAAGACTTGTAATAGATTTGATAGTATTATTATAAGACTTTGGTTTAAAGATTGTAATGAAGTTTATTTAATTTCCGCATTTGAATGATTGTTGTTAAAGGTTAGACAACCTGGGGAGATTTTTATTTGAGTTTTATCCTGTATGGGCAGGTTTTTATTATTCAATTTATTATAATTGGGTAGTTAGCAATGAATGTTTTGATTAAGTGAACACTGAATCCTGTGGAAATGAAGTACCAGGATTTGGGGGTGTCACACTGAACTTCCGGTAGTATCCAAAATGGATATGGACTGTCTTCCAGGGTTCCCTCATGAAAGACAAATTTGTCCTCCTGCAACGTTAGTGACAGGTGTGCAGAAAATCTCTAGTGTCTACAGCCACTGATCGGGAAAACATTTCCACCAGAGCGTTATTAAAGCTGACTTTATATTCTAATATAGTATCGTGTCGTGCTGTCAACCAGACATTCCATGCTTCAAGTTTGTACAACCAATCATTAATTTCTTGTTGAACCTCCTCAGACACAACTCGACGAGGAACTGCAGTGGATGAGCCCGAAGCCATATTATTAGGCTCTTACTGAGGCTCCGGCTATGCAATTATAAATTCCAAGCCTCGCGGATGTGACTTTCCTTCGTTCCAAACTTTATACCTCATTATCATTTTATGGTCCAACACATGCATGGGCTGCTGAAGCTGTTCGTCGAATTTCCATTTGACCCTTGCTTGTGCACAAAAACACAGATAAAAGAAAGACGAGGTAGCCCACATGTTGTACCACCTTATAAAGCCCGCTAAATAGATCTCTGAATGAAAATGCCCGCATCAATTTACTTCCATTTGATTAGACAATATAACAATATGGCTCTCTCCTTCGTCACATCGTTGAGACGTGTGCAAGGCATCAACTTAGAATAAATAAAGGCATACCATGCCTTCCCATACTTACTAAGCGTGGAGTGTGGGAAAGTCATGATGCCCCACTCATGGGTTCTCCAAGAAGTACCCGGCTGACATAACTCTCGAATAATCTACTCGTAATCCGACCCTTTATGCACAAATGAAGTGAACTGGTTGTCACCAATAATGGGCAGATTGTAATACTTATTGATGTTGGTGCTGCCAAAAGAGACTATCTTCACCCGGACTTATACCTCATACAAGTTTTCTTTAGCATTCACATAAAATTCATTCATTACCGCGATGATAGCCAGATCAGGTTATGCGGTCAAGTCAAACCAATCATTCTCCACTATCATAACAACTATGTCACCATCCTTAGTTTAATCAGGCCTCAACCCCCTTTCTTGAATTTGAGATCGTTGCCCCATTCTGTTAAACCTTTCTTTTGCTTTAGCGCTTACGAATCTCTTTTTATCAAATGGCTTAGTAGGAGATGAGGAAGAACTTTCACTGCACTGCCTTTTAGAAGCCATTGATGCTACCTAGAAGGAACACAAATGTCAATCATTTGTGGCATATAGAATCTCAAAAGTAGTAAAATTTCCACCTCATACAAATAATAAACATAATACCCCAAAACTTTAGGTTAGATTCAACTTAAAGTTAATGTAGTATGCAAGGTGTCAATTTAACATGTAGTGTAACCAATCTAAGCTCACTATGCGTAATTTGCTCAACGTAGAAACAATAGACATCAATAATAGACCTGTTAGGTTTGTAATATTCAAGAACGCAATCAAATTGCAAAAATAATGCGGAAACGTGTAAAAATCAGAGTTTAAAATTTTACAAACCATATACCCGGATCACCCTTTATGCACAATTATTAATTAAACGAAAAAGATGAATAAGAAACATACCCTTGAAGATCCGAGCTTCCTCAGGTACAAGTTCACCTCCAATCCTTTTCGCGTTCAACTTGAATCCACCGGGTTTGGTTCCTTCCTTTGATCAACGTTAGCCACCCAAGTGTTTGGCCTCTAGAGGTGATCCACCAAGGAAGAAAAAGGATTCAAGAAGATGGGTGGTTGGCTAAACCCTAGTTTTTCTATCTCTATAGAAAAAGCGCGCATTTCCAACAATCGAATAACGATATATTGATATCCGATATAAGACTCCTCTTATAAAGATATCAAGTACCCATATTAAAATAAGGTATTTTTAATTAAACTCTTTTAATTAAATGGGCCCCTAATCTTATTAGGGATAATTAATTAAACTTCTTTAATTAATTTTCCTCCTAATCCTATTAGGAATAAATGAGAGTACTTATATTAATTTAATTCCTAAACTCTTTTAGAAATTAAAATAATAATAATAATAATAATATTAATAAGACTCCTCTTACTAATTTATATTTAATATTTCTAAAATATTAAATAATATAATATTAAGCTATTTAATTTATTCTATCACCATAGATTAAATTAAATATACTTAACATATTATTACGATTATGCCATTAACTTCTTAAATAATTATTCTTCCTTTTATGGTGTGACCCTTTAGGTTCTCCATATTAAACCTGGTTGTGAATAAATCAATTAGAATAATTCTAATCTTATTTAAATAAATAAATTAAACAATTAATTTATTTAAATAAATAATATTTATTCTACAATAGGATAAGCCTCCCTAATGATCAACGACTTTCCAGATAATATAGATTTCAACATTAATCATAAAAGAACTTTGAGTAAATAGTTACCGCATAATTCAATCCTTCCACCATACAAATGTCCCAATTAAATATAAGACATGGAATTACATCACAAGTCTTATTTTATTTAATTATATGTATTTTGATCCTTAAATGCACAACTCAAATAATGCAAATTAGAAACTCCTTTCTAATTTCATTCTCGCTTGCCAAGGACTCACTGAGTTGTCATTTATCGAATCACATAGACATTTCTTCTTTTTTAATAAGTGGTAGATTCTTTATCGATCATACATTATCTCCATGCATACAACTTATTATACCCAAGCATACCCTTTGATATACCCTAAGGGTCTTAAGGAATAAGTCAAAATATAACTCATCATACACAAGATACTATGATGATCTCAAGTCCAAGGATCACTAGTACTTACTATCACTACAGAATTCCTATTGACAGCAAGTAAAACTCCATTAGGTATTCCTTCCTTAGTGAGCCAACGCTCGATGAACTTATTCTCTAATAAGCACCTACATACTTGCTTTAGTGTTCCCATACAAATGATCATGAGATCAATCATCCTCATCCAATGAGCAAGCAACGTATGTACCAATCTATCCGGATTCACTAATCCCCAATTTAGTAATCCAATGATTGGGAACTATTTTATTTTAAGCTTTCTAAGAATTTAGATCTCATTAGAATGATCATCATCATTATTCTAAAAGCATTGCTTAAAACTATGGGTTTATCACATATTATAAAACAAAGATCATGTAGATAATTAAAAGCCTTTAATAAATTAATACTTTTTATTAATAAATGAATAAGATTGTTACAAAGTATATGCTTTATCATCAAACATGATTGGTTTGTGTGCATAATACTTTCAATCTCCCATTTGCACTAAAGCCAATCGTCATGGTATCTCATACTCTTCTTCTCTAAGTGATGATTATCCTCATTGTTGGATAAGATTTAGTTAATGGATATGTAATGTTGTTCTTGAGAGTCCACTATCTCTATAGTGATTTCCCATCTCTTCAATGATTCTAATAATCAAATGAAAGTGCCACAACACATGTTTAGATCCAAGATGAGACTTAGAACTATTCCTAGTTCTCAGAATGAACTTTTCATCCAAACAATCAACTTGTAGCTTCATTTATAGCTATATACTTTGTCTTTATCACTAAACCAAAGAACTCTTTTGTCGTTTGGAACCTTTCCAATTCATCGCACCACCGCTCAAGGTAACACTTTACCTTAAAGTGGATTTTTTCGTCGTCTTGGTCTCCGTCTCGAAAAAAACTTGAGTCTGTTAAGCCCTCTAGTTTTAATTTAGACCCACCTATGTATGATCACATCCTTAGTGCCTGTTAGTATACTTTAAGATGTTTTTCACTAACTCATAGTGAACTTTCTATATATGACCGATAAACATCGTGGTCTCGTACATTTCATTGCATACATGATTGTCACTCATGCGACCTCTCTTTCGTGGAGTTTGTGGGGACTATTAAGAGAGATACACTCCATAGCTCATCGACATGAGACATCTCTTGAGTTTGCCATGCTAAACGACTTTAGCATCAAATGAATATACGTTCCTGGGTTAAGTCGAGCATCCTCTTAAATCTATCTATATAGATTTATATCCCCAATTAAGATACTCTTCCAAATCATTCATGGAGGAATGTTTAGACAACTTTATCTTTATCGATCAGTAGCATTGGTATGTCATTCCTTATCCGTAGTATATCAACATATAGTACTAGGAATGTCACGATGCTCCAATCGAACCCTTTTGTACACACTAGGTTCATTCTTATTTTGATAAAATCAAACTCTTTTGATTGTCTCATCAAAACGAATGTTCCATATTTGAGAAACTTGCTTCAATCCATTTCTCCGAAAGTGTTCACAACACTTACCTCATCGTATGTAATCGGATCATCATCTTCTATGATGTGTACCTCATCATCATCATCTATGATGAATCCATACCTCCTGTATCTTCTAAGACTATTCCAAAATTACGATCTGGTTGTGGTATAATAGGTCTATCTACGTGTGTTCCTCTTATTTGATTTATAGATTTTGTGGTTCTTGAACTCTTCAAGATCTATTATCCTCCCACTAGCCCCTTCAATGATAAACACCTTTATCTTAGAAGGCAGCGTGTTTTCAGAACAAACACCTTTTTGCTAAGTATGATTATAGAACATATACCCTAAACTTACTTTAGGATTTCCCACAAATCGATTACACTTTATAAAATCTTGTCCCAAGCTTATCCTTTGAAACCTTTTCACATAAGTCGACAACCCCTTATCTTAACATACTTAAGATTAGAATCCTCCCATCCATAACTTTTATGGAGTCTTGGGGTGGATTTTGAGGTTACCATTTTCGTAGATATGCGTACCATTTCTAGGACATTATCCCGGAAGGATACCGGAATGTTCAGAAATCATTTTGGACCGCACTCATGTCCAACAAGGTACGATTTTTCATTCAGATACATCAATCAATTATCACAGATCGTGATGTGTCCATTATGAGAAAACCATTTGAGATGATCCAGAAACTTATCAAGACAAGTATTTATTCCTTGATCTAATCAAAGAATCTTAATACATTGCCAATTTGTTTCACTTTCAATTCTTTGAACCTTTCAAATAATTCACACTTGTATTTTAGTAAATACGCACATTCAACTCTTTGAATGATCATATCCTTTTCTTATACTAATTTGTTCAATATGCAAAATTATTTTCATGTAAGTCAAGTATACAAAATTTATTAAGTAATATTCCAATTTATACAAAACATTATTATTATAAATAGAACAACAATTGTTCTTAATTATAATACCAAAGATTTCATTGTCAACAATAAAATGGAAATAATATTTTTAACAAGAATCGGAATACAATAACAACTTATCGACTTAATAGATTTGCCCGCAGCATTGCTAAACTATAAGTTTCTATAGCTAATGCAAAGCAACCTTTGCTTCATTTTCCACACATAGGATTACTTATCTTTGTTTAACTTTCTACTTCGCTTGGTCCCTTCATAAATCTATATTTATGATAACCAAAGTCGGTATCCAATACCCAAGTAGAACCTCGACTTAAAGAAAAATTTATTTCAATCATGAACAAAATCAGATTTAAACCAAACTTCACTAAGCTTCTTTGGTTAGCCTCTACAAGATGCTTTTCGCAGCTTTTTCCAAAGGTCAAAGCTTATCAGTAGTGGAAGCAAACTCCTTTGCTATCCGTGACGCTTTTGTTCTTATTATCCTTTGTTTTTGCCTTTCAATATACCTTCTTTGAATCGTTCTTTTTCGAAGATCCTTTGGCCCCTACCAAGAAGACATGGTCTTTCTTGGTTGGAAAGTGACTCTCATCATTTTTCAACATGTTAAGCAAATCACGAGGTCGATATCTAGCTTGTTTATATGAAAAATTCACAACAATTGTGAAAGGAGAGTCTGGAGTGAGTGCAAGATCAAATCTTGGCTCAACTCTCCATCCATGACAAAACCAGTTGTCCTAATTGATCAATCAAATTGATTATGTTAAGAACTTTTTGTATGTTTATAGTGCGTTGGCCATTCTAGATCGGAAGAGCTCCTTAGATATCTCGATATCTATCGGCCCTACTTTCCTCACCATCAACTAGTTGATGTGCAGAATATATAGAGAGCATCCATAGTTTCACGCCGACGTCAAGCTCGTTATTTCATGGATGCGAGCATGATGCATCGAGCCAATCGTGCATCATCTCGCCACTTTCTAAAAGTAGCAATCTCTTCCTCAGAGGCATTATTCTAAACCATTGCAGGAGGATAGTATTAAGGACATAAGATAGCTTTTCAAACCATGAGAACTATTCTCAAATTCCTTAACCAATCCAGTAATTCTTGGCCCCGTTTAATTAACATCAAACTGCTTTCGCAGTTGATAGTAATTTTAGACATTGTAAAATTTCAGTAAATGAATTTGTAATTAACAACATTTTAACATACATTCTTTTATTAATTACCAAAATAATTTAGGTCTTGTTTTAAATTGGTATCTCCCACTATTTTCTTCAAACTATATTACCTCACTTATATAGTTCGGCAAAATCTAATTAAAGATTTGCTAGTGAGAATAAGGATCCCATTTCAAATGTATATAGCCTTGTGGTGACACAACAAACTATATATAAATAAATAGGTAGACAACTTTTGTCAATTACATCAACTATGCAACTCCTTTTCTTTTTGCCTCTTAGATTATTTTGATCAAGTGGTGGCACATCCGAATCAAAATTATCCAAGTTAAGTCCAACCTAGCACTCCATATATTCAAAAAGAAAAATATCATCCTTGTGGTGACACAACAAAACAATATTTTTCAATTTTCTTTATAAGCATCAAATGTGATAAATTAACATCTTAAATACTTAATACTTGTCTTGTGGTGACACAACAAACTCATATTAAATATTTAATACTCTATTAATTTTATCATGATAGAAGGCGACGTTCGATATTCCAAATATCTTTGAACGCTTAGGACTTAATATAAAAAAAATTGAGGGATTTATTATAAAATGTCTCATCTTGTTTAGATACATTACATATATATATATATATAAATATGCGTTATATTAATTAACATGCGAACCATGTTTGCATAATATATAATATATATAGTATAAGCATATGCATATAGAATACTATATTCTACCCGGATTGATTATGGACTTTTATTACTAGTTTGGTTCACTAGAGCCACCAAGTGAACCAAAAGGTCAAACCCTTGGGTGCAAGAAATAATATTTAAATATAACTATTACATTTAAACCCGGATCCATTACAAACGGGTCTTCAAGCGCTCCTTTCTCCTTGATCTCCAATTTTTCAAAATTAATTCTATCTATTCCTATTACAAAACTATTTAAAATAAATGAAACCTTGATCGCTAAATAAGGGGATGTACATAGAGAGGAGTTAGAATTTACATTAAGAAAAATTAGAGAAGACGAGGTACGCAGATCCCATTTAATAAAACCCATACATTCATGCATCCAACTAAAATAAAATCCAATCACATCGTCAATAGTCCATAATCAATCCCATTTATTATCATACACATCATCATATGCATCAATAAATAACATTCATCTCATGAATAATAAACATTTTATATATATATTGATATCATTTAATGGGCAAATTTAGTTAGTATAAAATCTAATTTTGAATTAAAATAAACTCTTTATTTTAATCCAAATTTAAATCAAAATAAAACTATTTTATTTTAATTTATCCAATTTTGAATAAAATAAACTATTTTATTTTAATCAAAATCTTTAATCAAAATAAACTCCTTTATTTTAATTAATTATTGAATCCAATTCCATAAAAAATAACTCCTTTATTAAAGGAAACACGGATTATCTTTTCCTATTCACAAATAAACTCCTTTATTTTGAATAATATGAAATCTTATTTCATATCTAAATAAACTCCTTTATTTAAGGAAATTAGGATTCTCTTTCCTATTCACAAATAAACTCTTTTATTTTGAATAATATGAAATCTTATTTTATATCTAAATAAACTCCTTTATTTAAGGAAACATATAATCCAATTTTAACTCCAATTAGTTATCATAGAATCCAATTCTAACTCTAATTAGTTAGCATGAAATTCTAATTTTAAAATTAAAATAAACTTTTTATTCTAAAATTAAAATAAAATTTTATTTTAATTATAAAATTATTAAAATATATATATATATATATATATATATATATATATATATATATAATGTATGTATTGCTATGAATTCATGGTTTAGTATGGTGACATATATATATTAAGCTTATAAGAATCACGTAACTTTTGTTTCCTTGATTTCCGTGTATGTCATCCTTTAAGTCCAAGTGAATCATATATTATAAAAACATTAGGATAATAATCATGTCCCTTCCTTTGGTTTCCATGAAATCACTGCTCCCCTTTCGACTTCCGCATGCTCCCATTGAAATAAGAAATCACGATCAAAGATAATAACGCAGAAAAATAAAAACTCCTTGAACCATTTGGTAATCATTCTATCCATTCATGAAACCGTGAATCAAAGGATAACGCAGGATAACATTTAAAAAAAAAAATTCGGATAATAGATTTCGGCAACCTTTTTTTTTTAATTTTTAATTAAATTTTATACAATTAAATTATGCCCAATTAAATTGTTCTAAACACATATCAATATACATATCAAATTAAAATAATTAATAATTCGCATAAAAGTTTGGCTCTGATGCCACTGTTAGGTTTGTAATATTCCAGAACGCAATCAAATTGCAAAAATAATGCGGAAACGTGTAAAAATCAGAGTTTAAAATTTTACAAACCATATACCCGGATCACCCTTTATGCACAATTATTAATTATACGAAAAAGATGAATAAGAAACATACCCTTGAAGATCCGAAGCTTCCTCAGTACAAGTTCACCTCCAATCCTTTTTCGCTCAACTTGAATCCACCGGTTTGGTTCCTTCCTTTGATCAACGTTAGCCACCCAAGTGTTTGGCCTCTAAAGGTGATCCACCAAGGAAGAAAAAGGATTCAAGAAGATGGGTGGTTGGCTAAACCCTAGTTTTTCTTATCTCTATAGAAAAAGAGCGTACTCTCCAACAATTGGAATAACGTATATTTGATATCTGATATAAGACTTCTCTTATAAAGATATCAAGTAACCCTATTAAAATAAGGTATTTTTAAATAAACTCTTTTAATTAAATGGGCTCCCTAATCTTATTAGGGATAAATTAAACTCCTTTAATTAATTTTCCCTCCTAATCCTATTAGGAATAAATGAGAGTACTTATATTAAATTAATTCCTAAACTCTTTTAGATTTTAAAATAATAATAATTGTAATAATATTAATAAGACTCCTCTTATTAATTTTATTTAATATTTCTAAAATATTAAATAATAAATATTAAGCTATTTAATTTATTCTATCACCATAGATTAAATTAAATATACTTAATATATTATTACGATTATGCCATTAACTTCTTAAATAATTATTCTTCCTTTTATGGTGTGACCCTTTAGGTTCTCCATATTAAATAGGTTGTGAATAAATCAATTAGAATAATTCTAATCTTATTTAAATAAAGAAATTAAACAATTTATTTATTTAAATAAATAATATTTATTCTACAATAGAGATAAGCCTCCTAGCGATCAACGACTTTCCAGATAATATAGATTTCAACATTAATCATAAAAGAACCTTTGAGTAAATAGTTACTGTACAATTCAATCCTTCCACCATATAATGTCCCAATTAAATATAAGACATGGAATTATCACAAGTCTTATTTTATTTAATTATATGTATTTCGATCCTTAAATGCACAACTCAAATAATGCAAATTAGAAACTCCTTTCTAATTTCATTTCGCATTTGCCAAGGACTCTTTGGGTTGTCATTTATCGAATCACATAGGACATTTCTCTTCTTTTAATAGAAGTGGTAGATTCTTTATTGATCATACATTATCTCCATGTATAACTTATTATACCCAAGCATACCCTTTGATATACCCTAAGGGTCTTAAGGAATAAGTCAAAGTATAACTCATCATACACAAGATACTATGATGATCTCAAGTCCAAGGATCACTTGTACTACTATCACTACAGAATTCCTATTGACAGCAAGTAAAACTCCATTAGGTATTCCTTAGCGAGCCAACGCTCAATGAACTTATTCTCTAATAAGCACCTACATACTTGCTTTAGTGTTCCGCACAAATGATCATGAGATCAATCATCCTCATCCAATGAGCAAACAACGATGTACCAATCTATCCGGATTCACTAATCCCCAATTTAGTAATCCAATGATTGGGAACTATTTTAGTTTTAAGCTTTCTAAGAATTTAGATCTCATTAGAATGATCATCATCATTATTCTAAAAGATTGCTTAAAACTATGGGTTTATCACATATTATAAAACAGCATCATGTAGATAATTAAAAGCCTTTAATAAATTAATACTTTTTATTAATAAATGAATAAGATTGTTACAAAGTATATGCTTTATCATCAAACATGATTGGCTTGTGTGCGCACTACTTTCAGGACCCACATATCTTAGCATACAAAAACTATGTCAGCGATGTCAAGTTCATCACCACATTATGTATATTTAGCCTCGATTACAACTTAGAATCAAAACACAGTCAATCATCAGTCATCATTGTAAGACCCTAACTTTTTATGAATAAAGATTTAATTTTCTTTCAATATTATTTTTCAATAATAAGGTGTAGATTTGATATAATGCTTTAGTTATGGGTGAAATGTGCAAGTTTTGCAAAGTAAGCAAGTGGTCATAAAATATTTGTTTTGTCGAGGAATATTCATTTTGGTCGGGGGATATTCGTTTTGTCGGGAATATCCGTACGACGGCGCAATCATTGGTGGACCACATAATGGAATAACTGTCGAATATAGAAAGTGACAGAAATAACCTTTTTATAAAAAATAACGGCAAAACTTTTACCGTGAAACTGTTGAAATACCCGGTGATAAAAGTATAGTAATACGCATGGTTGCATAGTGGCACACAGTATTGCACAGTATCTCTGATTATTGATTCTTACGTAAGAAGTCACTCAATAATTGATATAGTAAAAACTGCATAGTCTTTCATACTCCTTATGAAATTTCATCCTCGAAATTGACGTACGTACCTGGTGTTTCCAAAAGGTGACGATACCTCGCTTTCATGTCTGATTCTAACTCCCAGGACATTTCTTCAATAGCATGGTTTCTCCACAAAACCTTAACTTGTGGTATAACCTTGGTGCGTAGGATGTGATGCCCCCAAAATAGGTATACAACACCCATTCTGAGTCGTCAAAATATATGGTACAGAAACAACTACAACTTTATTAATACAACATAAAAACTGTGAGTTTAAATACAAATATTGTCATCTAGACAATATCCACACTCAAATAAGTCCTCACTACAATTATTGATACATTATTTTATAAAAATGGTGAGGACTACTAAAACGACTTTCTAGAACCTTCATTCCATACCCCGACTAGTACTCACTACATTCTCGCCTCCTGAGAAGAAAAATGGAACAAAAGAAAAAGAGTGAGCTCAACTAACCTAGTAAAGAATATTATGGCCAAGATAATATAGAATAAATTATCGTTAGTCTTCAACAGGGAAAAATCTAATAGAATACAATAGACAACAAATTTTAAATCAATATTCGCAGTGGAAATAATAATTCATTAGAAGAGTTAAATAGAGAATAAAGTCTACTATCTTCTATATATGAATTTAAAAGTCCATCGTCAATATTTTATCCCTGTAACATCAATCAACATATAACTGGAATCAAATATTCATCTTTTCACTACAGGCCAAAGATATTCATCAGTTGGTCATGTTCATCTAAACACCTGTTCATCTTTGCACTACGGGTCAAAGATATTCATTAGAAATCATTCATCTTTGCACTACATGCGAAAGATATTCAGTAATATCATCATTTAGGACTGAGGATGATGAAAAATATTTTATAGAAAACGAATCCAGTGAAACAAAAGAATAAATATTAAGGATTCGTATTTCAGCTATTCCATGTCCAAAAATACCTCATAAATAATAATAGTGGAGTAAAATTCAAGAATGATAAAAACATGGATACAATCAAAGCTAGTATCCATAATAGATATTTTGGACAAAAAGAAGAAAATTTCATTTTATGGTGAATAGTGACGTATTCGTGAATAGTGTTATATACGTGAATAGTGCCGTATACGTGAATAGTAACCCCGACACAAAAAGTTTCAAATTTGATAAAAAGTTCAAACCAATATTTCGGCATAATGATATTGAAGAAATTAATATCATTTAAGAAGAAAATAACATCCCTTATCTCGAAAAAGACAAGATTTATTTGGAATAATGGATATAGTGCTAAAGGAATTTGTACCGAGATAAAGCAACACTCAAAGTCTCAAAATATTCACAAGAATAATTTCGATAATATAGAGAGAGAAATCTTTAGTTTCTGGTGTGATTTTTTAATTCTAACCTAAGCACCCTATTTATAGGAAAACGCTAGAATTCAAAGTAAAATTTAATATAATATTAATATATTATATATAAATTCCTACGCACACATTCTAAGATCTGAATTCAGCCACCTTGCACATGTTAATGATGCCCACAAAATATAAAAATGTTTTTATTAATAAAAATAAATAAAACTTTAAAAAATCAATTATTTCGGAACTTCAGAACTTCAATAATTCATAATAAATAGCCCTTTTGTCAGAAAAATTTGAACCACGTGTCTTTTCCATAGGAAATTCCATTCTCTACAACTTTTTAAGTTTAAGCTTTTCCAAACTCTAAACAGAAACTGACCGAAATCCACAAACGGGCGATTTTACAAGCTATAATCAAATTTTAGTCAAGAAATGGGCCCACAAACATGTTTAACATGTTTTAAACAACTTTTGCAACAAAAATACTCTTCCTCCTCATATACTCATATATCCCACATTCATTGTAAAAAATATCATCATTATTATATTATAATAATATAATAAAATATTATTTTATCAAAAAAGATAAAATATCGATTTTCAACAATTGTCACTTTAAAAATTTTCTCCATCTATATCCACATAAAATGAATATTTTTCTCATCATATAAATCAATAATTAATTATTCACAAATAATATTATCGAATCACAATACTGACAACCAGGCAGTTCCTAGGAAAGAGGGGGCTTTCCAATAAGGATTTCTCTCATCTTGGCGCCAATAATTAGGTGACCAAACCTCTCCTTGTAGATGTAACTTTCTAGATATTACCAATAATGTTATCTAATAATATTATTCAGATAATATGAATTATTGCTTTGATAATGGAAAATATTATGTAGTGACAATTATTGAAACAACAGTAATATAAAATATCAACGCAACAATTATTGAATCAATAAAATAAAATATTGAAAAGTAATTATCGTAACAATTATTGAGTAGTGCCTTTCACGTAAGAATCAATAATTGGTGCAATACCTGCAAAGCTACTACTGCAAAGAACGTGTATTATCGTGTTTTAACCAGAGTATTCCAACAAAGATTAATCTGTAATAACTACGCCGTTATTTATAAACAACTTATTCTTGTTGTTTTCTTCATCCAATCGCTTTCAGTTATGGGGCTCACAAAAGGTCTTGCGTCAAATGCATTTAATATTCTGACGACAAGAAGAATATTCCACGACCAAACAAATATTCTCGATAAAATGAATATTTTATAACCACTTGCTTATTTAAAATATTTTTGCATTTTACCCATAACTAACCACATTAATCAAATCAACCCTTACTATTTCAAAATAATAAATAGAGGAAAATTAATTTTATTTATAATAAGTTGGGGTCTTACATAGGACATGCTCTTTCCTATCCAAGATCTTAACATGTACCTCCTCGTAAGTTAAATCTTTGGCTATCTCGTCTAGTTCTAACTCAATAATGTGGTTCAGGTCTTTCACATATTTACGAAGCATAAATATGTGAAAAACATTATGAACACGAGACATGCTTGGAGGTAATGCGAGTCTATAGGCCACATTTCCTATTCGATCAAGAATCTTAAATGGATCAAAAAATCTTGGATTGAGCTTTCCTCTCTTCCCAAATCTTGTAACTCCCTTCCATGGAGAAATACGTAACAATTCATGATCCCCAATATTAAATTCCACATCCTTTCGATGAATATCCGCATAACTCTTTTGTCAATCATGTGTCATTTGTATACGTTATCGAATCGTTTGGATGTTCTCTGTAGTCATTCGTACCAACTCTGGTCCCAACAATGTTGCTTCTCCCACCTCATCCCAGCATACTGGAGAGCGACACTTTCGTCCAGACAATGCTTCAAATGGAGCCACACATATACTTGCCTGATAACTGTTGTTGTAGGAGAATTCCACCAATGGTAGGTACTTATCCTAACTCCCTTTGAAATCTAGGACGCAAAGTCTTAATAGATCTTCAAGAGTTAGAATAGTCCTCTTTGATTGCCCGTCCGTTTGAGGATGGTATGCTGAACTGAATCATAAATCCATCCCCATAGCTTTCTGCAAGCTAACCCAAAATCATGAAGTGAATCTTGGGTCAAGATCCAAAACTATGGATACTGGCATGCCATACAATCTCAAAATCTCATTTACGTATATACAAGCAAGATGTTCAAGGGAATAAGTCTCCTATATAGGCAAGAAATGGGTAGACTTAGTTAATCTATCAAAAATTACCCAAATCGCATTTATGCCTTGAGAAACCTTGGGAAGACCCATAAAGAAATCCATGGTAATGTGTTCCCACTTCTATTTTAGAATCTCAAGTGGTTGCAATGGACCCTTTGGCACTTGATACTCTGCCTTTACACGTTGATAAGTTAAACACCTCGAGATTAACTCTGCGACCTCTCTCTTCATATTGCTCCACCAAAATGTATGTCGAAGATCATGATACATTTTGGTACTCCCAAGATGGATTGTAAATGGTGTGTTGTGTTCCTCCATCATAATTCTATGCTTTAAGTTAGAATCGTTAGGAACGTAAAGTCTGGAGTTGACTCAAAGTATTCCTTCTTCATCGATTCTTGCTTCTGGAACAACACCTTCTTGCACTTTCTTCTTCATACGCACCAGCTCCATGTCCGTAGCTTGAGCAACTTTAACTTTATCGATTAAAGTCGGTTCTACTTGTATGTTTGATATTATCACGTGGGTACTTGGAGCCTTTACCTCTATCTCCATCCTTTGCAAGTCATATAAAATGGGCATTTGTGTTAACAACATTTCACTCGTACCCGCATATGATCTTCTACTCAATACGTCAGCTACTACATTTGCTTTTCCAAGATGATATTGGATGGTATGGTCGTAATCTTTCAACAACTTGAGTCAACGTCGTTGCCGCATGTTGAGTTCCTTTTGGGTGAAGAAATATTTGAGGCTTTTATGATCCGTATAAATCTCCACTTTCTCCCCCATACAGGTAGTGTCTCCAGATCTTCAATGCGAAAACAACTGCTTCCAACTCCAAATGACGAGTATGATAATTTCTCTCATATTCTTTAAGTTGTCGCGAGGCATAGGCTATGACTTTCCCATGTTGCATGAGAACACATCCTAACCCTTTTCCTGAAGCATCGCTGTAGATAATAAATCCATCTGAACCAGATGGTATTGTCAGAACAGGTGTCAAAATGAGTCTCCTCTTGAGCTCTTAGAAACTCTTCTCGTATTCTTCGCTCCATACGAATTTTGTATCTTTCCGAGTCCAAAAAGCTACGTACTTCCGTCACTGACTTCGGTTGCTCCCAACTTTGTATTGCTTTAATCTTCGTTGGGTCGACAGATACTCCATGTTTTGACACCATATGCCCAAGAAATGCTACTTTCTCAAGCCAGAACTCGTATTTCTTCAGCTTGGCATATAGCTTGTTATCACGAAGCCTTTGAAGGACCAGTTTCAAATGGCGCTGATGATCTTCACGGCTTTTGGAATAGATGAGGATGTCATCAATAAAGACAACAACGAACTGATCCAAGTATTCCTTGAACACACGGTTCATCATATCCATGAAAGCAGTAGGAGCATTAGTCAATCCAAAAGAAATGACTAAGAATTCATAATGCCCGTACCGAGTTCTGAAGGCATTCTTTGGAATATCCTCAGTTTTAATCTTCAGATGATGATATCCAGAACGAAGATCGATATTTGAAAAGAATTGTGCTCCTTACAACTGGTCGAACAGGTCATCAATGCGAGGTAGCGGATACCTATTCTTGATAGTGACATGGTTCAATTCCCAGTAGTAAATACAAAGTCTCATACTTCCGTCTTTCTTCTTTACAAATAAAATAGGAGCACCCCAAGGAGATGTACTAGGACGAATGAAACTGATGTCTAACAACTCCTGTAGTTGGACCTTTAACTCCTGAAGTTCAATAGGAGCCATTCGATATGAGGTTTAGAAATGGGCTTTGTACCTGGTTCAAGGTCAATAAATAATTCAACTTTACGTTCTGGGGGTAGACCGGGATGTTCTTTAGGAAATACGTCAGGAAGTTCACTAACAACAGAAATATTATTCAAATCTGACGTGTTTTTGTTCAAGTCCATGACATGGGCTAAGAAAGCTTGACATCCGTTTTTCAATAAACTAATAGCTTTATGGCTTGATATAACAGTGATTGACTTTAGGGGTTTGATTGCTTGAATTCATATAACAGGTTGGTTAGGAATATGAAAACTAACAACCTTATGAAAATAATTAATTTTGGTATGATGAATAGTTAACCAATCAATCCCTAAAATCACATCAAATGCAAGTATTTTCAAAGAAATAAGATCGATAGGTAATGTGATGGTACCAACTTGGATCAAGCAAGATTTATAAACAGTAGATGTAATGAAAGTTTCTCCTAACGGAGTCTCAACAGATAAGTCAAAGTCTAATTTCTTCGGAGTCAAGTTCAAATGTTGAGCACAAGCAGGAGAGATAAAAGAATGGGTATAACCGGTATCTAATAAGGTATAAACTTCGCAAGAGTTTATAATTAGCTTACCCGTGATCACCTCGTTCGAGTTCCTCGCATTTTGGGCAGTCACGACAAACGCCCTTCCAGGAACCACCGACTTTGACTTGTCTGGGACAGCCTTTGGAGTCACCATCCCTGTTGGACTTGGTTTCTCTACAAGATAATCACTAGCTATATGACCTTCTTTTCCACAGTTATAACACACATTGGATTGTTGTGGGCAGTTTGGGCTGATGTGTCCCTCTTTCCCGTATTTATAATAAATGACCGGTGATTGATCTCCTCCCCTAAAAATAGTTGGTGCTAACGTCTTCACGTTATCATTATTGTACCTTCTCTTTTTGAAATCTCCTCCCAACTCTCTTCTTCTATTATCATGGCCACGATTACCACCCAAGTGGTTACTACTTTTGTCCGTATTCTTTCCTCCCCGCTGGTTATCATTGCTCCGATGGCTGCTGCCACCGGTATGACCCTGGTTGTGGTCCCTCGGTTGAACATACTCATTATCTTGCTCTAATAATTGAGCTATGTTTACAACATCTGAATATAAAGAAAATTTATGAGAGACAAGATATTGCTGAATCTCAGGTTTTAGACCTCTCAGAAACATCCGCGTCATTTGTTCCTCATTCTCTACCAAATGAGGTGCAAACCTGGATAACTCTGCGAGCTTCACCTCGTATTGGGACACCATCATGTTGTTTTGTTCCAGTCTGATAAACTCTACCTCCTTCATATGACGAACACTTTCAGGAAAGTACTTATCATTGAACAGTTTTTGAAATGTTTCCCAAGACATGTTGAGTGCGGCCGGCTGGGTATGCTTCACAGATTCCCACCAGTAATCAGCCTCACCATGGAACATAAAGGTGGCGAATGGAACCTTATGTTCCTCCATGCATCCCAAGACATCAAATATCTTAGTAATTTGTTTAACCCATGTTTCAGCCTTGATCGGATCCGGCTTTCCCACAAATTTTGGTGGTCCCAACTCTTTGAACTACTTGACTGTGACAAGCCGCGTGTTGCTATCATTTCCACCTGTATTTTGTACACGAGTCTCCCTCGTCTGATTTTGCATGAACTGCAAAAAGCTTACTATTATAATATATTATAATAATATATCTTAATGATTATATTATCAGAGAAGATAATTATGGTTCCACAGAAAATTAATATGCCAAACTTTCAACAAATATCTCATGCTAAAATTCCTCCATTTATATCAAACTAAACAAATATTTACTTATCATATTTATCAACAATTTTTATTTATTCATCAATTATTTACAACTCTTCAATCTTTCAATAATTGTTCCTAATTAATATTATAGAATCACAATATTGACAACTAGATCATTCATAGGAAATAGGGGACTTTCCGATAAGGATTTGTCCTTGTTGGCGCGCAATTATATAACCTAACCCCTTACCTCGACAGAACTTTCTAGACATTATCAATAACTCTATCTAATAATATCATTTCAATAATATGAGTTACTATGTCATGACAATTATTGAATCAATAATGTAAATTACTATTCAATTATCACTATAGCAAAGCAATAAAGTCGAACACATAATAAAATTGAAGTATCAAAGACCTCAATTACTATTGAGCACAAAGGGTTTGAAAAACCTCTTTTTACAAAACATCTTTGCTATATCTTGTTAAAACTGAATTTTTATACAGAAATTCAAACCCTTTGAATATAGGTGCGAACAAGGCATATCACTACTTCTAAATAATTGCACATTGATCCACACACACACACACACACATTCATATAATAGTTTAATTGAAAAGTGGCGGTCACCGTGGCAACACAGATGTCGGGGGGGGGGGGGGGTACTAACACCTTCCCTCCGCATAACCAAGTCCCCGGACCCTAACGAATCTCGGTTTCACAAACTTGTTAAGCATTATCACATCAATGTGCCAATGTGCAAATCTTTTCTTGGTTGTGTTGGTACAACCATTTAAAAAAGCAACTGGCGACTCTTACAGTCCAATTGTCGACATATATATGTCGGACCTTTTCATAACTTTTTTTTTTAAACAAATCTCACCTAACATGAGAACACCAAAAGACAAGAATAGAAAGGGGCAAAATAAAATCCTGACGTCGACAAATGGTTTGCCAATGCCAGCTAAAACTCTCTCATAGAAGGGAGCCTCTTGAATGTCTATGAAGGTCATCACCATCTCAGACTCAGTCATAGAGGGAATAACTTGAGCAGCTTGACGTCTCCATCTCTGGGCATACTCTTTGAAAGACTCACTAGCTTATTTCTTGACCTTGGTAATTTGGTACCGGCAGGAGCCATTTGAGTTTGGAAACTGTACTGGCTGAGGAAAGCATGAGCTAGCTCCTCCCAGCTATGAATTTTTGAATTGTCCAATCTGGTATACCATGATCTAGCTTCACCAGTCAGACTTTTCTAAAACAACTGCATTCTGAACTTTTCATCCTCGGTATAAGATCCGATTTCTCCAATGAATACTTTCAAATGTGTGTATGGATCTCCCAACCCATCATACTTTTCAAAGTCAGCAGTTTTGAATTTCTCTAGATAATGTACGCCAGGGAATATACAAAGGTCTGTATATGAAACACTCCCGTGTGTTCCAATCCCTTTGATAGACTGAATGGTCTCTTCCATTTATAGGACCTTTTTTCTGATATCACCGGTGTCCAACTGAAATTC
Organism: Panax quinquefolius; assembly: GCA_020205615.1. Taxonomy (NCBI): domain Eukaryota; kingdom Viridiplantae; phylum Streptophyta; class Magnoliopsida; order Apiales; family Araliaceae; genus Panax; species Panax quinquefolius. The sequence goes on from JAINUW010000625.1 coordinate 125,215, forward strand.
AATTACATGAATTTCTTTGTTCGGTCCTTGAGTTCCTCCATGTGCAGAGGATTTTGTATGTATGGGCATTCATGGACCCTGAGTGGACTTGTGTAGTTCCTTAAGCAGAACAACCAACTTTGTAATTTGGTTGCTTAGTCCTTCGAACTCCTCGCGAGAGACATGAGTAGGACTAAACTGGCCAGATGAAGCCATAATTGGCTTTAGGCTTGGTGCATTTTTGGATTTTGAACGGGTTACTGGACCAATTATATCCCTACAAAAAGACTTATGTAGTTTAGTCTTAGTGAATGTAGAAATATTACATAATGTGTCCGTTTAGGAATATTGTCTTGCGAAACGGATGTCAGTCGACAAGATAGTATGTCAGGTTTTGATAGAAAGGGAATGCATGTACACATTTTCCTTATATTTTCCATTACATTGAGATTGACATGGAAATAAAATTACAAGTAATTGAAATGTGAAAGTATGAAGAGACTTTCCTCCGCGTTTGGTTTATCAGAGGCTGACCTATCTTAGGCTACTCTCGCGGATTTTTGGCATGAAGATTCCTAAATCATCGCAATTTACTTGACGTGAAGTTAATCCTATCTTTCAACTTGGGCAAATTTGGGTGGTGCCTTTCCTGAGCCTCATTGGAATTAGTCTCCCTATGAGTCCAGTAATTAAACTGTGACACCCCCAAATTCAGGTACTTCATTCTCCTAGAATTTGGTGCTCACTATCAAAATAATTACATCTAACTACCCATAATAAAGGATAAAACATTAATTAATTTAAACAATAATCTCTCTGATTAAAGGTTTACATCATCTCATAAATAATCCCAGGTAATCTAACCTTAATTTATTACATAAGTTTGCAAAAAACATCATAAAAGAAACAAGTCTTATAACATCATGCATTTAAATAAATTTTAGATAATTCTTCAACTCTTGGACATCTTGCCCTTTCCTTTGCTAGTAGATGGCTCATTGACTCTTTCAGCTTTAGTTGCAGTGTTAATTATAAGAGTGAGCAAACAATAGCTCACTGATATAATGAACTTGTTCTACGAATCAAAAATAGAAAACAAGTTCGAACATTAATATCTGAGGGTCTTAAGACCACGAACTATGTCCACGGTGATTAGGTATTACTACCCCAACCTTAACAGTCAATTAGACTATACAGACCCTTCTTAACGTAGTTAGGGGGATCAACCCTTTGTATCATGTATTGTGCACAAACACCTAAACGTTACAAGTACAAAATCCCCTATGTTAGGGTTGTTCGTCTTAGTTTGAATTTAGAATTTCCGCACTAAAGAAAGTTTAGTTTGGAACTAGCTTATTAGTGTTTCTAGAATTTTTGAACACTATTCAATTATAAATTACTGAAATCAATAAAAGTTTTCTTACTACTTTATGGCTTAATACAAGAATATAGAATTGAACAAGGTTATCAAAGTCAAAGACCGAATAACAACAATGTACAATTGAATAACCATGGAATACATGCAAAGTGCTATATTCAAAAGAGTTATAACAATCTCATTTGAATCGATGTACTAGAATAATATATGCTTTGAATAATAATATCACGATTTAGAAAAGTAAAACTCGCTCGAGATAATGATAAGTAAACCTTGCTGAATAAATAAGTAGCATAGGTTAGGGATACTTGCGCAATAAAAGATTAGGATAAGAAACTTGCATTAATTAATAAAAGAATGAAGTTAGAAAGCTTGCTCAATGTAAAGAGTTAAAGTTTAGAAACTTGCCTTGTACGTAAGCTACACAAATGTAATATACGAATTAGAAACAATTTACCTTGATTTAGCAAAGTATTTAGTAACCCTTCTCTTTCTCTCTGTAATTCTCTCCTCCAACTCAAGCTCTCCCTAAATTCTCTATGTTTCTTCTTCTCTCCAAACCTTCTCTGTATTTTTATATTGTCTAGCCTTAGGGGAAAATAAGAAGCGTAAAAATAAACTGACTCTCACTCCCCCACTAACGTCAGGTCACAAACCCAAAAGACATCAGTTAAATTAGACCACAGGCCTTAAGGCCTTGTTTGGTCTCACACTAATTCTCCCCCAAACTAGATTATTTTAATAATATTATAGTATATAGTTTTATGTGTCACACCATAGTTAATTTAAATAGCTTTAGTTTAGTTAATTTAAATAACTTAAAATAGTAATTATAATAATTTCTATTATAATTATATTTATGAATAATAAATAAATACACATCTAATTTAAATTATTAAATTAGACAAAACATTATTTTATTTAATTTACTTATTTTCTTAAATATTAAGCAATTAATTTAATTTAATTATTTCCTTAAATTAAATCCTTCAGATAAAATTAACATTATTCAATTTAATTAACATTAATCAATTTAGTTACTAAATTAATTCATTACAATTCATTAATTATTTATTTCCCTCAATAAATAAATTATTTAAAATATTTATTTAATTTAATAAATATTTAAATTAAAATACAAATTTCTCGATCGTTACATCCTTCCTTCCTTAAAAGGATTCTGTCCCCAGAATCATAACTCGAAAAATTTATTCGTTACATTCTTCCCTCCTTAACAAGATTATATCCCCAGAATCGCTATACAAAATCAAGCAAACAACTGAGGATAATTCTTCATCATATCGCTTTCAAGTTCCCACGTAGCTTCCTCAGCATTTTGGTTCCTCCAGATTACCTTAACCGAATGTATAACCTTATTCCTCAGTACTTGATCTTTTCTGTCAATAATTTGAACAGGAACTTCTTCATATGTTAAGTCTTTCTCAAACTGTAAGGGCTCATATTCTATAACATGTTTATAGTCAAGCTTATATGGTCTCAACATCGAGATGTGGAAAATATTATGGATATGCACCAATTCTGGAGGTAAAGCTACCTCGTATGCCACTTCACCCACGCGTCGAAGCACTTCAAAAGCTCCTATAAACCTAGGGCTTAATTTTCCTTTCTTGCCAAAATGAATTTTCCCCTTCCAGGGAGATACTTTCAAGAACACATAACTACCAACATTGAATTCCCGATTTTGTCGGTGTTGATCGACATATTTCTTCTGTTTATCCTGTGCAGCTATCAATCTTGCTCGAATGACTTTGATGATTTTGACAGTTTGTTGTACCAACTCTGGACCCAATAGTTGACGTTCACCTACCTCATCCCAGCATAAAGGAGTTCTGCATTTCCTGTCGTACAACGCTTCATAAGGCGGCATGCCAATACTCGCGTGATAACTATTATTATAGGAAAATTCAACCAACGGTAAATGATCGTCCTAATTTCCCTTGAAATCCATAATACATGTTCTGAGCATGTCCTCTAGTGTCTGGATGGTTCTCTCACTCTGTCCGTCTGTTTGAGGATGGTACACTGTGTTCATTCTTAGTTGTGTTCCCAAGCATTCTTGTAATCATTTCCAAAAATTTGATGTGAAACGTGGATCTCTGTCTGATACAATGGACACAGGTACACCGTGTCTTGAAACAATTTCCCTCACGTAAAGTTTTGCCAATCGATCTAGGTTAAATCTAATCTTGATTGCGGGATTTTTGGGTGTCCCTTTCCACATTACTTGTTCTTTTGGTGTTCTCATTTTAGGTGAGATTTGTTTGAAAAAAACAAGTGAAAAAGGTCCCCATATGTATGATGTCGACGATGGACTATTAAGAGTCGCCATTGGTTTTTTAAATGGTTGTACCAACACAACCGAGAAAAGGTTTACACATCGACCCAAAGATGATGTGACATCGATATACTGCCTGGAAACCGAGATTCATTTAGGGTCCGGGGACTTGGTTATGCTGGGGAAGGTGTTAGGCACTTCGACATCCGTGTTACCACACGGTGACCACCTCTTTTCAAGAAACTATTATCCGAGTGTGTGTGTGTGTGTGTGGGTCAATGTGTCGTTATATGAAAGTTGTGCGAGGCCTCGCTCGAACCTATATACATTGTGGTTTGAATTTATGTAGAAAATTCAGCTTTTTAACAAGATACGGCAAATGATGTTTTATAAAAGAGGTTTTTTCAAACCCCGATGCTCAATAGAATTGAGACCTTTACACTCCCATTTTTATTAAGTGAGCTATTGAATTGATTTTATTTGACGGATGCGAGGCATCCGTATTTAAAATAATATACAAAAATAATGCCGACTTCCTCGTGGGTATGGAAACCATCCGAGGAAATTCGTATACATCATAGAATAATTTACAAGTCGCCATAAATTTGAAAATGTCCATCACGGAACCGAATCTAGATTCAATGGGATGAATCTGTGATCACATGATTCCTAGGCTCACAAAATACCGCATTTTTATATGAAAGTAAGAAGTAGTATATATATAAAAGTCGTAAATATATATATATATACGACAGATCACCAACCACTAAGCACCTCCATGGGGGATCAAAATGTAAATAAAGTCATTAAAAGCTATCAACCGCCATGAGGAAAACTCCAAAGTGACAAAACATAAATAAAGTCAGAATATGTATCAACCGCCACTTAAGAAAACTCAGCAGATTTTTAATATATATATATATATATATATATATAACCACCAAATGCAACGGATGTAAAATAGCTATCGAATATATATATATATATATATATATATATATATATATATATATATATATATATATAGTAAACGCACTGGATATAAAATCTGTGCTCATATAATGTAAGTTCACACAATTCATATATATATATATATATATATATATATATATATATATATATATTTTAAAATTTAGTAAACGCACTGCATCAAGTTCAGGCTCATCGAACAAAGTCCTATATACATATTGATATATATATATATATATATATATATATATATATATAGTAAACGCAGTAAACGCATCAAGTTCAGGCTCATCGAACAAAGTCCCACACACATTGATATATATAATATATATATATATATATATATATATATATATATATATATATATATATTAAAGCAATAAACGCCTGCATCAAGTTCAGCTCAATCGAGGCATAACTCGATAATGTTAGTATATAATATATATGTATATATATATATATATATATATATATATATATATACAGATCGAATGAAACCACTGATCAAGTCCCGCAAAAGCAAGCAACACGACTCTCAACGTGTAGAAGGGTGTGTGCAAAGATGAAGAGAAAGACTCTAAAGTGTGTGAGAAGGCTTACAGCTGACTGCTAAAAAAGGCTTCTATATCTTTAGAGTGGGTAAACACTGGGCTTTTGTGGGTACAAAAGAGGCTATATATGAGCTCACAGGTGTTTAAAAGTGGGAAAATACATCAGTATATGAAAGTGCAGAGTAATTGTGTGTGGTTTCCCGCTTTTTTTCTTACAAAATGGGCACCCCAAGCCCCATATTTATAGAGGGGGGAGCCATAGGTCTACCTGTGGCACCTAGTAGCAGGTGTACCTGCTGCACGTGCCGGGGTGCCCGGGCAAAGTGTGGGTCCCGCCGTGTCAAGCACGTGACGACGCTGCTCGCTCGCTTTGGCCGCTTCATAACTTTCAAACCGGGAGTCCGATGGAAGCGTGACATACCATTCCGGAAAGCTCTTTCCGAGAGCTATACAATGATATATGATTTGACCTTTTTGATTCCAAGAATATGGGTCCATGATCAAAATGGCATTCATGGGTTTTCGCCAAAGCAATCCGGTGAGCCATTTTGTAGTTTGCGCCCTGAGTTAAGATATCGGTTCTTGTGGGACTTCCTTTGAAGTATTTTGAGATGAAATGAGTGTATTTGATTTGAAGTGAAGTTGAGTTGGCAAATGACCATTTTGCCCCTCCCGGTTATCTCCGGCTTCGCAGCTATAATATAGCCTTTTTCGTGGTTATCTCTCGAGGTCAGTTTGTTGTTGACTTTGACTATCCTCGTGGTCATCTCTCGAGGTTGGATTGACCTATTCCCATGGTTGGGACCGAGACCGGATACCTCGTGGTCATCTCCAAGATTAATCTGCTTTCTTCTCCAGTGTGTGGTCCCAGATCAGATTCCGCAGCCTCGGGGTTATCTCCGAGGTCGATTTGGTTACTCCTGATTGCGATCCGAGGTTTGATGATGAACTTTCGGTAGTATCCAGATGGATTTGGATTGTCTTTCGTGGTTCCTCTTAAAAGATTTAATCTGTCCTCCCCGCAATGTTAAGAATAAGAGAAGAAAATTTTGAGTGTTCATAGATGCCCTCTTTATCATGTTCATGCAATGCAATGGAATGGACATGATAAAGATTAGTAGACACTTAAAACATGATAAGGTATTTTCAATGATGTAAATCTCAATGTAGTGGATGTTTATGATGAATGTGACAATGTTTTCGCAAATCGTAGTTCGTAAATCGCACATCGTATTTCGCACATCGCACATCGCACATCGCCAGATTTGGCCAAATCGCCTTTCGCGAACTCGCACATCGCATTTCGTGATATCAGATTTCAGATATCGATCACAAATCACATATCGCAAACCGCATATCGCATATCGCAAATTGCAATGTAATGAATATTATGATGAATGTTAAAATGTATTCGCAAATATCATTACCTTTACCGATCATTGTTGATGCCTATGCTGGCGTTGACTCCAATGGTTTGGTATTTAATCGCTGATGCTTTTTTGTTGAAGATAAGTTGAGATGTTTTCCACATCTCTGATGGGGATGACATTCTAAAATCACCAGACCCTCCCGATGTATTCGCTGGTAGTTGCAACGGTGACTATCCTGCTGATCGCCAAACTTTTCCGGTTCCCACTCGAATGGTGGTATACGAATCTTTCATCGATGAACTGTGTTGATGTCGCACTGTGTTGATGGCAATGGTTTAGAATACCAGATCTTTCGATACCTTCGCTAAAGTAATATTCCACGAATTACTTCACTAGACTTCGCCTGATGTTACGTTAAATTGATGACAACCACCAGATGTCTCACCCTTCTTAAGGTGATTTGGAGTTTCCTTTCGCTGTTGGGTGTTTGTGCCCCATTTCCTTAAGTGTTTGATTCGCAACCGGGATGAACTGATGACTTGAATGTCTCTCAAATCCATGAAGGGTGTAATTCATTCTTTCACGCCCATATTCGAAACGCTTGCAGAGGTCTCGATTTGTGAGGACTTAACGATGTTGATGGTGTAGATTTTATTTGCTAGGCCTTTCGTTGTCGACCTTCTACTTCGAAAGTTAAGAACTTTTTGAGAAGTTTCCCTTCTTTCGTAGGGCACGCTTATGTCGCTATGATTTCTTTCAGAGTTCACCCTTTCTCTTTTGATGAGAGACTTGATCTCACCTTAAACTCCTTCCATTTCTTGGAATTGGAAAATGCCCCAGCCCTTTCGCATGTTGATGCCGAGGGTTCATATGAGAAACTCTCTTTGTTGATGAAGTCGTGAGTGAATAATATCTCGAATCGCCATCGAGATGATGATGGACCATGTCGATGGTGCTAACTAGTGCATTTTCCATTTTAGGATGATTGATAAATGCCCCAAAGTGTTGAGAAGTTGTCGCGCTTCCGAGATTGCCCCAATCTTGTTGTAAGGGATCCACTATCCTATTGTCGCTAATTTTGAAATCGCCCCACCTCGCATTGTTGTTCGGGATAGTTGCTTTTTGATAGATGAGCCGATAAGACGCCGAGATCGCAAGAGGCTTTTACATCGTACTATCCGGTGAACAGTAGTGGATGTGGGCTTTGATGTCGACAACTTTTTCGTAAAGATGTCGCTTTGTTAGAGAGATGATGCTCTAACTCATAGGGATATCGTTGTTCACGAGCGGGATGACGTTATATCCACCCGAGATATCGCATGTAGTCGGGCAAGTGGATCGCTGGCTCGTGTAGAAACCCTCGGGTAAGAGATCACAGTGTTACCTCCTTCTTCCGAGAGGGAATCCATGTTGGACTTGATAGCCCGTGATATACACCGATTTGTAGATGGGCTTGTATTTTCCCGCATGTACTAGCTTAGCCATTTTGTCATGTACAAGACACATTGTATATATCAAACAAACATTATATATGGCAGGAAATATATGTTGATTCACTTCCCTTTTAGTCAGGCCTTGCTACTTGCTTGATATTCGCTTATTTCTCCGTGACTTTGTGATCCGGATGTATTCTCAACTCCTCCTCGATGGATGGACAAAGTGAGATGTCTCAGATTTTCGTAATGGATCGTCGATCCGTGTGTATTCCCTACCATCTTTGGTGTCTTGGGACTTGTTTCGTATGTGGCTATGGATAGGAGTGAGTTTGTTTTTTTTTTTTTTTCGTGGTGAGACCGACCATATAATAATGGTCGCCACGTACTCCCATGTATTGGGGAGATCAGTCGACGTAGTTCGCCCCAGCGTATGAAAAGCGGATCCCATAAGTCGATCGATCGGTGAAAAGTTTAATCCCATGTCGAGGATAAATGAAGGTGTGAAAGGTTTGATCCCTCGGTGGGATAAACCAAACGTGAAGAGGTTCAAGTGAAACTAAGTGGTATGGATTTGAAAAGTGTGCTTTTTCTTGAAAGGATGTTTCCCGATGGGTAAAAAGGAAAGAGTCAGTATGTAAAGGTTAAAGAACCGAAATGACCGGTGATCCGATGATCCAAAACCAGATGTTCGCTTGATGGTAACCTCAGACATAGTACCATTTCACAGTGTCCGAATTGATAAGTCGCGGAAATTCATCGTCGCCATTTCCTCGTAATCGAAAAGCGCCTCCCCGTCAATACCTCCTCGACAATAAACGGGCCTTCCCATTGGAGAGAATTTTCCTTTAGATCGAGCTTGGTTGTCAATGATCTTTTCAAAACCAAGTCGTGGTTGTTGAACCGCCAGTAGTTGAACTTTTCTATTGTAGGATCTTCTTTACAAGTAGAGGGTCGCCACGTTCGGGCCACATACTACCCCATTGATTTCATCCATGAGCTTTTAAGCTTGGTCCTCGTCCAGACATCTGAGGAGACCTTGTTTTGCATCTCTTTTGTAGAGTGCATCTCTGCTCAGGTAGAATTTCATAGCAAGTTGATGGATCCGCCTTTTTTCAGTTGGGCTCGCCTCAGTGGATGTAGATCTATCTGGTGAGTGCTAATTGATATGTTGATATCAAGGGTGCTGGATGGGAGGTAGCTCATCTGATACTTCTCCAATGTAATTCCCATAGGCTGGAGTCTTTTGTTGGGCAAATGTGAGGGTTGGCATGTCTTCCTTGTATATTGATCAAGGAGGCCAAAGTTGCTAGTGCATCCGAAAAATCATTCCTATTTCGAGGAATATGGAGGAAGGATTTTTCTTCAAAACTCCGAAGCCATCTATAGAACCTGCTGATGGTAAGGCAGTAACTGTAGAACCTGTTGAAGAGATTATTTCTTTTTCTTTTTTCTTATTTTTTTTTTTTTTTTTTTTTTTTTTTTTTCTTTTCTTTTTTTTTTTTTTTTTTTATTAGATCGTGGAAAAGAGCCATATGGCTCATCGATAGGTAGCTCCAAAGATTGATGAGGCCGAATGACAATCATCTCGTAGCAAAAGATTCCCCAAGGCGTGATGAATGAAGTTTTCTCACGATCATCTTCAAGAACTATGATTTGATGGTACTTCATGAGCAATCAAAAAAAGGAGTACATGTAGATCGAGTCAGATTATCAATGAGTATGTGGATGAATCCAGACGTGAAAGCTATCTTTGAGGCAAGCTTTATTCAAATCTCTGTAATCCACACAAACTCGCACCTCCCTTCCCGCTTTTCTAAGACGGGACTATGTTGATAGCCATTTCAAGGTATGTCGACACCACCATGATGATTTTGGCTTGAAATTGTTTCACAATTTCTTCTTTAACTTCTAACTTCCACTCAGGTTTTAATCGCCTGAGCTTCTGCCTGAGTGGCTTGAATCCCCCTTTGATGGGAATGCGATGAATGATAATGTCCATGTATAAACCGACCATGCCTTCTTGAGACCATGCAAACACATCCTGGAATAGGGTCAATAGAGTAACCATGTCATTCCTTTGGTTTTGAGTGAGGTCTGTAACAATTTGGATTTGTTTGGGGTTTTCTAAGGTTCCGACGTTTAAAAGAGGTGGTTTGATCAAGATTTTGCTTGGGTTTGTCTTTGACCCATTCTTTGATCTCCTGAGGTATCTCATAGTCCTCTTGTATTTCCATCAAGTCTGGAGTCCAACTTTACATCAAAGTTACGACTCCTTGTGGAGAAGACAACTCATCAGCAAGTACATGCACATCTAAATTCAGAGTCCTGAAACAAAATATGCTTTCACTTAGTATATAACACTGCTCAATCACACAAAGTGTTAGCTCAGAATGACAAAAGTAATCGCTAACATTGTATGTAAAAAGTAAGTAAGTTATTGCTATCTACAAGGTAGAGATTTTTTCTTCCTTTTTACCCTCGCTTCGGCAAATGCAAGGAGTGCCGCTTCAATTGTCGAGGGCAAAGTCTTGTGGACCGCAGTGATGGAGGGGCTATCATCAACCTCCTTTTCCCGAATGATGACCATTACGTTTGGGGCAATCATCATCGTCTGGGTGTAAGTGTTTGAGAAGTGTTTGTTTGGGTTTTTGTTTGGTTTGACCGCATTCATCGATGGTCGCCACGCACTCCTATCAAGAGGAGATCGTGTCTTTCGTAGAGTTCAGCTTTGGTTTGAAAAGGTTCAAAGGGGTAAGTGGTAAGAAGAGTGTAGAGATGTTTTTTTTTTTTTTATTTATTTACATGCATGGAAAATAAAAGGCATACTACGAAGAAAGTGATACCGTTCCAACATTTTCTGGAACTCGCAACTTCATCCCCCGGATCTACATCTTCTCGCTAGTTGAGGCCCCGATAGTCCAGCTTGTCGGTGGTTATGTCACCTTTGTGGCTCGTGATAGAGGTTACCCTTGATTCTCAATGTCTTCGCCAGGCTATAACTTGATCGCTTCGATTCAAAGACATTCCTCGTGGACGCTTGATATGGACGATTGCAAAAAGGGATGAACTCGATTCTTTAATGGGTTGGATTCCCGATAATCTCACCACCTTTTTTCTTCATCTATTCCTTCGCTTTTTCATGGGTTTCAAAGGATTCAACCATGAAATCTTCCTCGAATCTGTTGTTGCATTTCTTGCAAAGAACTTTCCTTTTGGTTTTTTCTTCCTCGAAAGGATTAGTATTTCCTCGTGATCATCCAAGGTGATAAGATCAGAACGTGGTTGATATCTTGGAACCATAGGACGTTTGATGTCAAGTGGGAATCTCCTTTGGGGATGCCTTTGTCTCTTCTCGTCACTTTTTCAGATTAGATCACCCACCTTGTGTTCTCGAAGTAATTGTCGCTCATAGCCTTCACCTCATTTGAATCGCCTGCCTCGAATGGACATCTTAAGCTTTTTATTTCTTTTTCGCCTTTTTTGGTCATGGAAATTTATATCCAACTCTCCATTTTCAATGAGATCCTGGATTTTATGTCGCAAAGACCAAAGATTCTTCATCAGATGCCCAAGTGAGTTAGAATGGTAGAGACATATCTTGGTGGAATCATAACTCTTTATCTTGGTTTTATAGAGGCAAAGAACTCAAGAATCCTTCCTTCGCTTATCGTAAAGTGTAGCATTTCTTCTTTGGATTTGCTCGTAGGGGTGAATTTTTGACTCTTTTCGAGGTTGTTTGATCTTTCATCTTTGAGAATTCACATTCCCTCGATTGGTTCTTCCACACAGAGATCTTCTAGCAATTTTATCATCCCCATTTTCTTGTATTTTCACCGCCGCTTTGATCTTCTTCATTTAGCCGGCTCATCGTGGAGTCCCTTTTCTCTTGGCTTTTTCGATAGTTGAGTGAAAATTGCCTTTGTTTTCGATGTCGCACTATCGCCTTAGCCAGCCAAGTTTACTTGATTTTGGATCGCATCCAATTTTTGCATTATCGGCATACCCTCCTCCGAAGTTTTCCCACTCTAGGACATTTGTTATATGCTTTTTGGGGTATTCCTCCATCCTTCAGATGTATTTCACGAATTGGATACATTTCAGCAGCTTCCGAATTCGATCATGTTTACTTCTTCCAGATCATGTCGCAACGGAAGGTTGGTGTTGATATTTTGTCGTCAAAGTTGTTCGACCACAATATCGCCACTTTCGATCGATTTTGAATCTTATGTTTTAAGGACCAATAATCATGTGTATCGTGGTCCCGAGACCCTAAGTGGTAAGCACATCTCCGCTTGATTGTATCTTTTGCTCCCCGGTTCCAGAGGTGGAGCTAGTTCTTGTAATTTTCTTATGATCCATTAATATCGCCAATACATGTTCAAGGGAATCGCCTGATGGAGTGAATACCCGATTTTTCGCATTCTTTCAAATTTTCTTTTCCCGTCTGGGTATTGGTTGAATGCGTACTGTTGTTGAGATGGCGATTGTCTTTTCATTTTCCAATGGGGGGGATCAGAGTTTGGCCTCCTAGCTTGCCCTCGCATAACAAGGGATACATCTTTATTGCTTTTATCGGCACCCCTTGGGATCACTCGTGATACTTGCCAATCAGATATGTTTGGCGATCGCTTCCAAGGCAAAGTGAAGTCTTTAATCTTGCTCGCCTTCAGCCCATCTCGCCATTTTGCCATGTTCGATCATTTTCGCAAATGGCTTTCCTATGCCTCGCTAGGATCCTCTCATAGTAAGGAGCCCTTCGATATCAATAAATGTCATTACCATCTCGGGTCATTATCGATGGAACGACTTATACCGCTAGATGTCTCCACCTTTGGGCATATTTCTAAAAGATTCAAGATTTTGTTTTTTCACTTTAGTCACTTGATATCGATCCGTGCCATTTCAGGATCAAAATCAGATCGATTTAGAAAGGCGTGAGCCAATTCTTCCCAGTTGTGGATTTTGGCATTGTCGAGTCGAGCATACCAAGCTTTAGCTTCTCCAGTGAGACTCTTTTGAAAAAGTTGCATTCTGAGGCTTTCATTTTAAGCATAAGACCCCAGTTCGCCAATGTACACTTTTAGGTGCGATAGGGATTTCGCCCCATTGTACTTTTTCAAACTCTGGGACTTTGAATTTGGTAGGATATCGAGCCCCGGAATATACAGAGATCCGAATAGTGACACTCCCATAATTTCCAAATTCCATTTAATTGATTGGATGGTATCCTCCATTTGTTGGACTTTCTTTCTTATATCCCCTAGTTTCTCGATCATCCCTTAGATTTGTGATTTCTTTATTGGAATGAGGTTTAGGTATCCGGTTTCCATCTTTTACCAATGCCCCGATCGCCCCTAGTGTGAAGGACTCGTTGAGTAGGCATTGTTCGCCCAACAGATTTTTACTTTGTTCTTTTAGAAAGACAACCAATTTCGCTATCCGATTCCTTAATCCTTCAAACTCCTCTCGGGAAACAGAGTAGGATCAGTCGTCCTTGGTGTAGCCATGCCTAACGGTGGGATCAAGGCCTTCTTGGACTTTAAACGGGTAATCTGGACCGATTGCTTCCTCGCGAAAAGACTTGCATAGTTTAGTCTTTAGGGAATGTAAATTAACATGCTATGTGATGTGTCCATTTTAAGAATTTTATCCCGCAAAACGGATGTCAGCTGTTTGTAGCATGTTAATATGTATGTGTACACATTTCTTCATATTTCTCATTATATGGAGATAGATATGGAATGTAAATACAAGTATTTTGAAATGGAGAGCATGAAGAGACTTTCCTCCGCTTTTGGGTTTATCGAGGTCGACCTATCTTAGGTTACTCTCATGGCTTTTTTGGCATGAAGGTTCCCAAATCATCGCAATCTACTGACGGAAGTTAATCCGGTCTTTCAACCGGAGCGAATTTGGGTGGTGCCTTTCCGAGCCTCGAGAATTAGACTTCTCACGAGTCCAAAGAATCAAACACCGACGGATAGCCTCCGGTGGAGGGACCACACAACATACATTCACATACATCGCGGCCTCACCGTATGAAATGATGACATGTGTGAAGCACTAATATCACAAGCAGTTATATGGTAGCACTAATATCACTAATAGCACAAGATCACAATGGTGTGAAGCACTAAGTGCAATAAGGAAATGCATTCGCATACACATTCATCAAATGTAAATGCAACATCCACACACAAGTAGACAACAGCTTTTGAAAAGATTGTAATAGCGGCTTAAGTCCTCTTCATCGAGTCCCAAAGCAGAGTCGCCACCGTCGACGCCGGGATTTTTGGGTGTCCCTTTTCATTACTTGTTTTTTGGTGTTCTCATTTTATGTGAGATTTGTTTGAAAAAACAAGTGAAAAAGGTCCCATATGTATGATGTCGACGATGGGACCGTTAAGAGTCGCCATTGGTTTTTAAATGGTTGTACCAACACAATCGATAAAAGGTTTGCACATTAACCCAAGTGATGTGACATCGATATACTGGTCAATGAAACCGAGATTCATTTAGGGTCCGGGGACTGGGTTATGCTGGGGAAGGTGTTAGGCACCTCGACATCCGTGTTACCACGGTGTCCGCCTCTTTTCAAGAAACTATTATCTGAGTGTGTGTGTGTGTGTGTGGGGGTTAATGTGATGTTATATAAAAGTTGTGCGAGGCCTCGTTCGAACCTATATACACAGGGTTTGAATTTATGTAGAAAATTCAGTTTTTTGCAGTGATGTTTTATGAAAGAGGTTTTTTTTCAAACCCTAATGCTCAATAGAAATTGAGACCTTTTACACTCCCATTTTTATTAAGTGAGCGGCTAAATTGATTTTATTTGACGGATGCGAGGCATCCGTAAGAAAATAATATACAAAAATAATGCCAACTTCCTCGTGGGTATGAAAACCATCTAAGGAAATTCAGACATCGTAGAATAATTTACAAGCTGCTTACAGCTGAAAATGTCCATCACGGGAACCTAATCTAGATTCAATGGGATGAATCTGTGATCACATGATTCCTAGGCTCACAAAATACCGCATTTTTATATGAAAGCAAAGAAGGTATATATATAAAAGCTATAATATATATATATACATGTACAGATCACCAACCACACTAAGCACCTCCATGGGGGATCAAAATATAAATAAAGTCGTTAAAGTTATCAACCGCCACTTGAGGAAACTCCAAAGGGACAAAACATAAATAAAGTCAGAATATGTATCAATCGCACGTAAGAAACTCCGTAAGAATGTAAAAACTATATAAATATATCAATTTAAATAATATATATATATATATATATATATATATATAAGCAATAAATGCACCGGATGTAAAATCTGTGCTCATCGTAATGTAGTTCACAACCACATATATATATATATATAATATATATATATAAAAGTTTAGTAAACTCACCTGGATATAAAAATCTGTGCTCATCGAATGTATACACACATATATATATATATATATATAAATATATATATATATATATATATAAGCAAGTAAACACACTGCATCAAGTCTAGTCTCATCGAACAAAGTCCGACACACAGTTGATATATATAGTATATATATATATATATATATATATATATATATATATATATATATATATATATATATATATTAAAGCAATAAACGCTAAACGCCTGCATCAAGTCAGGCTCAATCGAGGCATAACTCAATAATTTAGTAATATATATATATATATATATATATATATATATATATATATATATACAGACTAAAATGAAACCATGGATCAAGTCCGCAAAAGCAAGCAACACGACTCTCAACGTGTAGAAGGGGTGTGCAAAGATGAAGAGAAAGACTCTAAAGTGTGAGAAGGCTTTACAATGACTACTAAAAAAGGCTTCTATATCTTTAGAGAGGGTAAACACCGGGCTTTTTGTGGGTACAAAAGAGGCTATATATGAGTTCACTGTGTGTTTAAAAGTGGGAAAATACATCGTGTATGGGAAAGTGCAGAGCAAATTGTGCAGGGTTTCCATGTCTTTTTTCTTACAAAATGGGCACCCCAAGCCCCATATTTATAGAGAGGGGAGCCAGAGGTCTACCTACGGCACCTAGTAGCAGGTGTAGTCTGCGCCGCCCGGGGTGCCCCGGCAAAGGTGGGTCCCGCCGCGCCGTCAAAGACACGACGCTACTGCTCGCCGGCCGCTTCATAACTTTCAATCCGGGAGTCCGATGGAAGCGTTCCATACCATTCCGAAAAGCACTTTCCGAGAGCTACACAATGATATATGATTTGACCTTTTTTGATTATAGGAAGATGGGTCCATGACCGAAATGGCATTCCCGAGTTTCCGTCAGGCAATCCGGTGAGCCGTTTTGTGTAGTTTGCGCTCCGGAGTTAAGATATCGCTCATGTGGGACTTCTTTTGAAGTATTTTAAGTTGAAATGAGTGTATTTGATTTGAAGTGAAGTTGAGTTGGCAAAATGATCATTTTGCCCCTCCTGGGGTTATATCCGGTCTTCGCGCAGTTATAACAGTCTTTTCTCGAGGTTATCTCTGAGGTTGGCTTGCTGTTGACTTTAACTATCCTCAGGGTCATCTATGAGGTTAGCTTGACCTATTCCCATGGTTGGGACTAAGACTGGATACCTCGGGGTCATCTCCGAGATTAATCAGTCTTCTCTGGTGTGTGGTCCGGTATTGTATCTGCACGACTCGGGGTTATCTTCGAGGTTGGATTTGGTTACTCCCAAATTGTTATCCGGGGTTTGATGATGAACTTCCGGTAGTATCCGGTATGGACTTGGATTGTCTTTCAGGGGTCCCTCTTAAAAGACGAATCTGTCCTCCTGCAATGTTAGTAATAGTAGAAGAAAATTTCAAGTGTCTACACTCCCATTTCCATTCTTGTATCTCCAACGGTTGCAATAATCCGCTTGGCCTTTGGTGTTCAGCTTTAACTTTCTGACACGTTAAGCATTTCGCCACACACTAAGCCACATCATTCTTCATATTCGGCCACAAAAAATGATGTCTAAGATCCTGGTACATTTTTGTACTTCCAGGGTAAATCGAATATCTTGAGTTGTGAGCTTCACTCAGAATTTCCTCTTTAACTTCCGGTACTGGCGGAACCCAAATTCTCCCTTCAAATTGAAGTAACCCTTCTGAATCGATTATGAATTTGTTTTCCTCCCCTTCAGATACTTTCTATTTATCTTTTCGCAGTCTTCATCCTGAAGGTGTGCATTCTTCACTTTATCAACCAACGTTGAACCATTTCCTATCTGGAACAAGTTTTCGTCGGATTCTGCTGAATATTTAATTTCCAATTCCATCTTAGCCATTTCTAACACTAACTTCTCCTGAGCTGTCAAAATCATTAACTTCTCCCGTCCATTTCTACTTAAAGCATCAACAACAACATTCGCATTTCCAAGATGATAGAAAATCTCGCAGTCATAGTCCTTGATCAGCTCCAACCATCTTCTTTGCCTCATATTCAAGTCTTTTTGTGTAAAGATATACTTCAGACTTTTATGGTCAGTATATATCTCACACCTCTCCCCATAAAGATAATGTCTCCAAATCTTCAGGGCAAACACCACCGCAGCCAACTCTAAGTCATGAGTCGGATACCCTTTTTTGTAATCTTTTAATTGACGTGATGCATATACAATAACTCTGTCGTTCTGCATAAGCACACAACCTAGTCCTTTATGTGATGCGTCACTATACACCACAAAATTCCCTGTATCATCAGGCAATGACAACACAGGTGCTGAGCTCAACCTCTTTTTTAATTCATGAAAACTTTCCTCACACTTCTCCGTCCAAACAAACTTAACTGCCTTCTTGGTTAAATTTGTCAACGGGGTCGCGATCTTAGAAAAATCTTGAATAAAATGCCTATAGTATCCTGCCAATCCTGAGAAACTCCTTATCTCTAACGGTGTCTTTGGCTGATTCTAGTTTATTATAGCTTCAACCTTAGATGGATCTACCAAAATTCCGTCTTTATCAATAACATGCCCAAGAAACTGTACATGTTCCAACCAAAAATCACATTTTGAAAATTTTGCGTACAACTTCTCTTTTCTCAATATCTCCAACGTCACTCTTAAGTGTTCTACATGTTCCTCCTTGGTCTTAGAATACACCTGGATATCATCAATAAACACCACCACAAATTTATCTAAGAATGGTTTAAACACCCTGTTCATCAAATCCATGAATGTTTCAGGTGCATTGGTTAAACCAAATGACATAACTAGAAACTCGTAATGACCATACCGAGTTCAGAATACCATCTTCGGTACGTCTTCTAGCCTCACCTTCAGCTGATGATAACCACTCCTCAAGTCTATCTTTGAAATACCTCGTACCCTTCAGTTGATCGAACATATCATTGATTCTCGGTAACAGATATTTATTTTTAATCGTGACCTTATTCAATTCTCGATAGTCAATGCAGAGCCGCATCGACCCATCCTTCTTCTTAACAAATAACACTGGCACTCCCCATGGCGATACGCTCGGCTGGATATACTTCTTGGCGAGCAATTCTTGCAACTGCACCATCAACTCTTTCATCTCTACCGGGGCCATTCTGTATAGTGCCTTAGATATCAGGGTCGTTCCTGGTACTAAATCAATCACGAACTCATTTTGTCGATCTGGCGAAAGAAATACGTCTAGAAATACGTCTGTAAAATCTCTTATGATTGGTATCTCTTTTAACTTCGCACTTTTCTTCTGTGTATCAACTATGTAGGCTAAGTATCCTACACATCCTTGTTTTAACAACTTTTTGGCTTGCATCACCATCAGACAACTTGTTTGTCGAGGTGACTTACTGCCATAAAACACAACCTTTGACGGGGTCATAAGGTTAACACATTTTCTTTGGCAAACAATTATTGCTCCATGATTGAATAACCAATCCATTCCCATGATAACATCAAACTCACCCAGTCTAATTGGTATTAAGTCTACCATCATCTCTTGACCCTTTATAACCACTCTATAATTCTTATATATGAATCTAACAAGAATCACTTCCCTATTTGCAATCTCTATGCTTAAGGGAAATTCTAATTCTTCCTGAGGCAATTCTAAGTTTTGAGCAAATTCATCGAATATAAATGAACAAGTAGCACCCAAATCAAATAGTACATAAGCATTAATACCATTTGTAGACACTCAAAATTTTCTGTACTACTGTCACTAACATTGCAGGAGGACAGATTCGTCTTTTAAGAGAGAACCCTGAAAGACAATCCAAATCCATACCGGATACTACCGAAAGTTCAGCATCAACCCCGGATCACATTCTGGGAGTAACAATTCCAACCTCGGAGATAACCCCGAGGCGTGAAGAACCAATACCGGAACACACACTAGAGAAGACCGATTAATCTCGGAGATAACCCCGAGGTATCCAGTCTCAGTCCCAACCATGGGAATAGCCACCAATTTTGATGATAACCCTAAGGAATGCAGTTTCGGCGATAACCCCGGAAATGCTTGTTTCAAATGCAACCAGCTTCAATCTTGGTGCTCACAACGAGATACACTGCACCAACCCCTTGATAACATCGGAAGACAAAGCACCTCAAAGATGACAAGGACCTTCAACAATCAGTAGCATTCAATCTCGGCCAAGTCTCGAAGTAACGTCTCATTATCAAACCAATCCGGCGATAACACAGGTGAGGGGCAACATCGTCATCTAGCCAACACGATGCCACACCACGTCATCTCAACATCTCTACGCAATGGTGTCCCACAAGACTAACCAATCCCGAGTGACTATTGTGCGGGGTAACGGATGAAACTTGAAGCTTGAAGACCGGAGGGCATCGTCCCATCTTCAATGACTTCGTACAAACTCTAATCCCATGCCCTCGTACAACTCTAGATAACGGTGGTCTGAAATAGGTCCTGTATACCTCAAACGGATGCCCGGATTGCACTTCTGAAAGTTCGATTGGACATTATAGTGCCCGAGTGCACGATTTCGAGACGACGACCTGAAAAACTCTAAAAACCCGTGCTGCACCACACTAAGTGCCTCTCGCGTACACTGCTAAGCTAAATTGCCTATAAATAGAGGGCTTTAATGCCCATTTTGCAAGAGAAAACATGAGGAAGCCTCGCCTAATTTGTTTCTACAATCACTCCATGCAAAGTGTACTTTCTCATTTTAAACACCTGTGAGCTCATATATAGCCCTTTTTGTACCTACAAAAGCCAAGTGTTTACCTACTCTAAAGATATAGAAGTCTTCTTTGGCGGCCAACCGTAAGTTTTCTCACACACTTTAAAGTCTTTCTTTCTTCATCTCTCGCACACACCCTTCTACACGCTGAGAGTCGTGTTGCTTGATTTTTATTTTGACTTGATTCTATCCGTGGTTTCATTTCATCATATATATATATATATATATTTACATATATATTGACTAACATTATCGAAGTTATGCCTCGATTGAGCCTAGATTTTGGCCTCGAGCGCTTATTTGCTTTATATATATATATATATATATGAACCGTGGTGGACTGCTCGATGAGCCTCGATTTTACATCCCATCTATGTTTTATTAAGCTTTTATATATATATATATATATATATATATATATATATATATTCGCTCCGCTCGAATTTTTCTTCGTGGCGCTTGATCGCTTTTACATGATTTTTTTTTCATTTCGTCCGCCTCGGAGTTTCTTCGTATTAATCGTATTTATGACTTTCATTTACATTTTGTGTCCGCCCCCGAGTTTCCTCTCGTGATGATTGATAGCTTTTTATGCCTTTATTTACTTTTTCGATCCCTCATGGAGGTGCTTCGTGGTTGGTGATCCCGTCTCAGATGTATATATTTACGTTTTTTATATATATACATGATTATCGCTTTCACACAAATCATGCAGATTTGTGCACCTAGAAATCATGTGATCACAGATTCAATTTTATTGGATCTAGATTCGATTCCGTGATGGACATTTTCAACCGTAAGCGCTTTGTAAATTATTCTGCAAGGTCTCAATTTCCTCGTATGGTTTCCATACCCATGAGGAAGTCGGCATTATTTTGTACATTATTTTAGTACGGACGCCTCGTGATTCGTAAAATAAAATCAATCAAGCTTCTAACACTTAATAAAATGGGAGTGTAAAAGGTCTCAATTACTATTGAGCATCGTGGTTTGAAAAACCTTTTATAAAACATCATTGCTATATCTTGCTAAAAACTGAATTTTTACATAAATTCAAACCCCCTGTATATAGGTTCGAACGAGGCCTCGTGACTACTTCCAAATAACAAAGACATCGATTCCACACACACACACACACATTCAGATAATAGTTTTTGAAAAGAAGCGATCACCGTGGTAACATGGATGTCGGGGGTGCCTAACACCTTCCCCCCACATAACCAAGTCCCCGGACCCTAAACGAATCCGCTTGCCATCGACCACATATAGCGTTGTCACATCATCGGGTCAATGTGTAAAACCTTTTCTCGGTTGTGTTGGTCAACCATTTAAAAACCAACTCGGAAACTCTTAATCATCCATCGTCGACATTATACATGTCGGACCTTTTTCACTTATTTTTTCAAACAAATCTCACATAAAATGAGAACACCAAAGAACAAGTAACGGAAAGGGACACCCAAAAATCCCGACGCCGACAGTGGCGAATCATTGGGACTCCAAAGAAGAGGACTTAAGCCGCTATTACAATCTTTTCAAAACTGTTGTCTACTTGTGTATGGATGTTGCATTTACATTTGATGAATGTGTACGAATGCATTTCCTTATTGCACTTAGTGCTTCACACCATAATTGCTTGTGATATTAGTGCTTCGCACTATAAACTACTTGTGATATTAGTGCTTCGCACATGTCATCATTTCATACGGTGAGACACGATGTATGTGAATGTATGTTGTGTGGTCCCTCCACCAGGAGGCTATCCCGTTGGTGTTTGATTACTGGACTCGTGAGAAGACTAATTCTCCGAGGCTCAGGAAAGGCACCACCCAAATTCGCTCCCATTGAAAGACCGGATTAACTTCCGCCAAGTAGATCATGCGATGATTTGGGAACCTTCATGCCAAAAAGCCGCGAGATTAACCTAAGATAAGTCAGCCTCTGATAAACCCAAAACGGAGGAAAGTCTTTTCATGCTCTCATTTCAAATTACTTGTAAACACAATTACTTGTAATTACATTCCATATCTATCTCCATGTAATTAGAAATATGAAGAAATGTGTACACATACATATTTTAAACATGCTACAAACAACTGACATCCATTTTGCAAGATAAAATTCCTAAAATGGACACATCACATAGCATGTTATTATACACATTCCCTAAAGACTAAACTATGCAAGTCTTTCGTAGGAATCAATCGGACCTACTACCCTACCCATTAAAGTCCAAAAAGGCAACAGCCTCACAATCAATCATGTCATTATCCAACCAGATCGAACTTAATCTAGTTTCTCGCAAAGAATTCGATTGATTAAGCAAACAAATTACAGATCTGGTCGTTTCTACTCAAAGAATTACACCACACCACACTGTAGGTCGTAAAATACCAGACATGCCGAATCCTCCACACAAGGAGGAACCTGTGTCATTACAATACTCGAATCACAATTGATACGACCAACAAAACTCATGATGCTGCTCATCCCACTAGAGATCAAGACACTGGTGACATCAAAAAGAAAGTCCTCCAAATGGAAGAGACCCTTCACGCTATCAAAGGAATTGGAACACACGGGAGTGTTTCATATGTTGATCTGTGTATTTTTCCGGTGTTCATTATCCGTAAAAATTTAAAACTCCCGACTTTTGAAAAATATGACGGGTTAGGAGATCCTTACACACATTTAAAGGTGTTTATTGGAGAACTTGGATCTTATGCAGAGGGACTAAAAGCTTAGAATGCAATTGTTCCAAAAAAGTCTAACGGAGAAGCCCTATCGTGGTACACAAGATTAGACAATTCAAAGATCCATAGTCGGAAGAGCTAGCACATGCTTTCTTCACTCAATACGCCTTTCTTTCAAACTCGGGATGGCTCCTCGATCCAGATCAAATTACCAAGATCAAGAAAGTCTAACGAGTCTTTCAGAGAGTATGCTCAAAGGTGGAGATGCTCGTTGCCCAAGTTAGTCCTTCCATGACATGTAATTAGAAATGGTCATGACTTTCATAGACATACAAGAGCGCCCTTCTATGAAAGAGTTTTTAATTAACATCGGCAAACCATTTTCCGAAATGGTCAAACATGGGGAGATGGCCGAGATGGGATTGAAGTCCAAAAAATTCAAGACCTAGTCGCACTCAAAGTCGCTTGTCGATCACATCCAATCTGGAAATTATGGGAACAAACTCTGAGGGTCCAAAAAGAAAGAGGAAGATGTTTCGATACTACAGGGGCAAAAAGGCAATCAAAACATGTCTATTCAAAGGAGAAACTACACTCCCTTTCAAGCACAGCCTACGAACCCTCCAATGCCAAAAGGTGGAGAAGTCAAATGCCCTTGATTGTTTACACCCTTAGGGGACACCCTCGAGAATATTCTCAATCTTCTGACGACACAGAAGAAAATTACACATCTTCTTCCACCAGCCAACCCTAATGGACGGGGTTTCAATGCTACTCGAAAATGTGCTAATCATACCGGGGCACCTGGACATGATACTCAGGATTGTTGGGCCTTGAAACACAAGATCCAGGACCTGATAGATAATGGAGAGATCGTGGTCACTAAACCAGATTAGCCTCATGTTCAAGACAACCCTCTTCCTCAACACAAAGAAGAAGATGTTAACATGATAAATTGGAGTAATGGACAAAATTCCAATTTCAACTGTGAATCCTCCCAAACCCTCAAAGACGGTGATGACAAATGGGATTATGTCAAGTTCAAGTTCACAATGGAACGAAAGATGAAAGCTCTATTCAAACAAATCGAGTAATCATGAATCGGTGACTTATCAAAGATCAAGTTGACTCGTCATTAATCAACCAGAGCATGCGCCTCCTACCTATTGTCATGAATATTCCTCGTCACTTTCGTAAAATGAAATGTCGGAAGACAAAGTGACAAAGAGAGC
Organism: Panax quinquefolius; assembly: GCA_020205615.1. Taxonomy (NCBI): domain Eukaryota; kingdom Viridiplantae; phylum Streptophyta; class Magnoliopsida; order Apiales; family Araliaceae; genus Panax; species Panax quinquefolius. The sequence continues at coordinate 149,326 of JAINUW010000625.1, forward strand.
AAATGCCAAAGCCCGCCGGATTTTGCCAACAAAAGGAATTCACCTATCGGGCCAACCTATGGAGGAAATTCTTCATATGTTAATCAATGAAGGAAGGATCGCCCTTCTACCTCCAATCAATCCCGCTCAGGAGATACACAACTCGATGGAGTATGTCAATATCACTCCCAGCCTCATGATCACAAGATGTAAGAATGTCGGGCACTTCGCCACCTTATCCAAAATCTAATCGACAAGTGGTGTCCTCGCACTTAGCGTATACACGACATCAGTTACGCGTGCAAGTGAGAATGCAAGCCCTACTAAGTGGAAAAGTGTGGTAGCAGTCATATCCACTGAAACCGATGGGATTAACACATTACTCACAACGCCAATAATTCAACTCAAGGGGAGCAACAATCCTTTGAAAGTGGCCGCTCCCGAGCCAATCAACTTGTCGTGTAGAGCACAATATCCTATTGTTAGCCTACGCACAGTTCTGTGGAATTATAGAGAAGGTGAAGGATCCACCTCACATACAACTGCTACAGTGTCAACGAAAAATCCACTGTATCTTCCCCAACGGGTGATGAACCATACCATCAAATCAAAAGGGAAAATACCCATGGAGAAAATTGAAAAATTCCTCCGCGCTATGGGTCATAACGAGGCCACGGTGGTTTTAAGCTTAAAGGAAGCTCCACAATAGATATCAATTTTGGACTTGGTCCTAACTTCCGAGAGATCACCGGAAGGTCTTGTTCAAGGTTTTAGAAGAAGCCTATCTCCGACATCGCTGGATACGGAAAAATTTCAACATCTTGTTGATCACATTTTCAACAACAATGTGATATCCTTCATCGATGATGACATACCACCAAGGGACCTGGCCATTCAAAGTCGCAAGACATCATGGCCTCTTGTCCTCCGGATATATGGTAGCCGGAGTCTTAATAGATGGAGGTTCCTCTCTCAATATCCGTCCATACGCTACCTTGGTGAAGATGAATATCAATCTCAACCAAATTCGAGAGTAGCCATACTATCATCAAAGCTTTTGATGGAGCCCGCCGTAATTCTATTTTGAGTAATTGAGCCGCCAATCTAAATTGGTCCTCACACATTTCGCGATCTTTCCATGTGCTCAAGATAGATTCGGATACAAACCCTCTTGGGACGACCATGGATTCATATGGTCAAGCAAGCCCCTCCACTCTTCACCAACAGCTTGAAATACATTATCAACAATACCGTCACGCCAACGCCGAACCGAGATTCCTCAAGACGGAGACATGTCATTCATCAATGCCAATGCAGATGTGGAACCGGTCAATTTTTATGCTTTGGAAATAAGTAATACCCAATACCATGCTATTGGAATGCCATTGCCCGAACCCAAGATTTCTGTCGAGGTAATGTCGACTACTCAAGAAATGATGTCATTAGGTCATAAGTCGGGACAAGGGTTAGGGAAAGATTGCCAAGGTATCAAATATCCAATTCGATTAACCAAGCAAGCTGGAACAGCTGGGCTAGGCTATTCTGCCAGTTCTAGTCACAGGAATCCTCATAAGTATCAGCAGATTCTTCACTTCAACTATGCGAGTTCATCTTCGCCTTCAAACTCGAGTCCGCACAACCTCCTCAGAAGGTGTGCCACCAATGTAATGGCTATGTTATTTCCCAAGCTTGAAGACTCCAGAAAGGAGAAAGAAGTCTTTGTTCCAAATCCCACAAAGAAGAAGAAGAGGAACGAAGAATCAAGCAAGACGTCATCCCAATGATGTCAGCATACGCATCATCGCTCATGATGAACATACCAATAGATACACCCTGCAAGATGATTACCCGTACATAATGGCTATCATTCGGGATAGGAGGATGATGACAATCCCTCCATCATCGCGGGTCCACTCCGGCTTTGCCCTCGCTAATTGGAACAACATTCCTCAGATTGGTCGTTAAGGGTAAAGCGGGCGTAAACTCTTTTTTCGCCTTTGTAGATATAATAACCGCTATTTTTTCATACAAGAAAGATAGCGTTTATTTTGCCAAGATATGCTAACACCGTGTATGATCAACACATTTCATATATACTAAGTGAAAGCATATTTTGTTTTCAGACTCTAAATTTAGATGTGCCTCAGATTTGTCGACACGATGCCTCTTCTCCACAAGGATTGTACTTTGATGTAGAGATGAATTCAAATTTTGATGGATATATACGGATGACATTGAGGTGCCCGTAAATTCAAGAATGGGTCAAAGACAAACCTAAACCCAACCTTCGATCAAACCACTTTTTCAATCTCGGAACCTTAGAAAGCCCTAAGTTAATCCAGATTGGTTCAGACCTTACCCCAAACCAACTTAATGATATGGTTACACTACTAACCCGATTCTAGGATGTGTTTGCATGGTCTCATGAAGATATGGTGGGTTTGTCCACTGACATTGTCCTTCATCACCTTCCCATTAAAGAGGGATTTAAGCCAGTCAAGCAAAAGCTCAAAGCGCGATCAAAACCGAATGGAGTTTAAAGGTGAAAGAAGAAATTGTGAAACAATTTCAAGCTGGCATCATCATGGTGTCTACATATCCTGAGTGGATATCCAACATTGTGCCCGTGCCTAAACCTGGAGGGAAGGTGCGAGTTTGTGGATTACCGGATTTGAACAAAGCTTGCTTAAAAGATAGCTTTCTCGTGCCATTTATCCACATTCTCATCGACAATATCGCATAATACGATATGTACTCTTCATCGATTGCTTTTTATGGGTATCATCGATCATGGTTGCCGAGGAAGACCGTGAGAAGACCGCTTTCATCACGCCTTGGGGAACCTTTTGCTATAGACGGTTGTCATTCGGCCTCATCAATGCCTTTGAGCCACCTATCAACGAAGCTATGATGGCTCTTTTCCACGACTTAATGCACAAAGAGATCGAGATCTACGTGGATGACATCATTGTCAAGTCCCGGAAGGAGGAAGACCATCTGACCATCTCGTAAAATTGTTCAACAAAGTTGCATAAGTACAACTTGAAGTTGAATCCAATTTAAATGCGCCTTTGGTGTTAAATCGCAAGTTGCTAGGATTTCTAGTCACCACAAAGGGATTGAGTCGATCCCGCCAAAATCCAAGCCATCACGGAAATGCCCATTCCTCGATAGAGAAGGAAATACGGGATTTTTGGGAAGAATCAACTTTATTAGCAGTGTTTATCTCCCAACTCACAAAGAACTCGTGAGCCAATCTTCAAGCTTATTAAGGAAGAACTCCTCCATGAAATGGAATGAGGAGTGTCAAAAGGCCTTCCTTACAATCAAGAAAACAACTAGTCAAAGCTCCCGTGTTGGTACCACCCTGTGGATGATGTTCCCCTCATTTATGTACATGTCCATAAGTGATAATGCCATGGGTCGATGTCGGGACGTAAAGACGATAGAGGCCAAGAACGAGCTATCTATTACCTCAAAGAAAAGGTTCAAAGAAGAAAGGAACACAAGTACACTCGATCGAAAAGACGGTTGTGCTTTTAGCACGGGCTTCCATGAGGTTACAACATTACCTCCATGGTCACACAACCCATCTCATATCCCGCGTGGATCCTCTCAAGCACGTGTTCAATAAACCCATGTTAAATTATTTACCGTCTGTCGATGGCAGTTGATCCTACAACAATTTGACATCGATATGTGACTCAAAAGTCCATCAAAGGTCAAGGAATCATGGATCAATCGCCGCCGACCTTCAGGGGATTTCAAACCCTGGAAACATATTTCCCCGATGAAGGAGTAATGACAAGGCAAACAACACCATCAAGACGATACGCGCCAATTATGGAAGATGTATTTTGATGGAGTCATTAATATGGAAGGTTTCGAGTCGAGCAGTTCTAGTATCTGCACGGGGAGCAGAGATCCCGCTGTCATTAAATTATAGTTTGTCAAGACCAACAATACTACCGAGTATGAAGGATGTCTCATGGGGCTAAAACTTGCCCGCTCAATGGGCATCAATGCGTGTTAAATGTCTTTGGAGATTCAGAGTTGGTAATCGACAATCCACCGTAATCTATCAAACCAAAGAGAACTACATTTGTCGCCTTACCATCGGCAAGTTTTCAAGATGGCTTTGAGTTCAAGAGATCTCCTTTCTACACATTCCTCGTAATAGAATGACTTTGCAGACGCATTAGCAACTTTGGCTTCCTCGATTCAATATCGATAAGGAACACTTGCCAAGCATCACAATTTCTCGCACAAGGCCCCAAATTTATGGGAATTACATTGAGAAGTATCTGATGAGCTACCTCCCATCCAACATCCTTGGTATCAACATATCAAGGAATATCTACGATACGGATCTACACCCGCTGAGGCGAGCCCGATTGAAAAAAGGTGGATCCATCAAATTGCTATGAAATTCTACCTGAGTGGAAATGAGCTCTATAAAAGAGATGCAGGACTAGGTCTCCTCAGATGTTTAGACAAAGATCAAGCCCAAAGGCTTATGGATGAAATCCATGGCGGAGTTTGTGGCCCCCACATAAGTGGCTCCCTCCTTGTCAAAAAAGTCCTTAGGATGGGACATTATTGGCTATCTCTCAAAGTCGATCAGAATGACCACGCCAGAGATGCTATCAATGCGATTCACGGAATGCTATACACGCCTCCACTGGGAACTCCACAATACGAGTTCACCCTCGCCCTTCTCAATGTGGGGAATGGACGTTATCTAGCCCATCGAGCCTAAAGCCAGTAATGGTCACCGATTTATCTTCACCATGATCGACTACTTCACCAAGTGGGTAGAAGCAGCCTCCTTCCCTAGGGTTACTAAAGAAGTCATCATTGCTTTCATCAGAAACAATGTCGTTTGTCGATACGGACAACCAGAGGTGATTGTGTCAGACAATGCCAAGAACCTCAACAACAAAATGATGGAGGAATTATGCAGTAAATTCCACATCAAACATCTTAACTCTGTCATCTATCGTCCCAAGATGAACGGTGTTGTTGAAGTTTGCTAACAAAAACATCAAGAAGATTATGCAAAAGATGTCCGCCAACCACAAAGATTGGCCTCGACCTATTGCCTCTTACTTTGTTAAGCTTTACGTAACCTCAATGCGCACTTCCACCGGGCAACCCCCACGATTAACCTATGGATGGAAGCAAAGATTCCCATAGAAGTTGAAATGGAATCCTCAGAGTGTCGATAGATGCTCACCGGATGAAGACCAATGGGTACAAGACATGTATCACCAATTGTCTCTAATAGATGAAAGAAGTAAACCGCGGCTATCTTCCATGGTCATTATATCAACAAAGGATCGCCAGATCCTACAACAAAAAGTCCGGCCACGGTAGCTTTAAACAACACGACTTTGTTTTGAAGAAAATCCTCGACAACCAAGATCAATCTAAGGGAAAATTCGCTTCCTAATCGGGAAGGCCCATTTGTTGTCAAAGAAGTATTGACAGGAGGCGCTCTCAGACTAGCAAGAAATGGATGGCGATGAATTTCCATAACTCATCAACTCAGACGCCGTGAAACGGTACTATGTCTGAAGTAATTCGCAAACACCCTGGTGCGTAATCATCAGATCACCAGTCATTCGGTTCTTTAACCCTTTACCACCTACAACTTTCTTACACTTTGCCCCTCAGGGAAACATACATTTCAAGCCGCCACTGGCTCTTCTCTCTGCATTCCTACAACTTAGGTCATCCCACCACTGGATTGAAACCTCTCGCACTTATAGCTTGGCTACCCATACATGGGATCAAACTTTCACCCGCAGCTTTATCCTCAACCTAGATTAAACTTTCTCCTCCCCGCACTCGACCTCGCACATGGGATTACTTTTCATCTCTCTCGAGGGGCTTAACTACGCCGACCGATCTCCTCTTCAATAGAGTACATAGGCAACCATGTCACATGGCCCGGTCGCAATAAAACAAAAACAACAAAAACATTTCTACCCTTACAAAAATAAAAACAACAAAAACATTCCTACCCTTACAAAAACAAAAAAAACCAAAAACATTCCTACACCATTTCTGCCATATACAGCGTTGAACCTTTTACACCAGGTTCGAACTACGCAGACCTGATCTCCTCATCAATAGGAGTACGTAGGTAGCCATTCATGGTGCGATCTCACCCCCTACCAAAACACAAACCATTGTCAACTAGTACTGGGATCATCCTTCAATCCACTACATTTCATTGGCTTCAAACCAAAGGGATGGAGTTACCTGAACTCCTCCCAAATAGGAGATTCGACGACCATCTAAGCTGCGGTCATACCTTGAAGAGCAACACCAATCCATAAGAGGCGGAATTAACTAGCTTTTCCTAAATAGAAGCATCGGCGACCATCCGTGGAAAGCGGTTAATCTCAGAGAGGAAAGCCACACTCCTCTCCACATTTTCATCCGTAAACCAATCCCCAAGACACCAAAGATGGTAGGATATATAGAGATCGATGATCCATTCGAACTATCCAGAGACAACTCAATGTCCATCCACCCAGAGGAATTTAGAATACATCAAGACCACAGCCCAAGCAAAGAAAAGCAAAATATCAAGCAAATAAGAAGGCATATCTAAAAGGGAAGTGATCCAAAAATATATTTCCCGTCATATATATAATGTTGTTTGATATATATACAATGTAAACTATACATGACAAAATGGCTGTTTAGTCTGCAGGCAGTAAATACAAGCTCATCTACAAGTTAGGGTATATATGCGAGCTAACAAGCCCAACATGGCATGGCCCCTCTCGTAAGAAGGAGGTGAAGTCGTGGTCTCCTCATACGAGAATATCCACACGACCCAACAGATCAGCAGCCCATCCGCATGGTGACCATATGATCATCAATATATGCGCTCATCTTGCGATCATGCCCAAGTGGTAAGGGACCTCATTGCAAAGATTATCTCGTGATAACTACATCCCGGCAGAGATATAAGACTATCCCGCTCAACTATCATCAGATCTCCGGTCGATCTAGCCTCATCCCGCTCAACAACAATGCAACATCTCTCGCGATTTAATGCCTCGCTCTCTCTAATAGAAATGCGTCTCTCCCATCAAGGGCGGTCAACATCATAGATCGAGCCTGATCTCTCTCAAAGGTCATCGATGAAGACTCTCGCTCTAAGTATCGTGGTCGAGTGATGAATCACTACAGTACTGGTACTAGGAGAATCCAAAAGAAATGTTGGCAACCTAGCAGCGGGCTCCTCCTCGATGTATGAATCTATGTCCTCCATGGGCTCTACATCATCTAACTCACTATCCGGTACTGTGGACACTACCGCAGCCGACAAAATCTCTGTCTCCATCCATGCGGAATACTATGCAGAACAACCTGGATGACTGACAGAAAAAGAAGCTATCTCACGCTGATCCCAACAAGCATACACACAGGATCGGCCCTTCACGAGAGATATCGAGAAGTCAACGCCGACCTATCGCCCCTAAAAAGGATGGAAATCTCGAACCGGGTCGAAATCATGACATCACTACCAATGGGTGATAATAGTCACACCTCTCAAACCAAACCAGTAGGGAGATAGTCCATGCCCGAGCATGAGTAATGAAGTCAGATGGTGAGCTAAGCCCCAACACGGCAATATACTAAAAGGATCTCCGATATCCGCCAAAAATGTGGACCAAGACAGAGCATCTATACACTTCGATGGCTAAAAGGAGTATTACATATAGCTACATCATGGGTGAAGCAATATCCATGCCGCTTAAGGGTACCAACCGGCCTCAAGTGTGACATAAACCACACGCATAAAGACGACCAAACTCCCAAGTGAACACTCCGTAGGATAAGTGCAACAATAGGATGTCGACCGCAGGTCTCTCGCTACAATCATAGTACAATGGTACGACCTCTCTAAGAGCTCTCACAACCATGATGACACCAATGTCTATCTCATCCATATATCGTGGCATATAGACATACGACAAAGACGACAAGAATAAAGACATCAACCTCGCCAAACGCCAATGGTCCTCCCGGCGGTGAAATCCTCGAATATCGTGAATAGCTATCCTCCGAGCCAAATCATCATACAAAAATGTTGGGATATCACGTGGCTAGATGTCACCATCCCCGCACTACTCACCGCAATCCTATGAGAGTCATGAACCGCTCACTCATGTCTCCCAAAGCCGATGCACGCAAGGTCCGTCTAAAGGCAAAGATCATCAATCGTGCATACCTCCGTAGTAGAGTCAACTCATGGGTACCAAATCTAATACCCGCCTATCCGGTAGCCAATGCTCTAAAGATCCCGTCTACAAACCCTCGCGGAACTCAAACATCAATAAAGTCATGGTATGTCGCAAAGAATCGATCTACTATCTACCCACCCCGTGTGGTGACATGCTATCATACCACGATCAAGATACCCAAGGCCACCAATGATGGTGGGGTATGATCTATACGGCTAATCGTCAAGAAGACACATCCGTATGGGCCGTGTCATAAGACCATCCAGGGTCAATGCCGAATATCTCGACATACATACATATGCATATACATGATACATGATAATAGATAATGGATGGCAATATGATATAGGAATGGAAAAACTATGCATACATTCCTAAGTATATCATCATCTAATACATCATCTCAGACAACTACAAATACAGTGGAAATGGGGCATGACGCCTTTACTACTAACAGAGGCCTATCAAAAGATATAGCGAGAATGGGGTACAACCACCCAATATCTAACAGAGGCCTATCAAAAGATATAACGAGAATACACATCGAAGAAGACCAAGGTGTCGATGTCCACATCATCAATCCTCGTTAACCGATGTAACTCCTCCCGAGTCATCGGATCTCTATCAACAGGATGTCGTGCCTATAAAGAGGAGGATCTCATCGGCCGCAAAACCGAATGGGTCATCCGAGGGGCCGCCACTTGAGCGGAAGGAACGAATGACTCGCACCGCCGGATCTCGCCCAAATGCCGGATAAAAATATGTGCCTGATCCAACTGTCGGGTCAAGCTATCAATATGGGTCATATGAGTCGAATCTCGGACACAAGTTATCCAATCCGTCATCATCAAGGATCCTGGAACCATATCTCCCATAAACCGTAGTGGCGCGGATCGGACTCCAATAGTGCGAGGGGGGACCACCACCGCCGAACATCTCCCCGAGTACATGGACCCTCTGACAATGCAAAACCGTCAACCCCCAACAATGGGATATCAATGATGGGTGATCGTGATATGCCAACGACGCTCGACAGAGGCAAGATCGGTATAGAGATCTCCCCTGTGGTGCTCCTAATAGCACGCTCTCCTAAATAGAGCTCCCAGCTTCCATCTGTGAAGAGAGGAACTCTCCTGGTAGAAATCAAATACTCGACTCCAGTCGGGTGTCCATCCTCAAAGCCGATGGTCAAGTGTTCCCCTGAATAGGAATCCATGTAATGGTATCACCGTCAAGAACTCCAAATGCAGATACTGACAAGTGAGTGAATCCTCCTCACCATGTGGACCTCCTAAAAATAGAATGGTGCCATCGTCGTCGCCCTCGTGGATAGGTATCTAAACCTAACACACTCACAGACGCAAGCACGGGAGCCTCTTATAGGCCCAAAACGCCAACACAATGGCAAAACATCTCGCTATCAAGAAACACTCTTCACCTATGAATGGGAAAAGATAAGAGAAATACTCACCAAACAGAAATGGGTAAAATCCTAGCCAAGCCTCTCATTAAAACCTCGTGAGCAGATACGCATGCCCCGGAGGAAATAGGCAAAGGCATAAGAGCCCCAATCATACTCTCCAATACGGTCCACATCACGTGTGGCGCCGATCAAAGCAAAAGATACCGTAGAAGAGTTATCTCGCTATGAAGCGTACCTCGAATGATCATCGAGAACAATCGCCAGAGAACGCGATCCCCGATTCTCGACATCATCGCATGGGCTCACTCAAAGCCCACTCATAGCATCTACGCCAAAGGACCTCGAACGGATAGCCCGCCTTTGAGCGCCTCCACCGAACTCCTAACAAGGATCCGATGGCGAAGAGGGGTAATATTCACCACGCAAGGCAATCGCTCCCTCCAAACTCCATACCGTGATAAATCGCCAATCCATAGGCGCCATCATCACCTCGCAATCCAACAGATGGAGGATCGAGTTTGATGAAACCATCGCCAGACAATAATGCCCGAATCCCCACTGGACAACGATGGGGAAGGATGGAGAAGAATGCCCCGAATCCCCACTCATGCACTACCGCCTATAGTGGATGAAGCGCCCCGATACATGGAGTGAATGTCAACCAGCTTCCTCGAGGTCAGTAAAACTAGGAACCTACATGAAATGCAGATCAACATCAGAACCCTTTAATCCTCATCAATAGGAAAGAAGGAAAATCAAAGTCTAACACCATACCTCATTAGCATGCAAATACATCGAGGGATGTCTGTTCAAATCACCCAAAGCAAATTTCGGGTTTGCCACCTAAATACTGGGAGCTCCCTACGAGGAATATGTGCAGCAGAGCGGATCCTCAATCTAAAAATATCCGCCTCCTCATCCTCAACGTCCGCACATCCGCCCCGGACAGATTTAATCACTACCTCCACCAACCGACGAGGCTATCTCGATGTAATCAGGACGAGGCACTTTTAAGCCCTCCGCTATATGCCGTAAGTGGTCCCATGAGAACCGCTTCTACCGATCCGGATCCATAATATCCGGACAACAAGTCTCCAAATCACCTCGTAAAGGGTGTGGTATTTCACTTGAGCTTTCTAAAATGCATTTATGACTATATGCATGCATGCATTTACTTTAACATATAATAGAGTTAAAATGCATGACTACCCAATGCCTACATTTGAAATTTTTTTTGCCATAGTCCCCTTTGAAAATAGGACTATCCACATGCACATAGGCATGTCTAGGTGGCCATTCAAGAGCACACTTGCCCCAAAGTCATATACATAATATATGCATTAAAAATCAAAATCATCATGCATAAGGTCAACCTCAATACTAGGAGTACTTTTTGCTTGCTACCTTTTTCTCATTGGACCTCAAATAGACAAAAAATAAAGTAAAAAGGTGCCAATTTAACTATCTCAAAAGTCAAATTTTTTCACATCATTATGTTCAAAGATGGTTTAATACTAACATTTACTATGTTCAATATTTTTATCAAGTCATTTGTGCATACATAATCACTACTATGTGTTTAGATGCATTTCATGCGATAACTCACAATCCAACGGATAAAAACGGAGAAAAAATACATGCATACATTACTGTGGATAGTGTAGAACACTTGTACTACGGTGATGTAATTTGCGTAAAAAATAGCCTCAACTCAAACAGATCCGAAAGAGGCTCACGATTTTTTCTTCGCGCGACAAGTTGAAAGTGACTTGTGAGACCAACTCGCTGGAATTTATCATCCGCGATCGGGTCGCAGCTCACTTGCGCTGGCGCAAAGCAGTGCACTTGAGGCACCTATGTGGGTCCCACCCCTCCGCTCTGGTCCAGTTTGAGTTGCAAAGGAGTTCTTACGGACTAAAAAGGTCAAATCAGAATAAAATGCCACGTGATCGAGCAAAACAAAGATGCAATCTCGGTCTTCTCAAATGAAATTTTGAGTCAAGACATCGCTCATTAGTAGTCACCCAACAAGAGGTATACTCGCCGATGATCTCATTTGTCATAAATCACATACTAAGCAATACCAGACAGTCCGGATGTCCAACTCCGCCAACTCTAGGTCGTTACACTCACGTGAGTCCTCGACGGGTTTAGAGTCCTCGACGGGTTATAACGTGAGTCCCTCGACGGGGGGTTACAACGTAGAATCCCCCCTACGGGGTACAACAACGCATGCTCATCCATTGACACACATATCAACGAAGGTCAAGTAGCCTTGACATTATCTCAATCGATAGCAATTAAACCTATCAGAGCTCTAGAGTTATTCGAGGATTTCATGCTCGATTACTCATATTTCCCCAGCGGATCCCCAGCGGGGGTCACAACGCAACGTTCCGTTGATCTACACGACAACGAAGATCAAGCAACCTTGACCATATACCCATAGAGTGTTTTGTTGATTCACACGCCGTCAAGGTCAAGCAAATTTCGACAATATATCCCATGTGATTTTTCAAACCCATTGATTCAAATGTCGGTGAAGTACACGCCAACAAAGGTCGCATCCTCGACAAAGATTTGTCGTGGCAAGCAAGAATCCAACAGAATCTTGACATGTCCTGGCGATACCAACCAGGAAAGGTCAATGTTATCAAAGAGGATAGATGATGGAATATTTTATACATATCCTCAAACAGACCAAGCTTTATCTCCACAGATCTCTTATACATAAGAGGTACATCTTCAGGATCAAGTCATAATCAAAGACACAGGAATTTGGTGATAACTCCAACATCAACATCCTACCAAATTCAGCTTACACATCAAATCTGGTCAGCATTGCCAATCCCCAGTTGAAGCAACAGGATCCAAAGAATCATCCCCAAAGATGTTGGGCTACAACCCCGCATACACGCATCATACATCATTTTTTCTACCCATAGTACCATGTTTGTCTTGTTATGTTTCAAGTGTCTAGATTCTTTATCCTACCCATGCATCTCCATGCATGAATATGATAAAGAGGGCATCTCAGAGACACTCAAAATTTTCTATACTACATCGTTACTAACATTGCAGGAGGACAAATTCATCTTTAAGAGAGAACCCCGAAAGATAATCCAAATCCATACGGATACTACCGAAGTTCAAAGATCAACCCCTGATCACATTCGGGAGTAATAATTCCAACCTCTGAGATAACCCCGAGGCGTGAACATCCAATACCGAAACACACACCGAGAAGACCGATTAATCTTTGAGATAACCCCGAGGTATCCGGGCCTCGGCCCCAACCATGGGAATAGCCACCAACCTTGGTGATAACCCCAAGGAATGCAGCTTTCGGTGATAACCCCGTAAATGCTTGTTTCAAATGCAACCACCTTCAATCTCACGCCACAACGAGATACACTACACCAACCCTTGATAACATCGGAAGACAGCGCACCTCAAAGATGACAAGGACCTTCAATAATTATAGCCAATCTCAAATAAGTCTCGAGCAACGCCTCATGATCAAATTTCAATCCGCGATAACACTGTGAGGGGCAACATCATCATCTAGCCAACGCGATGCCACGCCACGCATCATCTCAACATCTCTACGCAACGATGTCCCACAAGACTAACCAATCCCGAGTGACTATCAGTAAGGGGTAACAGATGAAAGTTGAAGCTTCAAGACCGGAGGGCATCGTCCCATCTTCAATGACTTCGTATAAACTCTAATCCCATGCCATCAGATAACTCTCGACAACCAACGCGGTCCCAAATAGGTCTCAGATACCTCAAACGGATGCCCTGAATTGCACTTCGAAAGTTCGAGTGGACATTACAAGGGCTCGAAAGTGCACGATTTCGAGACGACCGACCAAAAAACTCGGGCCCACCCGTTGCCTCTAGTACACTGGGTTGGCCGAAAGCTCGCAGTACACTCACTGCTCAGCCAGTACACACTGCTTATTAAATTGCCTATAAATAGAGGGCTTGGGCTGCCCATTTTGCAAGAGAAAAAAGGCGAGGAAGCCCTGCCCAATTTGCTCTGCACTCACCCCATGCAATGTACTTTCTCATTTTAAACACTTGTGAGCTCATATATATATTTTTGTACTACAAAAGCCAAGTGTTTACCCACTCTAAAGATATAGAAGTCTTCTTTGGCAAGTACCAACCTGTAAGCCTTTCACACACTTTAGAGTCTTTTTTTTCTTCATCTCTCGCACACACCCTTCTACACGCTGAGAGTCGTGGTTGCTTGCTTTTGCCTCGAACTTTGGTCCGTGGTTTTTTATTTCAGATATATATATATATATATATATATATATATATATATATATATATATATTATATATATATATGACTAACATTATCGAAGTTATGCCTCGATTGAGCCTGCACTTTTGGCCGAGAGCGTTTATTTGCTTTAATATATATATATATATATACTTATATAGTGAGGTTTGTTTATATATATATATATATATATATATATATATATATATATATATATATACATTTATATATATTAACTGTGTGTTAAACTTTGTTCGATGAGCCTAGATTTTTTATATAAGCGTTTACTATATATATATATATATATATATATATATATATATATATATATATATATATATATATATATATATATATATATATATATATTATGTGTGGGACTCTCATTCGATGAGCCTAGATTTTACATCAAATGCGTTTTATATTCGCTTTTATATATATATATATATATATATATATATATATATATATATATATATATATATATATATATATATATATATGAACTGTGGTCTGACTCTGCTCGATGAGCTTGGATTTTACATCCTAAAAGTGCGTTTATCGCTTTTATATATATATATATATATATATATATATATATATATATATATATATATATATATATACAAAATCGAGCTCATTTTAATGTAGTTGATCGCTTTATATATATATATATATATATATATTCATTCTCGCCTCGAGTTTCCTTCGTGGCAGTTGATCGTTTTTACAGTTTTATTTACATTTTGTACCGTCTAGAGCTTCCTTCGTGGCGGTTCACCGTATTTACAGCTTCATTTACGTTTTTGTCCCACTCAAGTTTCCTCCGTGGACGGTTGATAGCTTTTTACAAGCCTTTATTTACTTTTTCGATCCCCATGGAGGTGCTTCGTGGTTGGTGATCATGTCTCAGATATATATATTTACGCTTTTTTATATATATATACCGCTTATCGCTTTCATACAAAATTGCGAGATTTTGTGCACCTAGAATCATGTGATCACAGATTCATCCTATATGGATCTAGATTCGGCTCTCGTGATGGACATTTTTTAGCTATAAAGTTTGTAAATTATTCTCAGGGTCTCAATTTCCTCGAGATGGTTTCCATACCCACGAGGAAGTCAATTATTTTTGTACATTATTTTAGTACGGATGCCTCAGATTCGTAAAATAAAATCAATCAAGTCGAACACTTAATAAAATGGGAGTGTAAAAGGTCTCAATTACTATTGAGCATCGTGGTTTGAAAACCTTTTATAAAACATCATTGCTATATCTTGCTAAAAACGAATTTTTACATAAATTTAAACCCCGTATATAGGTTCGAACGAGGCCTCGTGACTACTTCCAAATAACAAAGACATCGACCACACACACACACACATTCAGATAATAGTTTCTTGAAAAGAGGCGCCACCACCGTGGTAACACGGATGTTCTGGGGTGCCTAACACCTTCCCTCCGCATAACCAAGTCCCGGACCCTAATGAATCTCGATTTCATCAATTCATTAGCAAAGATCACATCATTGGGTCAATGTGCAAACCTTTTCTCGGTTGTGTTGGTACAACCATTTAAAAAACCAACTGGCGACTCTTAACAGTCCATCGTCGACATTATACATGTCGGACCTTTTTCACTTTTTTTTTAAACAAATCTCACCTAAAATGAGAACACCAAAGAACAAGTAACGGAAAGGGATATCTAAAAATCCCGACATCGACACCATTAATCAGAATGATACCTGACACCACATCCTTAGACTGAACAGCATCCTGCACGGCCATATTGAGAGTTCTCGCAGTAGGTCGGCTTGACTGTGTTGGTCCAGTGATAGTCAATGCACCACCACCGTTGTTGTTTCCCTTTCCTCCACTTGCACTCCCCGCTGGCTTTTTAGGACAATCACGAGCCAGGTGATCCTTCGAACTGCAGGTAAAACATGCTCCTTTCTTTGGGCTAAAATAGTTCGGTGCAATGTGTCCCTCCTGACCACAGTTGAAACATACCCGTTTTCCCTTCAAACATACCCCAGTATGGTTCTTTCCACATGTAGCACAAGCTTCAAACTTTTTCTTCTGCGGACTTCTTTGTTGTCCTCCCGTAGTCAAATTCTTGTTCCACTTCCTCTTCTGATTGTTACTTCCAACGTTACTTCCACCAACCTTATTCTCACTCTCATTCTTCATCTTCTTTTGTTCTTAATTGTACTTGGTCAAGGCATCGCTTCCATCTTCTATGATAATTGCCTTTTCCATTACAGCCGCAAATGTACTTAACTGAAACATTGAAACCTTGCTATACAGCCAGGGTTTCAATCCTTGTTCGAACCTTATCACCTTACACTCATCCGTATTGACTTGATAAGTGGTAAACCTTGCTAACTCGTTAAACTTCGCAACATATTCTAGCACCATCATGATTCATTGCTTCAACTCTAGAAATTGCACCTCCAACTGATTCAAAAAACATCTCCTTATATCTATCCCACATTATCACTCATTGTCCCCCACGAACCTTATTTGTTTGCCACCAGTAGCTAACTTCAGACTTCAGCATGAACGTCGCGAATGCAGTCTTCTGATCTTTGTTAACTCTAGCAACATCAAACACCTTCTCCATTTCCATGATCCAGGTTTGGGCTTCCACTGGATTCATAGACCCTTGAAACTCTTGTGATCCAAACGCTTTGAATTCCTTGAAGGTCGTGACTTGATCTTACGGTTGATTCGTAAGTGCACCCATCAACAGAGTTACCAACTACTGAACCGGATTAGCATTGGCCTCGTTTTTATTGTTAGTGGACCCCTTAGAAGGTGGTTGTTAACGTGGTTGTCTTCCTCTAGGAGGCATTTTCTGTTAAAATATATGCTTATTAGTTCATTTATTCAACTCCCTGAATGTTTTAAAGTTTAACTTTAAACATTCTAATATTAAAGTTATAACACATAACATTTCAAATAACTTTGATATTTTATTCATTCATAATACTTTAAAACATATAAAAGATAGCACATCTGCTATAAACATCCACTTTCCTGAACTAGACAAGCTTCAGGATTACATACTCATACTACCCCTTTATTCATCTCAAAATAAGGGATTTAAAACTTTATTTATTCAATAATTAACCACATATTATTATCACTCTTATCCTATCTAGGCATATTAAGACGTCGTAAGGCTTCTCGACGTTCTTCCTCCAGAACACGATACACCATTCTACGATCCATCACGAACCACGACGAATTCTCAAACTGAGGTGGATAATAAAAGACTCGATCTTGGGCCCTATCAATCACCGAATTAAAAGCATAATCCATCTCGTTCATCTTGGCTTTCTTCACCTGGACCTTAGCCTCAGCGCGATCTGCACGTTGAGTTGCCTTCATATAAGCATCCTCTGCTCTTGCACGCTTAGTTGATTCCTCTTTGAAGTCATCTTTTAATTTCTCCATATCAGTCTTCATCTTCTCGTTCACTGCCAACATATCTTCATGCTGACCCGTAGTATGAACTAAGTCCCACTCTGTGTTTCCAAGTATTGAGTCAAGTTCCTGAATCTCTACATCCTTCTGCTCCATCGCCGTGTGATGCATATCAACCAACTCCTTCAGTTCCTCAACATTATCCTGTAACTCTATGTTATGGTCGTACAAAGCATCATACATCTTAGCCGATATGGAGTTTGGTGGAAACTCCACATGATCCTCATCATCATCATCCTCCTCTATCTCCTCAGAATTATCCTCCTCGGGATCGGTCACAGGCTCATCATCATGAATCAACTGCTCCCGCACTACATGGATATCCCGGGGTTCGTCATCTCTAGGTATATAAGGTATCACTTCCCTAGCTGGACTGGATCCTCCTTCGTTAGACATCCTGACAACAAAATATTTTAAGTTTTACTTAACATTTTTCGATACTCGCGAACACATAAGTTATTAACACATAACATATAATGTATTTTATTGTTTAGTTTCAATGGATGCCTTAACCCATTCCTTAAAACTCGATAAGAGTTGGACACCTCTATGTTTTCTATCTCCTGAAAGGTTACTTCCTAAGGTTTCCCCACCTAAGGTTCATAACCTATGTCTTTCAACCTGTGACACCCCCAAATCCAGGTACTTCATTCCCCTAGAATTTGGTACTCACTATCAAAATAATTACATCTAACTACCCATAATAAAGGATAAAACATTAATTAATTTAAACAATAATCTCTCCCATTAAAGGTTTACATCATCTCATAAACAATCCCAGGTAATCTAACCTTAATTTATTACATAAGTTTGCGAAAAAATATTATAAAAGAAACACGTCTTATAACATCATGCATTTAAATAAATTTTAAATCATTCTTCAACACTTGGACATCTTGCCCTTTCCTTTGCTAGTAAATGGCGCATCGACTCTTTCAACTTTAGCTGCATTGTTAATTGCAAGAGTGAGCAAACAATTGCTCACTGATATAAAGAGTAGTAATAATAACAACATTAGAATGAACAACGAATACTGAACAATAATGAACTTGTTCTACGAATCAAAAATAGAAAACAAGTTTGAACTTTAATATCTGAGGGTCTTAAGACCACGAACTATGTCCACAGTGATTAGGTATTACTACCCCAACCTTAACAGTCAATTAGACTATACAGACCATTCTTAACGTACTTAGGGGGATCAGCCCTTTATACCATGTATTCTGCACAAACATCTAAACGTTACACATACAAAATCCCCTATGTTAGGGTTATTCGTCTCAGTTTGAATTTAGAATTTCCGCACTAAAGAAAGTTTAGTTTCGAACTAGCTTATCAGTGTTTCTAGAATTTTAGAACACTATTCAATTATAAATTACTGAAATCAATAAAAGTTTTCTTACTACTTGAAGGTTTAATATAAGAATATAGAATTGAACAAGGTTATCAAAGTCAAAGACCGAATAATAACAATGTACAATTGAATAACCATGGAATACATGCAAAGTTCTATATTCAAAAGAGTTAGAACAATCTCATTTGAATCGATGTACTAGAATAATATATGCTTTGAATAATAATATCACGATTTAGAAAAGTAAAACTCGTTTGAGATAATGATAAGTAAACCTTGTTGAATAATTAAGTAACATAGGTTAGGGATACTTGCTCAATAAAAGATTAGGATAAGAAACTTGCATTAATTAACAAAAGAATGAAGTTAGAAAGTTTGCTCAATATAAAGAGTTAAGGTTTAGAAACTTTGTGTAAGACCCCAAATTTTTATAAATAAAATCGAATTTCCTCTATTTATTATTGTGAATAATAAGGTGTTAATTTGATATAATGCTTTGGTTATGAGTGAAATGTGAAAATTTTGCAAAATAATCAAGTGGTTATAAAATATTCATTGTTGTTGGGGAATATTCGTTTGGTTGTGGAATATTCTTGCTATCAGGGAATATTCGTATGACGGCGCAGCCATTTGTGGGCCCCAAAATGGAAAACGGTCAGATGAAGAAAACGACAAGTTTGAGTTTTTATAAATAACGGCGTAATTATTACCGTTAACATTGTTGGAATACCTAGTGGTTAAAATACATGATGTCTGGCGTGGTTTAAAGAAGACACGATATCGATATTGCAGTATTGTTGAATTATTGATTCTTACGTAAGAAGTCACTACTCAATAATTGTTACAGTAATTACTGTTCAATATTTTATTAATTCAATAATTGCTACGTTGATATTTTATATTATTGTCATTTCAATAATTGACATTGCACATTATCTCCATTATTAGATCAATAATTCATATTATTTGAATAAAATTATTAGATAACATTATTGGCAATGTCTAAGGAAGTTCTATCTAGGAAAGGGGTTTGGTTACCTAATTACGCACCAATAAGGAGAAATCCTTATCAGAAAGCCTCATCTTTCCTAGGAACGACCTGGTTGTCATAATTGTGATTCTGTAATATTATTTGTGAATAATTAATTATTGATTTATATGATAAGGAAATATTTATTTTATGTGGATATAAATGATGGATATATTTATTGTGGTTATAAATGATGGAATTAATGTTGAGGTATTTTATCGATTATTTTGTTTGAATGAAGGTATTAAAATCGTCAGTATATGGATTTGGGCATTTTTGTTTGAAATTTGGAAAACCTTTCTTCTACAAAGTAGTAGAATTTGATTTCTATGGAATGGACATAAAATTCAGATTTTTTACGATAAAAGGCTATTTATTATGAATTAATGAAGTTTCGTAAATAAATATTTTTATTTAAAATATGGGTGGGCCCCACTTTTGGTTGGTGAAAAATAAAATGTGCTGGAATTTATTTTCAAAAGTGGTAGGTGTGAATAGTAGCAGGTAAAGCCATCAGGTAGCATGTTAGTCTGCTATGGCGTTCTAAGTATTTTCCTATAAATATGGTGCTTAGTTAGAATTGAAAATCACACCAGAAACAAGTTTTCTCTCTTTCTCTCTCTATATTATCGAGCGTATTTTGTGATTATTTAGATACTTTGTGAGTTGCTATTCATCAGTGCTAGTTTCCTTCAGCCTTATTGTGAGACCCCGGATTTTATGAATAAATATTTAATTTTCTCAAAATAATTTTTTTTGAATATTATGGTGTGGATTTGATATAATGTTATAGTTGTGGGTAGTAGTTATAAATTTTGCAAAGTATGCAAGTTGTCATGTTATATTCGATTGGTTGGGGAATATTTGTTTTATCAGGGAATATTCGTGCAATGGCACAATCATTGGTGGACCCCCGCAATGTAATTATCATCGGATTGAGAAAGCGATAAAAATATTTTATGAAAATAACGGCGGAAGTTTTACCGTTAATAATGTTGAACTACTCTTAGTAAAAATACGAAGAATACATGTGGTTGCATAAGTAAGACACTACGGTATTGATTATTGATGCTTATGTGATAAATCACTCGGTTTTGTTTTATTGGTATTATTAATGTAATAATAAAATGAATACTTTTATAAAGTTATTCTATAAATAGAATATATTATATTCTATTATGTATAGTGTTGCATAGTGTGCATAGTGTTTTGCATAGTAAAATCTTTTTATATAAAATAGAATACTTTTATAAAGTTATTCTATAAATAGAATATATTATATTTTATTATGCATAGTGCTGATAGTGTTTTGATATAGTAAAATCTTTTTTATATAAAAATGTAATACTTTTATAAAGTTATTTGTTTTATTAGACAATAATTAGAATATATTATATTTTATTATGCATAGTGTTTGCATAGTTACTCGTGATAGTGTTTTCAGACGGTAAAATCTTTTATAAAGTTATTCGTTTTATTAGATTATAAATAGAATATATTATATTTTATTTAAAAGATTTTTCTTTAAATATGGACCGTCGATTAAAGTAAATCAATCTGGAACGTTCATGAGTTAGTTACTACGCAGATCCATTTTTCTATAAATAAGCTCATTCATTCATTATTTCTTCTGAATTATTTGAAACTCTTGAGAGAGAAACTATAGAGAGAAAGAAGAAAAGTGTTTTGCTACTTCACTACTTCTATATCTAGTACTCTTCTTTCTAAGGTAGGGAATATTATTTGTTGTACTCATAAGGGGTATTCTTTCTTTCTTATTCATAAAGAGAACTTCTGTTATTCCATTCTTTATTATTCTGTTGAATAACTTTTGTATATCTGGATACCCTATACTTGGTGAAATTATTCGTTATTCCATTCTTTATTATTACATTGGAATATCTTGTTCATGCATTTTTTACGGGACTGGTTAAAGTCTTTATTATTATTCATTGGAATATCCGTCTCAGGTGCATTTTACGCCGGACTGGTTAAAATCTTTATTAGTATTCATTTGAATAACTGTCATGCAAGAAATCGCATGCATGGTGATTTCTGTTGTTATTCCATTCTTTATTATTCTGTTAGAACATCCCGCTTTGATTGTGATTTTTGCACGACTGGTTCCGTTAATTATTATTACATTGGAATAACATGTCTATCGCAATACAAAGATGCGTGGTGATTTCTTTTGTTATTCCATTCTTTATTATACTCAGTTGGTTAAAGTTTTGACTTCTATACTCCATGAAATTAGTGGAATATCCTTAATATTTGCGCTTCATCCAGTATTTTTTCATGAAAATATTTTTCTTAGCATTCTTGAATTTTACTCTACAAAGAAGTATCACGTTGACAATTTGAACGTTATTAGTTCTTGGATAAATTAATTCTTGAACTTGTTTTATTGAATTATTATGTCATTGTCATCATCCTCATGTTTATATTATGTTGAAAGTCATCTCGTATTTTGTAGTGCATAGATGGACTTGGTATGATTATGACCAGGGATTATTCGGTATAATCATGACCGTAATGTTACAAATGATGTTGAAAAAGTCCTCATTAGCCCGCAGTGCATTGATGGACAGTTTTTGGTATGATTATGGCTATGGATTCTCTTTGGCCGTAGTGCAACGATGAATTATTTTATGGCATGATCAGGACCGTTGATGAAAACATGATTATCTTTAGCCGTAGAGCATGGATAATTCGTGGTCGTGATACTAAAGAATATCCTTGGCCGTAGTGCATGGGTGATTCAATGATGTGGATTATTTATTAAGTCGAGTCCCAATGATAAAAGTGATGAAAAACCTTTTAAATCATAAAAGATAGTAGATTTTATTCTCTACTTGACTCTTTTAATGGATTGCTTGTTCCACGCATGATTAAACTTGATGTTTGTTATATTGTATCGGTTTAACATTGTTTAAGGCTAATGATAATTTATTACGCATTATCTTAGTCATAATATTTCTTCTTGGGCTAGTTGAGCTCACCCTTTCTTTCATTGTTCTCTTGTGAAATGAGAACGAAATGGGACTAATCGAGAACGAGTGATGGTCCTAGATGGTGCATTTGTAGTCCTCATTATTCTGTGAAAGTGTAATAATAAATGTAATGAGGACTCCATTGAGTGTGGATATTGTCTAGATGACAATATTTGTATTAAAACTCACAGCTCATGTTTTATATTTAAGTTTATATTTGAATTCTGTACCATGTATTTGGCGACTCAAGATGGGTGATGTATACCTATTTTGGGGGCGTCACACTTATACCTGATATTTCAGCCGGAAGTATTGTTCTTTTGAGGTGATGGATGTTATTTTTTTCATAATAATGTTATTCTTTCAATATCATTATACCAAAATATTAGTATAGATTTTATTGTTGAATTTCTACCTTTTGGTGTCGGGGTTACTATCCACGTATACATCACTATTCATGTAACTATTCACAAATACGACACTATTCACCAAAAAAATGAAATTTTCTCCTTTTGTCCAAGATGTCTATTATGGTTACTATCTTTGATTGTGTCCATATTTTGATCTTTATTTTTGAATTCTGCTTCACAATTGGTTATTATGGAGTATTATTAAACTTGGATAAACTGTAATACGAATCCCTAATATTTGTCCTTTTGTCTCACTAGATTCATTTTCTTTAAGATATTTTTCATCATTCTCAGTCCTAAATGATGATATTAATGAATATCTTTGGCCTGTAGTGCAAATATGAATGATTAACTGATGAATATCTTTCGTCCGTAGTGCAAAAGATGAACAGGTGTTGAGATGAACATGACCAACTGATGATACAAATGAATATCTTTGGCCTGTAGTGCAAAGATGAATATTTGATTCAAGATGGATATTTATTGATGTTACAGGGTTAAAATATTGATGATGAACTTTAAAATCTTAGAAGATAGTAGAATTCATTCTCTACTTGACTTTTCTAATGGATTGTTGTTTCCGCTGCAGTTGTTGATCTAAAACTTGTTGTCTATTATGTTCTATCAGATTTTTCCCTGTTGAAGACTAATGATAATTTATTATACATTATCTGAAGTCATAATATTCTTTACTGGGCTAGTTGAGCTCACCATTTTCCTTTTTGTTCCATTTTTTATTCTCAGGAGGTGAGAACATAGCAGTAGAACTAAATAAGGGGTATGGAGTGATGGTTCAAGATAGTTGTTTTAGTAGTCCTCACTATTTTGTAAAAATAGTGTATCAATAATTGTAATGAGGACTCCTTTTGAGTTTGTATATTGTCTATTAGACAATATTTGTATTCAAACTCACAGTATATGTGTTGTCGTATTTTGCAGGACAATTGTATTACTGAAGTTGTATTTATTTCTGTACCATGTATTTGGCCACTCAGAATAGGTGATATATACCTATTTTTGGGGCGTCACAGTTGGTATCAAAGCTTAGGGATATAGTCTCTAGCGGAGATCGGGGAATAGAACTAGGATGGGAGAGACGAGTAATCCTTCGCTAGTGTGTCATACCTAAGTTTATTTGGTTGGTCAGTCGGAGCATATGGTTAATATGTGATATGTTAATTATCCCTTGTTTTGTAGTTGTATTTGAAAATGGCAACTGGAAATATTTACAATGGATTGAATGAGACCGTGGAGACACCTTAATCACCACCCAGGGGAACGTGCAATAAGAAGGCAATATTCCTCCTATAAACAACACTACCGAACAAATGATGAATGATGGGATGTTTAGAAAATTTTTGCAGTTCATGCAAAATCAGACGAGGGAGACTCGTGTACAAAATACGGGTGGAAATGATAGCAATGAGTGGCTTGTCATAGCCAAGCAGTTCAAAGAGTTGGGACCACCAGAATTTGCGGGAAAGCCTGATCCTATTAAGGCGAAAATGTGGGTCAAGCAAATTACCAAGATATTTGATGTCTTGGGATGTACGGAGGAACAAAAGGTTCCATTCGCCACCTTTATGTTCCACGGTGAGGTAGATTACTGGTGGGAATTTGTGAAGCGTACCCAACCTGCCGCACTCAACATGTCTTGGGAAACATTTCAGAAACTGTTTAACGACAAGTACTTTCCTGAAAGTATTCGTCATATGCTGGAGGTAGAGTTTATTAGACTAGAACAGAACAACATGACGGTGTCCCAGTACGAGGAAAAGTTCGCAGAGTTATCCAGGTTTGCACCTCATTTGGTAGAGAATGAGGAACGAATGACGCTGATGTTTCTGAGAGATCTAAAACCTGAGATTCAGCAATATCTTATCTCTCATAAATTTTCTTTATATTCAGATGTTGTAAACAGGGCTAAATTATTAGAGCGAGATAATGAGTATGTTCAACTGAGGGACCACAACTAGGGCATACCGGTGGCAGCAGTCATCGGAGCAATGACAACCAGCGGGGAGGAAAACATTCAAACAAAAGCGGTAACCACTCTGGTTGTAATCGTGGCCATGAAAATAAAAGAATCGAGTCGGGAGGAGATTTCAAGAAGAGAAGGTACAACAATGATTATGTGAAGACGTCATCACCAACATCCACTATTTCTAGGGGAGGAGAACGAGCACCAGACGTTTGTTATAAATGCGGGAAAGAGGGACACATCAGCCCAAACTTCCCACAATAATCCAAGGTGTGTTATAACTGTGGAAAGGAAGGTCATATAGCTAAAGAATGTCTTGTTACGAAACCAAGTTCAACGGGGATTATGACTCCAAAGGCTGTCCCGGACAAGTCAAAGTCGGTGGTTCTTGGAAGGGCATTTGTCATGACTGCTCAAAACACGAAGAATCCGAACGAGGTGATCACGGGTAAGCTAATCATAAACTCTTGCGAAGTTTATACCTTATTAGATACCGGTTCTACCCATTCTTTTATTTCTCTTACTTGTGCTCAACGTTTGAACTTGACTCTAGAGAAATTAGACCTTGACTTATCTGTTGAGACTCTTTTAGGAGAAACTTTCATTACATCTACTGTTTATAAATCTTACTTGATTCAAGTTGGTACCATCACATTACCTGCCGATCTTATTTCGTTGAAAATACTTGTATTTGATGTGATTTTAGGGATTGATTGGTTAACCACTCATCATGCTAAAATTGATTATTTTCGTAAGGTTGTTAGTTTTCATATTCCTAACCAACCTATTATGCGAATTCAAGCAACCAAACCTCTAAAGTCAATCACTATCATATCAAGCCATATAGCTATTCGTTTATTGAAAAACGGATGTCAAGCTTTCTTAGCCCATGTCACGGACTTGAACAAAAACATGTCAGATTTGAATAATATTTCTGTTGTTAGTTAATTTCCTGGCGTATTTCCTGAAGAACTTTCTGGTCTACCCCCAGAATGAGAAGTTGAATTCTTTATTGACCTTGAACCTGATACAAAGCCCATTTCTAAAACCCCATATCTAATGGCTCCTATTGAACTTCAGGAGTTAAAGGTCTAACTACAAGAGTTGCTGGACATCTGTTTCATTCATCCTAGTACATCTCCTTGGGGTGCTCCTGCTTTATTCGTAAAGAAGAAAGATGGGAGTATGTGACTTTCTATTGACTACCGGGAGTTGAACCATGTCACCATCAAGAATAGGTATCCGCTACCTCGCATAAATGACTTGTTCGCCCAGTTGCAAGGAGCACAATTCTTTTCAAAGATCGATCTTCGTTCTGGATATCATCAGCTGAAGATTAAAACTGAGGATATTCCGAAGACGCCTTCGAACTCGAAGACGGCATTATGAATTCTTAGTCATGTCTTTTGGATTGACTAATGCTCCTGCTACTTTCATGGATATGATGAACCGAGTATTCAAGGAATATTTAGATCAATTCGTTGTTGTCTTTATTGATGACATCCTCATCTATTCCAAAAGCTGTGAAGATCATGAGCATCATTTGAAGCTGGTACTTCAAAGGCTTCGCGATAACAAGCTATATACCAAGTGAAGAAATGCGAGTTCTGGCTTGAGGAAGTAGCATTCCTTGGGCATGTGGTGTCAAAACATGGAGTATCTGTCGACCCGACGAAGATTGAAGCAATAAAAAGTTGGGAGCAACCGAAGTCGGTGACCAAAGTACGTAGCTTTCTAGGCTTAGATGGTTATTATCAGAGATTTGGGGAAGGATTTTCTAGAATTAGTACACCGTTAACTCAGCTGACTCGGAAAGATACAAAATTTATATGGAGCAAAGAATGCGAGAAGAGTTTCCAAGAGCTCAAGAAGAGACTCATTTTGGCACCTGTTCTGACAATACCATCTGGTTCGGATGGATTTGTTATCTACAGCGATGCTTCAGGCAAAGGGTTAGGCTGTATTCTCATGCAATATGGGAAAGTCATAGCCTATGCTTCGCAACAACTCAAAGAATATGAGAGGAATTATCTTACTCGTGATCTGGAGTTGGCAGCAGTCGTTTTCGCATTGAAGATCTGGAGACACTATCTGTATGGGGAGAAAATGGAGATCTATACAGATCATAAAAGCCTCAAATATTTCTTCACCCAAAAGGAACTCAACATGCAGCAACGATGTTGGCTCAAGCTGTTGAAAGATTACGTTTATACCATCCAATATCATCCTGGAAAAAGCAAATGTGGTAGCTGACGCATTTAGTAGAAGATCATATGCGGGTAGGAGTGTAATGTTGTTAACACAAAGGCCCATTTTTTATGACTTGCAAAGGATGGAGATAGAGGTAAAGGCTACATGTACCCACGTGATGATATCAAACATACGAGTAGAACCGACTTTAATCGATAAAGTTAAAGCTGCTCAAGCTACGGACATGGAGCTGATGCGTATGAAGAAGAAAGTGCAAGAATGTGCTATTCCAGAAGCAAGAATCAATGAAGAAGGAATACTTCGAGTCAACTCCAGACTTTGTGTTCCTAACGATTCTGACTTAAAGAATAGAATCATGATGGAGGCACACAACACACCATTTGCAATCCATCCTGGTAGTACCAAAATGCATCATGATCTTCGACATACATTTTAGTGGAACAATATGAAGAGAGAGATCGTGGAGTTTATCTCGAGGTGTTTAACTTGTCAACGTGTAAAGGCGGAGCATCAAGTGCCAAAGGGTCCATTTCAACCACTTGAGATTCTGAAATGGAAGTGGGAACACATTACTATGGATTTCGTTACTGGTCTTCCTAAGGTTTCTCAAGGCATAGATGCGATTTAGGTTATTGTTGATAGATTAACCAAATCTGCTCATTTCTTGCCTATACGGGAGACTTATTCCCTTGAACGTCTTGCTCGTATGTACGTGAATAAGATTGTGAGATTGCATGGCATGCCAGTATCCATAGTTTCAGATTGTAACCTAAGATTCACTTCACGATTTTGGGTTAGCTTGCAGAAAGATATGGGCACAGATTTACGATTCAGTTCAGCATACCATCCTCAAACGGACGGGCAATCAGAGAGTACTATTCAAACTCTTGAAGATCTATTAAGACTCTGTGTCCTAGATTTCAAAGGGAGTTGGGATAAGTACCTACCATTGGTGGAATTCTCCTACAACAACAGTTATCAGGCAAGCATATGTGTGGCTCCATTTGAAGCATTGTGTGGACGAAAGTGTTTCTCTCCAGTATGCTGGGATGAGGTGGGAGAAGCAACATTGTTGGGACCAGAATTGGTACACATAACTATAGAAATGATCCAAACGATTCGACAACGTATACAAACGACACAGAATCGACAAAAGAGTTATGCGGATCTTCATCGAAAGGACGTGGAATTTAATATTGGGGATCATGTATTGTTACCTATTGCTCCATGGATGGGAGTTACAAGATTTGGGAAGAGAGGAAAGCTAAATCCAAGATTTGTTGGTCCATTTGAGATTCTTGACCGAATAGGAAATGTGGCCTATAGACTCGCATTACCTCCAAGCATGTCTCGTGTTCATAATGTTTTTTCATATATCAATGCTTCAGAATATGTGAAAGACCGAACCACATTATTGAGTTAGAACCGCACGAGAGATAGTCAAGATTTGACATACGAGGAGGTACCTGTTAAGATCTTGGATAGGAAAGAGCATGTCCTATGCACCAAGGTTATACCACAAGTTAAGGTTTTGTGGAGGAACCATACTATTGAAGAAATGACCTGGGAGTTGGAATCAGAAATGAAAGCGAGGTATCCTCACCTTTTCGAAACACTAGGTACGTACGTCAATTTCGAGGATGAAATTTCATAAGAAGGGAAGGTTGTAAGACCCCAACTTTTTATAAATAAAATCGAATTTCCTCTCTTTATTATTATGAATAATAAGGTATTAATTTGATATAATTCTTTGGTTATGGGTGAAATGTGCAAATTTTGCAAAATAAGCAAGTGGCTATAAAATATTCATTATTATCGAGAAATATTCGTTTGGTCGTGGAATATTCTTGCTGTTGGGGAATATTCGTACAACGGCGCATCCATTTATGGGCCCCATAATGGAAAATGGTCGGATGAAAAAAATGACAAGTTTGAGTTTTTATAAATAACGACGTAATTGTTACTGTTAACACTGTTGGAATACCCGATGGTTAAAATACGATGAATCTGGCGTGGTTGCATAGTAGCACACCAGATTGCATTGCAAGATTGTTGAATTATTGATTCTTATGTAAAAGGCACTACTCAATATTTGTTACAAAGAATTCTTTGTTCAATATTTTATTGATTCAATAATTGCTACGTTGATATTTTATATTATTGTTATTTCAGTAATTGTCACTGCACAGTATCTCCATTATCTGATCAATAATTCATATTATTTGAATAATATTATTAGATAGCATTATTGGCAATGTCTAACGAATTTCTATCTAGGAAAGGGGTTTGGTCACCTAATTACGCGCCAATAAGGAGAAATCCTTATCGGAAAGCCCCCTCTTTCCTGGGAACGACCTGGTTGTGATAATTGTGATTCTGTAATATTATTTGTGAATAATTAATTATTAATTTATATGATAAGGAAATATTTATTTTATGTGGATATAAATGATGGATATATTTATTGTGGTTATAAATGATGGAATTAATGTTGAGGTATTTTATCAGTATTTTGTCGGAATGAAGGTATTAAAAATCGTCCGTTTATGGATTTCAAACATTTTCTGTTTGGAATTTGGAAAAACTTTCTTCTACAAAGTTGTAGAGAATTCGATTTCCTATGGAATGGACATAAAATTTGTATTTTTCTGATAAAAGGGCTATTTAGTATGAATTATTGAAGTTTCAGAAATAAATATTTTTATTTAAAATATGGGTGGGCCCCACTTTTGGTTGGTGAGAAATAAAATGTGCTGGAAATTATTTTCAAAAGTGGTGGGCATGAATAATAGCAGGTAAAGCCATCAGGTAGCAGGTTAGTCTGCTATGGCGTTCTAAGCATTTTCCTATAAATAGGGTGCTTAGTTAGAATTAAAAATTACACCAGAAACAAGTTTTCTCTCTTTCTCTCTCTATATTATCGAGCGTATTTTGTGATTATTTAGATAATT
Source organism: Panax quinquefolius (assembly GCA_020205615.1). NCBI lineage: Eukaryota > Viridiplantae > Streptophyta > Magnoliopsida > Apiales > Araliaceae > Panax > Panax quinquefolius. The sequence goes on from JAINUW010000625.1 coordinate 179,713, forward strand.
TGTGAGTTGTTATTCATCAGTGCTAGTTTCCTTCAGCCTTGTACCTGAAATTTCAACCAGAAGTACTTTTCTTTTGAGGTAAGGGATGCTATTTTTTTCATAATGATGTTATTCTTTCAATATCATTATACCGAAATATTGGTATGAATTTTATTGTGGAATTTCTACCTTTTTGTGTCGGGTTTATTATTCACGTATACGGCACTATTCATGTATACGACACTATTCACAAATAAGGCACTATTCACCAAAAAATGAAATTTTCTCCTTTTTGTCCAACATGTCAATTATGGTTACTATCTTTGATTGTATCCATATTTTGATCTTTATTTTTGAATTATGCTTCATAATTGGTTATTATGGAGTATTATTGAACTTGGATAAACTGTAATATGAATCTCTAATATTTGTCCTTTTGTCTCATTGAATTCGTTTTCTTTAAGATATTTTTCATTATTCTCTGTCCTAAATGATGATATTAATGAATATCTTTAGCATGTAGTGCAAATATGAATGATTAACTGATGAATATCTTTGGCCCGTAGTGCAAAGATGAACTGGTGTTGAGATGAACATGACCAACTGGTGATACAAATGAATATCTTTGGCCTGTAGTACAAAGATGAATATTTGATTCAAGATGCATATTGATTGATCTTACAGGGATGAAATATTGATGATGAACTTTTAAATCTTAGAAGATAGTAGAACTCATTCTCTACTTGACTCTTCTAATGGATTGTTGTTTTCGCTGCAGTTGTTGATCTAAAACTTGTTGTCTATTATGTTCTATCAGGTTTTTCCCTGTTGAAGACTAATGATAATTTATTGTAGATTATCTTAAGTAATAATATTCTTTATTGGGCTAGTTGAGCTCACCATTTTCCTTTTTGTTCCATTTTTTCTTCTCAGGAGGTGAGAACATAGCAGGAACTGGCCGGGGTATGGAGTGATGGTTCATGATAGTTGTTTTAGTAGTCCTCGCTATTTTGTAAAATAATGTATCAAAAATTGTAATGAGGACTCCTTTTGAGTTTGTATACTGTCTATTAGACAATATTTGTATTCAAACTCACAGTATATGTGTTGTCGTATTTTGCACGACAATTGTATTACTAAAGTTGTATTTATTTCTGTACCATGTATTTGGCGACTCAGAATAGGTGATGTATACCTATTTTGGGGGTGTCACACTTTGCTTGTATGTAAGCTACACAAATGTAATATTCGCCAATTACCCTACATATATCATTGAAATCGCAACAACAATTAGTTATATGAATATTAGCTTTAGGGTTTAAACCATCATTTAAGTTATAACCTTAATTCAACACCTAACCATATTGGTTAACATCCTTAACGCCTCTAAAATCTCATTACGATCCCACATAACTTAATCGTTCATCTCTAACTTTTGAAAACATCACTTTTAGTTTCATTATATAACTCAATTAACAATCACTTAAAAAATCTTTTACACTTTGTATTACAACACCTTACAATCTGTTATTGTAGTTTCTATTATGTCTTAATATCATTAACATGTTTGCTTAGTTAACATAAGTCCATTACACATGACACGCAATAAAGCGTAAGTCACCGCTGAGCTCGAGAACTATGGCCAGCACAATTTGCCATTGTCCCAAACCTTGGCATCACAAGAATCAGCTACAATCACAAGGCTGTGCCAGATGTAGCTACATGATCTTGGTCTTGCCAAGTTTCAAGATGTGGTACCGTAAGCAATGCCATTAATAAGCATATAAACCGCAGCTACTCACATTACTCGGCAGTCACCCATTTCAACCCAATTCCTATAGAAATCATGAAACCTAGCAACTAAAACTTTGTAATAGCATAGTTACACATGTTATACACCATTCTAACTACATAAACATCACATATACACAAATTTGAGGAACCAAAACCCCCAATTTCCAAATTTCTTCAATTTTTACATATTTAGCGAAATTAATCGCCACGAATTCGTTTCTTAATCAATTGACATGATTCGAACTACGCCGCTTTCATTTCTTAACATACTAACATAAACCAACATCAAATTACAGATTACAGCACATACGGGGCACCAAAATTTGGTACTTTCTAAGGCCAATTTTTATGTAAAAACACTGTTATATGAAATCTCTCTACTATAACCCAATTCATGCCTTTAATCATCAAATAATACTTACATATGATAAATAACAGATTATAAACCATATATACAAGTATATATATATATATATATATATATATATATATATATATATCAATCCAACACCACTATCAATTTACAATGGATAATCACTAATAAATCAAAATATACGAATTAGAAACAATTTACCTTGATTTAGCAAAGTATTTAGCAACCCTTCTCTTTCTCTCTGTGATTCTCTCCTCCAACCCAAGCTCTCCCTAAATTCTCTGTGTTTCTTCTTCTCTCCAAACCTTCTCTGTATTTCTATATTGTCTAGCCTTAGGGGAAAATAATAAGTGTAAAAATAAACTGACTCCCACTCCCCCACTAACGTCAGGTCACAAACCCAAAAGACGTCAGTTAAATTAGACCAAAGGCCTCAAGGCCTTGTTTGGTCTCACACTAATTCCCCCCCCCCCCCCCCAAACTAGATTATTTTAATAATATTATATTATATAGTTTCATGTGTCACACCTTAGTTAATTTAAATAGCTTTAGTTTAGTTAATTTAAATAACTTAAAATAGTAATTATAATTATATTTATGAATAATAAATAAATACATATCTAATTTAAATTATTAAATTAGACCAAAATATTATTTTATTTAATTTACTTATTTTCTTAAATATTAAGCAATTGATTTAATTTAATTATTTCCTTAAATTAGATCCTTCAGATAAAATTAACATTATTCAATTTAATTAACATTAATCAATTTAGTTACTAAATTAATTCAGTACAATTCATCAATTATTTATTTCTCTCAATAAATAAATTATTTAAAATATTTATTTAATTCAATAAATATTTAAATTAAAATATAAATTTCTCGATCGATACATCACCGGCAGGATAGCCTCATGGTGGAGGAACCACACACCATACATTTATATACAACGTGTCTCACCGTATAGAAATGATGACATGTGCGAAGCACTAATATCACAAGCAGATATGGTGCGAAGCACTAGGTGCAATAATTAATGCATTCGTACACATTCATTCAAATGTAAATGCAACATCCAAGCAGATAATGGTTTTGAAAAGTTTGTAATAGCGGCTTAAGCCCTCTTACTGGATGTCCACAGTAGAGTCACCACCTATCGACGTCGGGATTTTTATTTGTCCGTTTTCTGTTCTTGTCTTTTGTTGTTCTCATGTTAGGTGAGATTTGTTTGAAAAAATAAATTGTGAAAAGGTCCGACATATATATGTCGACGATTGGACTGTAAGAGTCGCCAGTTGGTATTTTTAAATGGTTGCACCAACTCAATCGATAAAAGGTTTGCACATTGACCTAGTGATGTGACACTATTTAACTGGTCTGTGAAACCGAGATTCGTTAGGGTCCGGGGGCTTAATTATGCGGAGGGAAGGTGTTAGGCACCCCCCCCCCCCCGACATCCGTGTTACCACGATGACTGCCACTTTTCAATTTAAACCATTATCTGAATATGTGTGTGTGTAGATCAATGTGCAATTATCTAGAAGTAGTGATATGCCTCGTTTGCACCTATATACAAAGGGTTTGAATTTTGTATAAAAGTTTAGTTTTAACAAGATATAGCAATGACGTTTTATAAAAGAGGTTTTTCAAACCCTTGTGCTCAATAGTAATTGAGGCCTTTGATACATCCATTTTATTATGTGTTCGGCTTGATTGCTTTAATTTTCGAGATGCGAAGCATCTTCGAGAAAATAAAATAAAAAGCAGCGCCAAATTCCTTGTGGGCATGAGAGCCGTCTAAGGAAATTCAAACACCGTGAATAATTTATAAGCCATGTACAACTGAAAATGTCCATCACGAAAATGAATCTAGATTCAGTAGACTGAATCTGTGATCATATGATTCCTAGGCTCACATGATGTAGCAATTTGTATGAAAGCTGTAAATATATATATATATATAAGCGATCAACCGCCACGAAGTAAACTCTAGGCGGGATGAAATTTAAATATATATATATATATATATATTAATAAAAGAAGTAAATGACCACGAAGTGATCTCCAGGCCTGACAGAAATGTAAATATATATATTTATATAAGCAGTAAACGCACCGGATGCACCGGATATAAATCCAGGCTCAATCAAACAGAGTTTGATGATAACAATATATATATATATATATATATATAAGTATTTATATATATATAAGCAGTAAACGCTCTGGATGTAAAATCCAGGCTAAATCAAACAGAGTTTGATAATAGGAGATATATATATATATATATAAGTATTTATATATAAAAAAAAAATTAATACACACTCCGAATATTATATTCAGGCTCAATCGAGATAACTCAATAATATATATATATACATATATATATATAAGCAATAAACCACGGACCGACGGCCCGGGCAAACACACACATGCGACTCTCAACGTGAATGATAGTGTGTGTAAGAAGTGAGGAAAAGGCTTTAAGTAATGTAAGAAGGCTTACAATGGACTGCCAAAGAAGACTTTAATAGCTTCAAATGGATGAACACTCGGTTCCCACCGATAAAAAGTAGCCAAATATAAGCTCACAAGTTTTTAAAATGAGAAAGCACTCAATTTATAGTGTGTACAGAGCAAATTGGACATGGCTTCCTCGCCTTTTCCTTCTTCAAAATGGCCATCCCAAACCCTCTATTTATAGAGGGGGAGCTGCAGGTGTACTTGCGGTAGCCGCAGATGTACCTGCGGCTTCCTGGGATGCCCCAGGCTCTACGGGCCATGTCGTCTCAAAATACGTGCACTCGTGCAACGTGTTGTCTGTTCGAACCTTTAAAACTTTAATTCGGTCATCCAATCGAGGTGTATAAGACCTTTTACGAAATGTTATTGTCAAGAGATACACAAAGACATGGGATAAGAGGTTGTACGAAGTTAAGAAGATGGGTCCATGCCAAGGTCTTCAGGCTTCAAATTCTATTATATGTGATGTCTTATGTATTAGTCACTCGGGATTGGAGCTATGGTTCTTGTAGGACGCTTCTGTGTAGCATGTATATTGAAATGTTGAGACGGCGTGAATGTGGGATTGAGGTGGCAATGTGACAACCCGAATTTTTATAAGTTATTAAAATAAGAATTTAATAATTAAAATTCTTATTATGAGATGTTTGAGTATGTATATATATACGTGCTATATATTTTGAAATATGTGATCTGCTGTGAAGAGATATATATTCATATATTGGGGAAAATGAGGTTTAATAGTTAAGTTAACTATTGAAGAAATTAAATGAATTTGGTAAGTATTTTAAATATTTATTGAATTAAATAAATATTTTATATAATTTATTTATTAAGAAAAATAAATAATTTATGAAATTGTGGTATAATAATTTAGTTACATGTGTATGATAATTAAATTAAAGCAATGGTAAATTTTATTTTTGAAGATTTAATTTAATGAATTAATTAAATTAAATGATTTGTTTAATATGAAAGAAAATAAGTATATTAAATAAAGTAATGTTTAAGTCTAATTTATTAATTAAATTAGATACATGTAATTATTTATTAATTATAAGTATAATTATAATAAGATTATAATTATTATTAATTATTATTATAAGTTATTTAAATTAACTAAAGGTGTGACACATGAAACTATATAATATAATATTATTAAAATAATCTACTTTGGGGGAATTGGTGTGTGGCCAAACAAGGCCTTGTGGCCTTTGGTCTAATTTAACTGATGAAGACGTATTATTGTGTAACTGAAAGAGTACGTGGGAGGATGGCCATATCAGTTTATTTTTCTATGCGTCTAAATTTTTAAAGCTAAGTTCAGAGAGAGTTTGGTGAGAAGAAGGAAACACAGAGAGTTTGGAGAGAGAGCAAGAGAGTAAACATGCTGAATTGTATTCTCTGTGATTGTCAAGGAAAGGAATTCTAAACCTAGTCATCATCTTTTTCTAGTCAACAATCAAGGAATAAGGTATAACTTACTTCAATTTTAACTCTTATGTTTGGAATTTCTATTGATAATTGTGACACCTCCAAATCCGGGTACTTAAATTCCCACATGATTTGGTGTTCACTATACAAACATTATATGTCTATCTACCCATAATAAATGAAAGCATTAATAGATAGAATTAAATCCTCTCCTTAAGGAGTTACATCGTAAAAATACATAAATCTCGGGTCATACTAACCTTAAATCTTAACTGCGGAAACATAAATAATTAATCATCTTACACATCATTAACATAAGTCTAAAACAGAAATACATCATCACATAAAATAACAAGTCTTCATCACTTGTTAATCTTGCCCTTGCCTTTGCTAGTAGAAGGCACGAGGCGAATGGACGCATGAAGCGAGGCACAAGCTGGGATATGCATGGCATGAGTGTGATGCCCCCAAAATAGGTATACATCACCCATCTTGGGTCGCCAGATACATGGTACAAAATTCAAATACAACTTACTAATACAACTGTCGTGTACAATACGACAAAACATAAACTGTGAGTTTGAATACAAATATTGTCTACTAGAGAGTATACAAACTCAAAAAAAGAGTCCTCATTATAATTATTATCACACTATTTCACGTAATAGTGAGGACTACTAATGCTGCTATCCGACGGACCATCATTCCCCGACTCATCCCAAACCTATATTCTCATTTCAAGAGAAAAAAGTGAAAGAAAGGGTGAGCTCAACTAGCCCAAAGAAGAAATATTATGACTAAGATAATGCGTAATAAATTATCATTAGTCTTCAACAATGTTAAACCGATAAAATATAATAGACATCAAGTTTAATCTGCAATGAACAAGCAATCCATTAAAAGAGTCAAGTAGAAAATAAAATCTACTATCTTTTATCATTTAAAAGGTTTTTCATCATTGTTATCGCCGAGACTCACTTTTAATAAATATTCCACATCATCGAATCACCCCTGAACTACGGCCAATGATATTCTTTAGTATCACGACCACAATTATCCATGCACTACGGGTCAAGATTATTTATGTATTCATTAATGGTCATGATCATGCAAACAACTGTCCATCAATGCACTACGGGCCAATGAGGACTTTCCGCATCATTTGTAATATTACGGTCATGATTATACCGAATAATCCCTGGTCATAATCATACCAAGTCCATCTATGCACTATAGGCCACAGATGACTTTCAAAAATATAAACATGAGGATGATGACAATGATATAAGAATTCAATAAAACAAGTTCAAGAATTAATTTAATCAGGAATTAATAACGTCCAAATTATCAACATGATATTTGCTTAACATGCAAAGAAAATTCAAGAATGCTCGGAAAAATATTTCCATGAAAAGATACTGGATGAAGCGCAAATGTCGAGAATATTCCACTAATTTCATGGAGTATAGAAGTCAAAACTTTAACCAACTGAGTATAATAAGGAATGGAATAACAAAAGAAATCACCAAGCATGCGATAGATCATGCACAGCAAGGAGTTATTCCAACAATAATAATAATTAACGGACAGAAGTCCCAAGGATATAAAACGTAATGACGAATGTGAAACGCATATATATTCAAAAGAATAATAAAGACGGAATCAGTCCTGTAAAATGCATGCATGTGATATTCCAACATAATAATAAAGATTTAAATCAGTCCAAGTAGAAAACGCATGCATGTGAGGATATTCCAAATGTAATAATAACGAATGGAATAATGTAAGAATTTCACCAAGTATAGGGTAGCCACGTATATGAAAAGTTATTCCAATGTAATAATAAATAATGTAATAACATAAGTTCTCTTCATGAATACAAAAGAAATAATACCCCTTACCGTAAAAAGAAAGCGAATATAAGAGTAGGAAAGTAGATAATACTTTTCTATAGTTTCTTTATAATTTTCTCTCTAGAGTTTCAAAGAATTCGTAAGAAATAATGAAGAATGAGCTTCTATTTATGTAAGAATGGATCAGATAGTAACTAATTCATGAGCGGTCATTGATTTACTTTTAAACAGATTGTCAGATTGATTTAATAAAATATTCTAATAAAACAAAATCTTTTAAATAAAATATAATATATATTATATATATTATTTATATATATAACATATACTCCTTTTATACATTCACGGGATAGAATTCGTGATTTCCCAACCCTTCCCTAATAATAATCATCAAATATATATTATATATATGTATAATCAATCATCATCATATATATATATATACAATTATTACAAAACCCACCAAAAACAACTCCCGTGAAAACATCAGCCAACATCCTGCTTCAATTTCAAGTGTGGGCCCCATAGTGGGCCCCCACCTTTTATTATATAAAAAAAATTTCTACTGACTATTTTGAAAAATGGGTAAATGGGGGGTACATATAATAATCAAAATTGACATCAATTACTATAGCAATAATTGAACAAAACTGAGTGACTTCTCACGTAAGCATCAATAATCAATACCGTGTGCTACTATGCAACTACACGATTACTTATTTTTTAACAGGGTGTTTCAACAATTAACGGTAAAACTTTCGCCGTTATTTTTATAAAGTATTTTTGTCATTTTCTCAATCCGACAATAATTCCGTTGTGGGGTCCACCAATGATTATGCCGTTGTACGAATATTCCTTGTTAAAACGAATATTCCCCGACCAATCGAATATTATATAACAACTTTCGTACTTTGCAAAATTTATAAATATTACCCACAACTATAACATTATATCCAAATTTACTCCATAATATTCAAAAATGATATTTATAGAAAATTCATCTTTATTTATAAAAGTTGGGGTCTTACAACCTCCCCTTCTTATGAAATTTCACCCTCGAAATTAGGGTACGTACCTGGTATGTCGAAGAGGTAAGGATACCTTGATTTCATTTCAGATTCTAACTCCCAAGTCATTTCCTCAACATCGTGGTTTCTCCACAAAACTTTGACTTGAGGTATAACCTTGGAGCGTAGAATATGTTCCTTCTTATCCAAGATTTGAACAAGAACCTCTTCATACGTCAAATCTTCCTCTATTTCGTCTGGTTCTAACTCAATAATGTGGTTCGGGTCTTCCACATATTTACGTTACATGGATATGTGAAAAACGTTATGAACACGAGATATACTTGGCAGTAAAACGACTCTATAGGCCACAGTTCCTATTCAATCGAGGATTAAAAATGGGCCGATGAATCAAGGATTGAGCTTTCCTCTCTTTCCAAATCTCATAACTCCTTTCCATGGAGCAACACGTAACAACACATGATCTCCTATATCGAATTCCACGTCCATTCGATGAAGATCAGCATAACTCTTTTGTCGATCTTGTGAGGTTTTTATACGTTGTCGGATCATTTGAATCTTTTCCGTAGTCATACATACCAACTCCGGTCCCAACAACGTTGCTTCACCCACCTCATCCCAGCATACTGGAGAATGACACTTTCTTCCATACAACGCCTTGAATGGAGCCATGCCAATGCTTGCTTGATAACTATTGTTGTAGGAAAACTCCACCAACGGTAAGAACTTATCCCAACTTCCCTTGAAGTCAAGGACACAAAGTCTTAATAAATCTTCAAGAGTTTGAATAGTCCTCTCTGATTGTCCGTCCGTCTCAGGATGATATACCGAACTAAATCGTAAATTCATGCCCATAGCTTTTTGCAAACTAACCCAAAATCATGAAGTGAATCTTGGGTCTCGGTCAAAAACTATGGATACCGGCATACCATGCAGTCTTACAATCTCGTTTATATACATACGAGCAAGACGTTCAAGTGTATAAGTTTCTCGTATAGGTAAGAAGTGAGCAGACTTGGTCAATCTATCAACAATGACCCAAATCGCATCTATGCCTTGAGAAACTTTGGGAAGACTGGTAACGAAATCCATGGTAATGTGCTCCCACTTCCATTCTGGAATTTCAAGTGGTTGCAATAGACCTTTTGGTACTTGATGCTCCGCCTTGACTCATTGACACGTTAGACACCTTTAGATAAACAGCGCTATCTCTCTCTTCATATTGCCCCACCAAAATGTATATCGAAGATTATGATACATTTTGGTACTCCCGGGATGGATTGCAAATGGTGTGTTGTGCGCCTCCATCATGATTTTATACTTTAAATCAGGGTTGTTAGGAACGCAAAGTCTGAAGTTGACTCAAAGTATTCCTTCTTCATCGATTCTTGCTTCTGGCATAGCACCTTCTTGTACTTTCTTCCTCATACACATCAGCTCCAGGTCTGTATCTTAAGTAGCTTTAACTTTATCAATTAAAGTCAGTTCTACTTGTATATTTGCCATCATCACATGGGTCCCTGGAGTATTTAACTCTATCTCCATCCTTTGCAAGTCACATAAAATGGGTTTTTGTGTTGTCAATATTGCACTCGTACCCGCATATGATCTTCCACTCAATGCGTCAGTTACCACGTTCGTTTTTCCAGGATGGTATTGGATGGTATGATCATAATCTTTCAACAGTTCAAGCCAACGTCGTTGTCGCATGTTGAGTTTCTTTTGAGTGAAGAAATATTTAAGGCTTTTATGATCCGTAAAGATCTCCACTTTCTCCCCATACAAGTAATGCCTCCAAATCTTTTGTGCGAAGACAACAGCTGCCAACTCTAGATCATGAGTAGGATAATTCCTCTCATTTTCTTTGAGTTATCGTGAGGCATAGGCTATGACTTTCCCATGTTGCATGAGAACACATCCTAACCCTTTGCCCGAAGCATCACTGTAGATGACAAATCCCTCCGAACCAGATGGTATTGTCAGAACAGGTGCTGAAATGAGTCTCCTCATGAGTTCTTGAAAACTCTTCTCACATTCTTCGCTCCAATCGAACCTTGTATCTTTCCGAGTCAGCTGAGTTAGTGGAGTAGTGATTTGAGAAAACCCTTCTATGAATCTCCGATAATAACCAGCTAAGCCGAGAAAGCTACGTACTTTGATCCATCGATTTAGTTTGCTCCCGACTTTGAATAGCTTCAATCTTTCTTTGGGTCAACAGATATTCCATGACTTGATACCACGTGCCCAAGGAATGCTACTTCCTCGCCCGAACTCGATTTTCTTTAACTTGGCATAAAGCTTGTATTCACGAAGCTTTTGGAGTATCAGCCTTAAGTGTTGCTCATGATCTTCACGGCTTTTGGAATAAATAAGGATGTCATCAATAACGACGACCATAAAGTGATCCAAATATTCCTTGAATACTCGATTCATTATATCCATGAAGGCAGCAGGAGCATTAGTCAATCCAAAGGACATGACTAGAATTCATAATGCTCGTCATTAGGAGTTCGATAAAAATCTTTGGAATGTCATCGGTTTTAATCTTCAATTGGTGATATCCGTAACGAAGATTAATCTTTGAAAAGAATTTGGCTCCTTGCAACTGGTTAAACAGGTCATCAATACGTGGCAATGGGTACCTATTTTTGATGGTGACATGATTCAACTCCCGATAATCAATACAAAGTTTCATACTCCCATCTTTCTTCTTCACGAATAGAACAGAGCACCCCAAGGAGAAGTACTAGGACGAATAAAGCCAATGTCTAACAATTCCTGCGGTTGAGTCTTTAACTCACGAAGTTCAATAGAGCTATTCGATATGGGGCTTTGGAAATGGATTTTGTGGAGTTTAAGGTCGATACAAAATTCAATTTCACGCTTCTAGGGTAGCCAAGAAGTTCTTGAGGAATACGTCGGAAATTCATTAACAATAGAAATATCATTCAAAACTGACGTATTTTTGTTTAAATCTGTGACTTGAGCTAAGAAAGCTTGACATCCGTTTTTCAATAAACGAATAGCTTTATGGCTTGAAATGACCGTGATTGATTTTAATGGTTTGGTTGCTTGAATTCATATAATAGGTTGGTTGGGAATATGAAACCTAACAACCTTACGAAAATAATCAATTTTTGCATGATGTGTAGTTAACCAATCAATCCCTAGAATCACATCAAATGAAAGTATTTTCAATGAAATAAGATCAACAAGTAATGTGAGGGTGCCGATTTGAACCAAACAAGACTTATAAACAGTGGATGTAATAAAGGTTTCTCCCAACAGAGTTTCAACAGATAAGTCAAAGGCTAATTTCTTCGGAGTCAAATTTAATCGTTGAGCGCAAGTAGGAGAAATAAAAGAATGGGTAGAATCGGTATCAAATAAAGTATAGACTTTGCTAGAGTTTATGATAAGCTTACCCGTGATGACCTCGTTCGGGTTCCTTGCTTTCTGGGAGGTCACAACAAATGCTCTCCCTTGCACCACCGGCTTTGACTTTTCTGGGACGGCCTTTGGTGCCTCCATCCTAGCTGAACTTGTCTTCGGTGAAAGACAAAATTTGGCTAGGTGACCTTCTCTTCCATAATTATAACACGCTTTGGATGGCATCGCGTAGTTTGGACTGATATGTCCCTCCCCTTCGCATTTGAAGCATATGATAGGTGGTCGTTCTCCTTCCTTAACCACAATTCTTTGGTCGACGCGTCTTTCCATCATTGTTGAATCTCCTTTTCTTGAAATGTCCATTTTTACTGTCTTGGCCATGATTACCACCGAAGTGGTTACCATTTCTGGCATGTTGATTCCCTCCACGTTTGTTGTCATCGTTTCGATGGTCGATACCATCGGTATTTTTATGTCGCCACGCACGCTTTCTCTTGGTTGCGTTGACTCGTTATCGCGCTCCAATAATCGAGCCCTATTTACAACATCCGAGTACAAACACGGTTTATGAGAAATAAGATATCGACGTATCTCGGTTTCAAACCTCTTAAAAACATTTGCGTCATTCGCTCCTCATTATCGACCAAATGCGATGCAAACGGGATAACTCGCAAATTTAGCCTCGATCGCGTATTACACGGCCATATTGTTTTGTTCCAATTTGATAAACTCCACTTCTTTCATGTGACGAATACTCTCGGGAAAGTATTTGCCGTTGAATAGCTCTTGGAACTTCTCCCAAGACATCTGAAAGGCGTCAGTCAGAACGCTTTTTCTGATTCCCACCAAGAATCCGCCTCTTCACGCAACATGAAGGTGGCGAAAGGAACCTTTTTCCTCGGAGCATCCCAAGACATCAAATATCTTGGTGATCGCTTTATCCATGCTTCCGCCTTAAGTGGTTTAGGCTCTCCAATAAACTCGTGTGGTCCTGACTCCTTGAAGCACATTTTAGCGGTGACCATCCGAGAGTTTCCAAGTGTTTCCACGTACATTTTGGAATGAGAGCCGCTCTCGCTACCGATGTTGCATGAATTGCATAAAGCCTCCGAAGCGATCCATCATTCATCATTTGTTTAGTGTTGTTGTTTGCATGAGGATTGTCGCCTTCACGATGCACATTCTCCCGATTATTGATATGTGGAGACTCAATTGGTCTCTTGTCCTCCATCGCTATTCTCAACATTCTCGGATGTCATTTTAGAGATCATCACAAAACAAGGGTTAGTTGACATGTAACATATTATCTCTAAACTCTGACCAGCCAATTTAAATACAAAATAAATTTAAGTAGGTCATACTAGCGAAGGAATTCCCCCTCTCTCCCCTCCTAGTTCTAGTCTCACATCTTAGCCAGGGATCATATCCCTAAGCTTTGATACTAACTGTGACGCCCCCAAAATAGGTATACATCACCAATCTTGGGTCGCCAGATACATGGTACAAAATTCAAATACAACTTACTAATACAACTGTCGTGTACAATACGACAAAACATAAATTATGAGTTTGAATACAAATATTATCTACTAGAGAGTATACAAACTCAAAAGGAGTCCTCATTATAATTATTATCACACTATTTCACAGAATAGTGAGGACTACTAATGTTATCCTCTGGACCATCACTCCATTCCCCGACTCGTCCCAGCTATATTCTCATTTCCTGAAGAGAACAGTGAAAGAAAGGGTGAGCTCAACTAGCCCAGTAAGAAATATTATGACTAAGATAATGCAGAATAAATTATCATTAGTCTTCAGCAATGTTAAACTGATAAAATATAATAGACATCAAGTTTAGCTCAGTAATGAACAAGCAATCCATTAAAAGAGTCAAGTAGAAAATAAAATCTACTATCTTTTATGATTTAAAAGGTTTTTTTTCATCATCGTTATCACGAGACTCAGCTTAATAAATATTCCACATCATCGAATCACCCCTGCACTACGGCCAAGGATATTCTTTAGTATCACGACCACAATTATCCATGCACTACGGGCCAAGAATATTTGTGTATTCATTAATGGTCATGATCATGCCAACAACTGTCCATCAATGCACTACGGGCCAATGAGGACTTTTTCCACATCATTTGTAATATTACGATCATGATTATACTGAATAATCCCTGGTCATAATCATACCAAGTCCATCTATGCACTACAGGCCACAGATGACTTTCAAAAATATAAACATGAGGATGATGACAATGATATAAGAATTCAATAAAACAAGTTCAAGAATTAATTTAATCGGGAACTAATAACGTCCAAATTATCAACATGATACTGCTTTGTGCAGTAAAATTCAAGAATGCTTAGAAGAATATTTCCATGAAAAGATACTGGATGAAGCGTAAATATCAAGAATATTCCACTAATTTCATGGAGTATAGAAGTCAAAACTTTAACCAACTGAGTATAATAAGGAATGGAATAACAAAAGAAATCACCAGCACGCGATGCATCCGCAGACAAAAAGTTATTCCAATGTAATAATTAAGACGGAATCAGTCCCACAGTAAAAACGCCTGCATGTAATAACAGGATATTCCAACAGAATAATAAAGACGAAATCAGGTCCGGCGTAAAACGCACAGACAGGATATTCCAACAGAATAATAAAGACGAAATCAGGTCCGGCGTAAAACGCACAGACAGGATATTCCAACAGAATAATAACGAATGGAATAACAGAAGAATTTCACCAAGTATAGGGTAGCCCGCGTATACAGGTTATTCCAACAGAATAATAAATAATGGAATAACAGAAGTTCTCTTCATGAATACAAAAGAAATAATACCACTTACCGTAAAAAAACTGAATATACGAGTAGGGAAGTAGCAGAATATTTTTCTATAGTTTCTTTATAATTTCTCTCTCTAGAGTTTCAGTGAATTCGTAAGAAATAATGAAGGGATGAGCTTCTATTTATAGAAGAATGGACTGCATAGTAACTAATTCATGAACGGTCCAGATTGATTTACTTTTAAACGGACGGTCCAGATTGATTTAATAAAATATTCTAATAAAACAAAATCATTTAAATAAAATATAATATATATTATATATATATATATTATTTATATATATATATAACATATGCTCCTTTTATACATTCACGGGGTAGAACCCATGATTTCCCAACCCTCCCCAATAACAATCATCAAATATATATTATATATATGTATAATCAATCATCATATATATATATACAATTATTACAAAACCCACCAAAATCAACTCCCGTGAAAACATCAGCCAACATCCTACTTCAATCAAATGTGGGCCCCATAGTGGGCCCCCACCTTTTATTATATAAAATAATTTTCTACCGACTATTTTGAAAAATGGGTAAATGGGGGGTACTTATAATAATCAAAATTGACAACAATTACTATTGCAATAATTGAACAAAACTGAGTGACTTCTCACGTAAGCATCAATAATCAATACCGATACTACTACGCAACTATGCCAGACATCGCATATTCTTTTAACACCGGGTGTTTCAACAGTTAACGGTAAAACTTCTGCCATTATTTTCATAAAGTATTTTTGTCATTTTCTCAATCCGGCAATAATTCCATTGTGGGGTCCACCAATGATTATGTCGTTGTACGAATATTCCCTGTTAAAACGAATATTCCCCGACCAATCGAATATTATATAACAACTTGCATACTTTGCAAAATTTATAAATATTACCCACAACTATAACAATATATCCAAATTTACTCCATAATATTCAAAAATGATATTTATAGAAAATTCATCTTTATTTATAAAAGTTGGGGTCTTACAATGAGGATCAAGTGGAGCAGAAGACTAAGCGTGGATGTACAAAGGAAGGAGCAGCAGAACAGATCAGTTGTAGTAGCAAAACTAGACTTCAACATTGCAGAAGACGCGCGGCCACGCGGCAAGACAAGCTTGGGAACGCGCTCTCGCGCGAGCACCCGGATGGACAACATGACACATTGCAAGTTCAGCGCCTGGCGAGGATTACACCGGGGAGTCTTGGCGGCCATGCGAAATCTTTGATAATCTTGATTTGTTTTATTTTAATTTTTAATTAAATAGGTTGTAATTGGTTTAAAAATGATTTAATGACTGGTGTCAGAGGGATCATTATTCATTTTTACGTATTTTCATTTTTGAAACTAGGGTTTACACTCTGAGAGAGATTCCAACATAGAGCGAAGCCTAAACTCTACTCTTCTAATTCTTCTTGGGATTTTCTATCATTGTGGATTATTATTATTATTTTGCTAGATTTATATGAGGATTTGAATGTTAACTTTGGTCTATAATTAGCAATTGGGTTTGATCGTTTCTATCCTTCATTTTAAATTTTTTGTTTATTAGCCATGTTTAGCTTTGATCCCATAATGACTTTTGGTTCAGTCATGATTTACTCCATTATGGGATTCTAACGGATTTTAATATGTAGTTTGGTTGCATGCTTGAATGCTGGACTGTATTACATATCATATGGGATTTCTATCATGATTGTTTTGCATATATGAATGCTTGATCACCATTCGCTTTTAGTACTTGTATGGAATTGACAATGAACATGTAAGTATGGATTGTAATCATGATAGCATACGTATATGGGGCTGTTTTGTATGGCTTGTGTATTTCATGAATCAAATAGACATATACTGTTTCACCGTATAAGTTAGAATAAGGGCTTGTGCTTAAATTCAATATGATTGCAATTTCACATAGACATATAGTGATGTTGGTTATATTGATGATTACATAGAGTCTATCGCTTGTGGATGTTGTGTAAGTAGGTCATAGTGTATTGAAAAATGGATATGACTCTATTAGTGCTCTTGGCTACTTTCCTGTGATATGCGAACAAGTCTTGCATGATAATGGTGATTAGATGAAATGTTAAATGAAGTTAGGATCCCATTACTTTCAGATTTGATTTATTACATCTTTATTATTGTTTTAGTTGTTATTTGCGATTAGAGTAACAAACCAGTTATAGTCATTTGTTTGAGCATATAAATATAGTGATTTAATTTATGTATAGTAATTTAAATTAAACAACTTTCTATGTGGGATCGATACTTTACTTGCTCTATATTACTTGTTGACACATGTATAATTGCATTAGTTAGAGCTCTTTTGTAGAACTAAAAAAGAGGAAACAAGTTTTTGGCGCAGTTGCCGGGGAAAGGCGTTTAAATTATTATTATTATCATTAGTTTTAAGCTATATTGTATGACTTAGACAAATCTATTCTTTTCTCATTTCCATTTTTTGTTTTTATTTCAGGAACTTGTATAAATTTTTATGCGCACGCGGTCATCCAACCCTGACTTAACACCTATTCAGGACAACATAAATGGGAGAGGTTGGAAAGTGAGTGTTCGTAGAAATTCACAAGCACAATTAGAAAGAACTACAGCTAATATGTCAGTCGAGGCACAAGGAGAAGAGCAAAGAGAGGAGCATAGGGCTTTGAAGGAATATTCCATGCCCAATATTAATGGATTATAGTCTAGCATCGTCAGACCAGCGATAGTAGCCAATACATTTGAGATAAAAATGGGCATTATTCAGATGGCACAAAATTTGATACAGTTTGGGGGTGCCGCTATAAATGATCCGAATGAACACCTGTTGAGTTTCATCGAAATTTATGATACATTCAGATACAACGGTGTGACGGAGGATGCTATCAGAATTAAGCTATTCCCATTCTCATTAAGGGATAAAGCAAGAAGTTGGCTACATTCTTTGCCAGCAAGATCTATAACTACATGGGAGGACTTAGCACATAAATTCTTAGCCAAGTTCTTCCCAATGGCTAAGACTACAAAGATGAGGACAACTATCTCTTAGTTTGAGCAACAACAGGGCGAGTCCTTATATGAAGCATGGGAGCGATATAAAGAGATGCTGAGAAAGTGTCCACATTACGGTATGCCAGACTGGATGGTGATCAACACATTTAATAATGGATTGGGATGGCAGTCGAGATCGATTATAGATGCAGCTACAGGAGGGGCATTATGGGCAAAAAGCTATGAGGAAGCCTATAACCTTATCGAGACAATGCCATCAAACAATTTTTAGAATCCTACATCTCGAATGCCACAGCCCAAGGTTGCAGGTGTGTTGGAAGTAGATGCTATCACGCAGTTGTCAGCACAGATGGCAGCCATGGCAAAGAAAATAGATACATTAACAGAAGGTAAAACGAAGATGGTTACCTTCGTATGTGAGATTTGTGCGGGGTCACACTCGACAGATCAATGTGCTATCAGCTCGGAGTTGGTACAATATGTGAGCAATTACAGAAAAGACCAAGGTAAATTTCAGAACACATACCACCCCAACAACTGAAACCATCCAAACTTTAGTTGGTCAAATAACCATAGGAATCAACAGAATCAGTTTCAGACAAATAATTAGTTTAAGCCACAACTAGCCCAACCACAGTTTAATCCTAGACAACCTTTTCCGTCGGGATTTTCTCAACAACAAC
Organism: Panax quinquefolius; assembly: GCA_020205615.1. NCBI lineage: Eukaryota > Viridiplantae > Streptophyta > Magnoliopsida > Apiales > Araliaceae > Panax > Panax quinquefolius. The sequence continues at coordinate 198,662 of JAINUW010000625.1, forward strand.
AACATCACACTCCAGCTACACCTCAGCAAGAAAAGAACTCAGAAATGGAGGAGATGATGATGAAATACATGGCAAATACAGAAGTTATGATCAAAAGCCAAGCAATGGCTATTAAGAATCTGGAAACTCAGATGGGGCAGATGGCGAACATGCTAACCAACAGGCCCCAGGGTTCATTGTCGAGTAATACAAAAACAAATCCACGAAGAGACGGGAAGGAACATGTTGCCTCTTTTTCAGTCTTAACAAAAGAGCTCTAACTCATGCAAGCAACATGCGTCAATAAGCAATACAGAGAAAGTAAAGTATCGATCCCACAAAGAAAGTTGTTTAATTCAAATCGCTATGCATTAATTAATTCACTATATTCATATGCTCACACTGATGACTAAGATTGGTTTGTTCTCGAGTTGCAAATAGCAACTAAAATAATAATAAACAGAATAAATCAAATCTGGAAATAATAGGATCCTAACTTCATTTAATACTTCATTCAATCGCCACTATCATGCATGACTTGTTCACATATCACAGGAAAGTAGCCAAGAGCACTAAAAGAGTATTAGCCATTTTTAATGCACTAAGACCTACTCACACAACATCCACAGATGATAGACTCTATGTAATCATCAATATAACCAAAATCACTATATGTCTATCCGAAATTGCAACTATATTGATTTTAAGTTCAAGCCTTTATTCTAACTTATACGGTGAAACAGTATATGTCTATCTGGTTCACAAAATACATAAGCCATATAACACAGCCCTATATACGTATACTATCATGATTACAATCCATATTTGCATGTTCATTGTCAATTCCATACAAATACTGAAACGAATAGTGATCAAGCATTCATACATGCAAAACAATTATGATAGACATCCCATATGATATATAAACAATCCGGCATTTAAGCATGCAATCAAACTACATATTAAAATCCGTTAGAATCCCATAATGGAGTTCAGTTCATGATTGAACCAAAAGCCATTATGGGATCAAATCTAAACATGATTAATAAACAAACAATTGAAATATGAAAGGTATAAACAATCAAACCCAATTGCTGAATATAGATCAATATTTAAAATCTCATAAGATTCCAGCAAAATAATAATAATAATAATAATCCACTCTGGTAGAAAATCCCAAGAAGGAGTAAAAAAGTAAAGTTTTGGCCTCCTCCTACGTTGGAATCTCCCCCAGAGAATAAACCCTAATTACGATGTAAAGAATACGACTAAAGTTGTATAATTGTCAAGTGATACCTCTGACACCAGTCAGAAATCGTTTTAAATCAATTACAACCCTTAAAAATTGGAAATAAAATAAAACAAATCAAGAGTCAGCCTCGCCACAGCCCGCACACTCTTCCAAATTTATTACTCGCGAGACTTGCAGTAAGTCCTGATGTTCAATAGGGCTCTCGCTGGCGGCAAGACGCTACCTAGGCTTGTCATACTTCATATTTGGACAACTGCAGATTGGTTCCATGGTTTGGCTAGGTACTCGCGCGGGCGCGCGCCTCCAAACTCTCTTTGTCGCGCGACCGTGTGGCTTGCAGTTGTTGTCTTCTGATCCTGCTCCTGAGCTTGGTTCTCGCAATGTCATTAGCCGCTTCGAAATGTCCTATGTTTATCCATGCTTGTCCATCCATGCTCCACTCAATCCTAGCCATGCACATCCTATATTTTGCCTCGTCTCAGGCATCCATTAGCCTCGTGCCCTATAACACCACCAAAATAGGCCGATTCCTGCACTTATTCACCAAAAGGAGTTTTAAGTATGCGAAATGCAATTAACATGAAATGCAGCTAAAACCTACTAAAATGTACTTGAGATGGGAATAGTTCGCATGAATTGGTGCTCCATAAGTAGGTGTAAAACCCACTTATCAAATACCCCCAAACTTGAACCGTTGCTTGCCCTCAAGCAATGCATACTAATGAACAATGAAAATGCAGCTATATTACAATGCAACTAAATTGTGATGCAACTAATCTCACATTGTCCCAACTATTATAGAAATTCAGTCCAATTTGCCTCAGCGAATTTTTTTCTAGATTCAAGAATACATATTCAAATCAAACTGCAGGCATAATGTCATAAATCAGACAATTCAAAAATGCTATAGAGATGTTGTGTGTGTGTGTGTTGTGTTCACCAAAACTTGATTTAGGCACAGAATACTCATGCTATATTGCTCAAAACAGAAATTTGTAGCTTAAATCAAGATTTATGTATATATATATGCAACCAAGACTATTCTAACATCTTAAAATAAACTAAGGTTCAACACTGGGCTTAAGTGCTTTATTCTACTCACGAGGGCGACTTTCGCACTTCCCCGCGGTGTTTATTGCTATTTTTCTTTCCTTTTTCTTTTATTTTTCATATGACTGTGCAATATCTTACTCCATTAGGCACACTGCTACCCCTTAGCGAGCTTTCAACCAGCGACTCCCAGACCATGAAAGACCTTAGGGTGCTAGGTGTAGAGACAATCCCCTCGGGCGTACTTACTCAAGTAGCCAGGGCCCCGAAATAAGACTAGCCACGTTATTGCTATTCTTCTTTTCTTTTTTTTCTTTTTTTTATACATTGATACCCATGCTTTCCCCAAGTTTAAAAATCAATGTTTTATACAGTCTATACTCACTTTTCACATATTTCCCTTTTTAAAACTACATTTTTCAATCGAGCATTGCAACACATGCTTCTTATACCTACAAACGATTGTGAACACATTTGTGCAAACCGAAAGCATTTAAACAACATTATGAATTTCATTATGTCAGACATTATATCTCAACTCAAATTATCCAAAATACTCAAGAATCATTTAACAAAATTCACTATCATCATTGGCTAGACAAAAATTTCTATATGGCAAGAACTGTGAGAAAATGCAACCTAAACATGAACGTGCAAATATATATACAAAAATAAACTATATGATGCAACAATTTAAACTAACAAGCAAGAACTAAAAACAAATTAACTAATCATGCTGACACTAAAAATAAAAAAAATTATGTTAAACATGCTAAACTACATGCACTACACTACTCCCCAATACCCCCAAACTTAAAATGTTCAATGTCTCATTGAATGAAGGTAAATGGTACGAAAAACTCCCCTAAGTATCGGTGGTGCCACCCTCCTCGGGTGGTGGATATAGTGTTGTGGTTCTGAACTGAGGCCATTCTAGTGTTGTTACTTATTGCGCAAAAGCTTTGGCCAAGGCCCTTGTGAGTCCCGTCGCGAATGTGCCCAAATTATCGTACATGGCATCGACTTTACGCTCCAACCTTCGGAGCTGGCGATTGCCATGGGTGGCACGTACGTTCGTGGACGGGCCAGCTTCGTCTGCTTCGTCTGTCTGCGGTGGTTGCTGTGACGTTTCTGGAAAAGTGGGCTGAAGGATGAATCCTAGTCCGCGTGGGTGTGGTACACCACCTGTCCATTCCTTGAAATTTGCAATAGTCGCATGAGTGATTGCATGGTTTGGGTACTGCAGCTGCTCATTATGCCATTGGACTCCTTGTTGATTACAGAGCATGGCTACAACCGATGCATGCGAAATAGTCCCATTTCTGCTCCCACGCATATAACTCAGCATGTTTCTATGGATTAAAAGGCCGACATCAATGTACTTGCCTTTGATGATTCCCCATAAAATAATTGCACGCTCAGTGGTTATTGCATTGTAATGAGCTGAAGGAACTAGCTTGGCACAAATAAACAGGTTCCAGGCCTGGGCTTATCGATTCAATGCTGACGATGGAAACGATTTTGGTTCAGTTGTTCCTATCTTATACTTCCATTTGGTGCCTGAAATACACAAATCAGTGATCACAACTGCGAGATCCGTTTCTAAATAGTCACCTTCTAACCAATTGTCAGACCCGGTGGGTGGTGCATCATATATGTTGAATACTTCTTTGATCGCGGAAGGTCAAAAATTCACCTGCTCTTCTCAAACTATCGTTATGCCTCTTGTTATCATCTCCTCAACATTTGCATAAAAATCTCTAACAATCCCCATGGGGATAGGCATAGGAGATGCAGTTAAGACAACCCAGTCTCGTTCGCGTATCATATTCCATAGTTGGCCATCCTACTTTGTATGTAGAAGTCCCCGTTCCTTCACAAAAGATTTGGCCACACTCCGATAATAGTCTTGCTGGGCAGCCAAACTGATAAATTTACTCTCATCCAAGACATCCTCTTCGTGGTGATCGGAGGAAGAATCTGATGAAGAAGAGATTGAGATTTCACGTGCTCTTTTTGGGCCCATGTGGGGATGATAGAGAGAATGCAGAGGAATTGTTGATGATCGTTCCTCCAACTTACTGCTACACAACCCAAGTAGAACCCTAGATTTATGCCAGAAAAGCGATGTGTGGGTATGAACTTTGATGAGAGTTGATTAGCCTTATGAATATAGGAGAACAGAATAGTACACTTCTGTTATATTAAAGGAGAGACCCAATCAGACCACAACTTGGATTTTGTACATCTAAAAATATTTCCACGTCTGCGATAGCGCTTGGCCGCGCGTTCTTACAATGGTTTTAAGGGCAAGGTATGAGTGGCTTCATTAGTACGGTACATGCGGCAAAATGGGTGCGTGGTCGTATGTTGTTGTGTTCATCGCGTCAGTAGCGTGATCTCGCTACTACCTTCTTGTATTTATTTGTAGATTCTGTAAACATCAAGGTGTGCTCTCCAGTACACCTGCATGTCATCAATAGATCTTATCAAAACATGGTTTACTAAATAAACATGAATGTCTATTGTATATCCCCATTTTATACAATGCATATACACGCTCCCCTTTACTATCAGCTATTATGTTAATGTGTGAACTTAGGTTGAAATTGAGTTAACGAAATAACTTAACGAAATAAACAAAGAGTGAAAGAGAGATTTTAGAGAAGAAAAATAATGGGTTGCCTCCCATCCAGCGCTAAGTTATAGTCAATTAGCTTGACTGTCTCTGATGCTCATGTTAAAGAAAGAATTGAGGCGACTTTATGTCTGTCTACCTCACCACCAAAGTAATGTTTTAAGCATTGTCCATTCACCTTAAAAGGCTTGTCTGGCAACGTATCGAATATTTCGATTGCACCATGCGGAAAAATAGTTTTCACTGTGAATGGTCCTGACCACCTCGATTTCAGCTTCCCAGGAAAAAGTTTAAGTCTGGAGTTATAAAGCAAAACCCTTTGTCCTGGTTCAAATGCTCTCTCAATGATTTTTTGGTCATGCCATTTCTTCACTTTCTCCTTATAAAGCTTCGAATTCTCGTATGCCAGCAGTCTGAATCATCTAACTTTAATGACCAGTCCTTCCTTGTGGGATTCACAACTTTCTCCAGGATTCTCTTGACTTCTCGATTTGACACTTCAGCTTGGCCATTCGTTTGTGGGTGATATGATGTAGCAATGCGATGATTTACCCCATATTTAGCCAGCAAAGCTGTAAACTGCCTGTTGTAAAAGTGATTGCCTTCGTCACTGATGATAGCCCTTGGAGTCCCAAACCTCGTGAAGATACTTATGTAAAAATCTGAGGACAACCTTGGCATCATTTGTCGAAAGAGCTGCCACTTCTACCCATTTCGAGACATAATCTACAGCGAGCAGAATGTAGAGATTTCCACAGGAAGAAACGAAAGGCCCTATGAAATTAATTCTATATACATCAAAAATTTCTACTTCCAAGATTGTATTTAATGGAATTTCATTCCTTTTAGAGATGTTCCCCACTCGCTGACATTTATCACACCTCTGGACAAAGTTATATGCATCTTTGAAAATTGTCGGCCAGTAGAATCCTGCTTGTAATATTCTAGCCGCTATTTTTTCACCACCATAGTGACCGCCATATACAGTAGAGTGACAATCCTGCAGAATCCCCTCGGTCTCGCTATATGGAATACACCTTCATATAACTTAATCAGAACACTGTTTAAACAAATAAGGCTCATCCCATACATACCATTTGACATCATGCAGAAATTTCTTCTTTTGATAGCCCATCAACTCAGAAGGTAGCATCTTACTTACCAAGTAGTTTGCATAGTCTGCAAACCATGGCACTACCCTTTCACCATAAACAACTATTCATCTGGAAAGGATTCATTGATTAAAACCTTGTCATCTGTCCCCCTTTCCGGATTCTCAAGTAGAGATAAGTGGTCCGCCACTTCATTTTTAGTGCCTTTCCTGTCCTTGATTTCCAAATCAAATTCCTGCAGTAATAAAATCCATCTGATCAACCGAGGCTTTGCATCCTTCTTCGCCACTAAATGTCTGATTGCGGCGTGATCCGTATATACTATCACCTTTGTGCCGATCAAATATGCTCAAAATTTATTAAAGGCGTACACCACTGCCAATAACTCTTTCTCCGTGGTGGTGTAGTTCAATTGTGCGTCTATAAGGGTCTTGCTGGCATAATAAATAACATGAAACATCTTCTCTTTCCTCTGCCCCAAAGCAGCCCCTACAGCGTAATCACTGGCATCGTACATCAGCTCAAATGGCAATTCCCAATCTGGGGTAGTAATAATTGCTGCTGATGTTAATTTCCCTTTCAGGTGCTCAAATGCCGATACACAAGCCTCATCAAAGTTAAAATGCACATCCTTCTCCAATAAACTGCATAGTGGTTTAGTTATTTTAGAGAAGTCTTTGATAAATCTGTGGTAGAAACCTGCATGTCCCAGAAAGCTGCGAACACCTTTTACCGAAGTAGGTGGTGGCAATTTCTCTATAGTTTCCAACTTTTCCCTATCTACCATGAGTCCCTTCTTCGATACTTTGTGTCCGAGTATGATTCCTTCTTGTACCATAAAATGGCATTTTTCCCAGTTCAGTACTAGATTTGTTTCAACACATCGCTTCAAAACCATCACCAAATTCTCGAGGCATAGATCAAATGAGTCCCCAAAAACTGAGAAGTCATCCATAAATACTTCCACATTTTACTCTACCATATCTGAAAATATAGCCATCACGCATCTCTGAAAAGTGGCTGGAGCGTTGCACAACCCAAAAGACATCCTTCTGAAGGCAAATGTACCGTATGGACATGTGAAAATTATCTTTTCCTGGTCTTCTAGAGCTATCATTATTTGATTATAGCCCGAATATCCGTCCAATAGGAAATAGTACTCATGACCTGCTAATCTGTCCAACATCCGATCAATGAATGGGAGTGGAAAATGATCTTTCCTTGTAGCTTTATTGAGCCTGCGGTAGTCCATGCATACTCTCCACCCTGTCACTGTTCGTGTTGGAATCAACTCGTTATTCTCATTAGTTACTATTGTCATGCCACCCTTTTTCGGTACACACTACACTGGGCTCACCCATGAGCTATCTGAGATTGGATAGATTATGCCCGCATCCAACCATTTTAGTACCTTTTTCTTAACCACTTCTCTCAATATCGAATTAAGTCTCGTTTGTTGTTCAACCGATGGTTTACTTTCATCTTCCATCAGGATTTTATGCATACAAAATGAAGGGCTGATCCCTTTGATATCTGCTATGGTCCAGCCAATCGCTGATTTGAACTCTCGAAGCACACATAGCAGTTTTTTTCCTGAAAAGATATTAATGCAGATGAAATAATCACAGGTAGCTTCGAATCTTTATTTAAAAATACGTACCTGAGATGTTCTGGAAGTGGTTTTAATTCAAGATCTGGAGGTGTCTCAAGAGATGGCTTTAATTTTATGGAGGTTTCTCCTGCTTTTGTCAACGGCTCAACAGGTATTCTAAATTTCCTAACTTGTGGAGTGGTATCCAGATATTCCACAAGTTCGTCAAGTTCTTCGTCCTCTAAATCTGAATTTTTAGCAATTACACTCCTCAAAGGTTTATCATCCACCCGACTTTGTACTTCATCATTTACGACCTGATCCACCAAATCAACCAAGAAACATTCCTCTTCATCTGCTAGAAACTTCATAGCTTTGAAGACATTAAAGGTGACCTCTTGATCATGAACACGTATAGTGAGTTCCCCCTTCTGCACATCTATCAGAGTCTTTCCTGTGGCTAAGAATGGTCTTCAATATGATTGGTATATTTTTGTCTTCCTCGTAATCCACTATGATGAAATCAGCTGGAAAAATAAATCTCTCTACCTTCACTAATACATCTTCAAAAATTCCTCGTGAATACGTGATGGATCTATCAGCTAGCTGTAAAGAAATGTTTGTTGGCTTTGGATCCGGCAATCCCAACTGGTTAAACACTGACAAGGGTATCAAATTTTTGCTTGCCCCAAGATCACATAAACACTTACTGAAGTTCATCTTTCCAATTCTGCATGGAATGGTGAAGCTGCCCGGATCCTTCAGCTTTGGAGGTAATTTCTGCTGAAGCACTTCACTGCATTCCTCTGTCAAGGCTATCATTTCAAACTCATCTAGTCTCCTCTTCCTTGACAGTATACCCTTCATAAACTTGGCATAGCTGGGCATTTGTTCCAATGCCTCGTGAAGCAGTATGTTGATCTGCGACTTTTGAATACCTCCAAGAATTTGCTGAACTGTTTATCTTCCCTTTTTTATTTAATCTCTACGGATACGGAACTTGAATGTGAATTAGTGGTAATGGACTCTTAAGCTTCTCCTCTGAACCTGTTTTCTCTGCCTCTTCCTGCTGAACCTCAGACTTTTCCAGATTTTCTTCTTGAGCAATTGCCGCTTCCCGCCTTGCTTGTGCGCGCTCTCCTAAAGTCTTGATCTCTTGCTGGTATGCGACTTATAATACTGACAAATCTTTCCCAGATCTCAATGTGATCGCTTGACACAGTTCCTTCCCGTCTCTTCTTAGATTTGTCTCTGTATTACTTGGCAATGAACCCTGGGGCCTGTTAGTAAGCATGTTCACCATCTACCCCATTTGAGTTTCTAGATTCTTTATAGCCACTGCTTGGCTCTTGATCATAACTTCTGTGTTTGCCATGTATTTCATCATCATTTCCTCCACTTCTGATTTCTTTTCTTGCTGAGGTACAGCTGGAGTGCGATGTTGCTATTGTTGCTGAGAAAATCCCGGCGGAAAGGGTGGTCTAAGATTAAACTGCGGCTACGCTGGTTGTGACTAAAATTGATTATTTGGTTGAAACTGATTCTGCTGATTCCCTTGATTAGTCGACCAACTAAAGTTTGGATGATTTCGATTGTTGGGATGGTATGTGTTCTGAAATTGTCCTTGGTCTTTTCTGTAGTTGCTCACATACTGCACTGATTCTGAGTTGATAGCACATTGATCTGTCGAGTGTGACCCCACACAAATCTCACATACGAAGGCAACCGTCTTTAATTTTCCTTCTGCCAAAGTATCTATCTTCTTTGCCATGGCTGCCATCTGTGCTGACAACTGAGTAATAGCATCAACCTCCAACACACCTGCAACTTTGGGTTGTGGCATCCAAGATGTAGGATTCTGAAAATCGTTGGATGCCATTGTCTCGATAAGGTTATAGGCTTCTTTATAGTTCTTTTCCCATAATGCCCCTCCTGTAGCTGCATCTACAATCGGTCTCGACTACCATCCCAATCCATTATAAAATGTGTTGATCACCATCCAATCTGGCATACCGTGATGTGCACACTTTCTCAGCATTTCTTTGTATCTTTCTCATGCTTCATATAAGGACTCGCCCTGTTGTTGCTCAAACTGAGAGATAGTTGTCCTCATCTTTGCAGTCTTAGCCATTAGGAAGAACTTAGCTAAGAACTTTTGTGCTAAGTCCTCCCATGTAGTTATAGATCCTGCTGGCAAAGAATGAAGCCAACTTTTTGCTTTATCCCTCAATGAGAATGGAAATAACCTTAGTCTAATAGCATCTTCCATCACACCGTTGTATCTGAATGTATCACAAATTTCGATGAAACTTAATAGGTGTCCATTCGGATCATCTGTAGTAGCACCCCCAAACTAAATTGTATTCTGCACCATTTGAATAGTGCCAGTTTTTATATCGAATGTATTGGTTCGCTATCACGATCTCGACGATCTTTGGGTATGAGTCCATTAATATTAGGCATGGAATATTCCTTCAGAGCCCTATGCTCCTCTCGTTGCTCTTCTCCTTGTGCCTCGGCTGCCATGTTAACTGTCGTATTTTCCAACTGTACTTGTAAATTTCTACGAACACCCGCTTTCCAACCTCTCCCGTTTATGTTATCCTGAACAGGTGTTAAATCGGGGTTGGTTGACCGCGTGCGCATAAAAATTTATCCAAATTCCTGAAACAAAAACAAAAACTGAAATGAGATAAGACTAGAATTGTCTAAGTCATACTATATATTTTACAACTAATGATAATAATACTAAATTAAACGCCTTTCCCCGGCAACGGCGCCAAAAACTTGTTGCCTCTTTTTTAGTCTTAACAAAAGAGCTCTAACTCATGCAAGCATACATGCGTCAACAAGCAATACATAGCAAGTAAAGTATCGATCCCACAGAGAAAGTTGTTTAATTCAAATCGCTATGCATTAATTAATTCACTATATTTATATGCTCACACTGATGAATAAGATTGGTTTGTTCTCGAGTTGCAAATAGCAACTAAAATAATAATAAACGGAATAAATCAAATCTAGAAATAATGGGATCCTAACTTCATTTAATACTTCATTCAATCGCCACTATCATGCATGACTTGTTCACATATCACAGGAAAGTAGCCAAGAGCACTAAAAGTGTATTAGCCATTTTTCAATACACTAAGACCTACTCACACAGCATCCACAGATGATAAACTCTATGTAATCATCAATATAACCAAAATCACTATATGTCTATGTGAAATTGCAACTATATTGATTTTAAGTTCAAGCCCTTATTCTAACTTATACGGTAAAATAGTATATATCTCTATCGGTTCATTGAAATCACATAAGCCATATAACACGACCCTATATACGTATACTATCATGATTACAATCCATATTTGCATGTTCATTGTCAATTCCATACAAATACTGAAAACGAATGGTGATCAAGCATTCATACATGCAAAACAATCATAATAGACATCCCATATGATATAAAAACAATCCAGCATTTAAGCATGCAATCAAACTACATATTAAAATCTGTTAGAATCTCATAATAGAGTTTAGTTCATGACTGAACCAAAAGCCATAATGGGATCAAATCTAAACATGATTAATAAACAAACAATTAAAAGATGAAAGGTAGAAACAATCAAACCCAATTGCTGAATATAGATCAATATTCAAAATTTCATAAGATTCCAGCAAAATAATAATAATAATAATCCACTCTGGTAGAAAATCCCAAGAAGGAGTAGAAAAGTAAAGTTTTGGCCTCCTTTTACATTGGAATCTCCCCCGGAGAGTAAACCCTAATTACGATGTAAAGAATACGACTAAAGTTGAATAATTGTCAAGTGATACCCTCGACACCCGAGGAAATCGTTTTAAATCAATTACAACCCTTAAAATTGGAAATAAAATAAAACAAATCAACGACTTAGGGCCTCGGCGGCAAGCGCTGCCTCCTCAACCTATTATTGGCGTGGCGTGAGACTGCATAAAGAAGTCCACGATGTTGACTGTTAGGTTTGTAATATTCATGTCATGCAATCAAATTGCAAAATAATGCGAAGCGTGTAAAAATCGAGTTTAAAAATTTTACAAACCATATTATGGATCACCCTTTATGCACAATTATTAATTAAACGAAAAGATAAAGAATAAATCATACCCTTGAAGATCGAGCTTCCTCAGGTACAAGTTCACCTCCTAATCCTTTCGCGTTCAATCTTGAATCCACCGGGTTTGGTTCCTTCCTTTGATCAACGTTAGCCACCCAAATGTTTGGCCTCTAGAGGTGATCCACCAAGGAAAACTAAAGAATTCAAGAAGATGGTGTATTTGGCTCAAACCCTAGTTTTCTATCTCTATAGAAAAGGGTACTCTCCAACAAATTGGAATTATGTCGTTGTAAAATTCAACAACCCCCACCACCCATAATAAGACTCCTCTTATTTATTGATGTGGGCAACCCTCCTTAACAATTAAAAAATTGGGTTTTATTTAATTAATTAAATTCTTTTAATTAATTAGGCTCCCTAATCTTATTAGGGATAATTAATTAAACTCTTTTAATTAATTTAATCTCCTAATCTTATTAGGAATAAATGAGAGTACTTATATTAAATTAATTCCTAAACTCTTTTAGAAATTAAAATAATAATAATTGTAATAATATTAATAAGACTCCTCTTATTAATTTATATTTAATATTTCTAAAATATTAAATAATAAATATTAAGCTATTTAATATTAAAATGTCCTATGTGATTCGATAAATGACAACCCAGTAGTCCTTGGCCAAGACAGAATGAAATTAGAAAGGAGTTTCTAATTTGCATTATTTGGTGTTGTGCATTTAAGAGTCGAAATACATATAATTAAATAAAATAAGACTTGACAGTAATTCCATGTCTTATATTTAATTGGGACATTGTATGGTGGAAGGATTGAATTGTACGGTAACTATTTACTCAAAGGTGAAAGTAGTATGCACACAAGCCAATCATGTTTGATGATAAAGCATATACTTTGTAACAATCTTATTCATTTATTAATAAAAAGTATTAATTTATTAAAGGCTTTTAATTATCTACATGATGCTGTTTTATAATATGTGATAAACCCATAGTTTTAAGCAATGCTTTTAGAATAATGATGATGATCATTCTAATGAGATCTAAATTCTTAGAAAGCTTAAAACTAAAATAGTTCCCAATCATTGGATTACTAAATTGGGGATTAGTGAATCCGGATAGATTGGTACATACGTTGCTTGCTTCGTTGGATGAGGATGATTGATCTCATGATCATTTATTGTGGAGAACACTAAAGCAAGTATGTAGGTGCTTATTAGAGAATAAGTTCCTTTGAGCATTGGCTCGCTAAGGAATACCTAATGGAGTTTTATTTGCTGTCGATAGGAATTCTCAGTAGTGATAGTAATCAAGTGATCCTTGGACTTGAGATCATCATAGTATCTTGTGTATGATGAGTTATACTTTGACTTATTCCTTAAGACCCTTAGGGTATATCAAAAGGTATGCTTGGGTATAATAAGTTGTACATGGAGATAATGTATGATCGATAAAGAATCTACCCTTCTAATAAAAAGAGAAATGTCCTATGTGATTCGATAAATGACAACCCGATAGTCCTTGGTTAAAAGAGAATGAAATTAGAAAGGAGTTTCTAATTTGCATTATTTTGAGTTGTGCATTTAAGAATCGAAATACATATAATTAAATAAAATAAGACTTGTGGTAATTCCATGTCTTATATTTAATTGGGACGTTGTATATGGTGGAAGATTGAATTGTCACGGTAACTATTTACTCAAAGGTTCTTTAATGATTAATGTTGAAATCTATATTATCCGGAAAGTCGTTGATCGCATTGAGGAGGCTTATCCTATTGTAGAATAAAATATTATTTAAATAAATTAATTGTTTAATTTATTTATTTAAATAAGATTAAATTGTTCTAATTGATTTATTCACAATAGGTTTAATATGGAGAACCAAAAGATCACACCATAAAAGGAAGAATAATTATTTAAGAAGTTAATGGCATAATCGTAATAATATGTTAAGTATATTTAATTTAATCTATGGTGATAGAATAAATTAAATAGCTTAATATTTATTATTTAATATTTTAGAAATATTAAATATAAATTAATAAGAGGAGTCTTATTAATATTATTACAATTATTATTATTTTAATTTCTAAAGAGTTTAGGAATTAATTTAATATAAAGATTCTCATTTATTCCTAATTGGATTAGGAAGGAAAATTAGTTAAAGGAGTTTAATTAATTATCCCTAATAAGATTAGGGAGCTTAATTAATTAAAAGAATTTAATTAATTAAATAAAACTCAATTCCTAATTGTTAAGGTGGGTTCACATCTATTAATAAGAGAGTCTTATTATTATGGGTGGAATGGGTTGTTGATTTTCAACATACGTAATAATTCCAATTTGTTGGAGAAGACACCTTTTCTATAGAGATAGAAAAACTAGGGTTTAGCCCAACCACCCATCTTCTTGAATTTTATTCTTTCTTGGTGGATCACCTCTCAGAGGCCAAACATGGGTGGGTATTAACGTTGATCGAAGGAAGGAACCAAACCCGGTGGATTCAAGATTGAGCGAAAAGATTTGGAGGTGAACTTGTACTGCGAGGAAGTTTCGATCTTCAAGGTATGATTTATTCTTTATCTTTTCGTTTAATTAAGTGTCATAAAGGATGATCCCAGGATATATGGTTTGTAAAATTTTAAACTACGATTTTACACGCTAACGCTTGACTTTTTTTGCAATTTGATTGCTTCTTGAATATCACAAACCTAACAGTGGTATCAGAGCCAGGTTTTATGCGAATTATTAATTGTTCAGATTTGATATGTATATTGATATGTGTTTTGAACAATTTAATTGGGCATAATTTTGTTGTATGAAATTTATTTAAAAAAAAAAAAAAAAAAAAAAAAAAGAAAAAAGAGCAAGCCAGCGTGTTTCCTGCTGCATGCTGTTATTTCTCTTGACCGAGTCTGCAACACGGCAAGGCAACAGGTAATCAAAAAAAAAAAAAAAAGAAAAAGAAATTCTTGTTGCAAGTTACATTTGTAAAAGTTACATAGTTGCTGCCGTTTTTTTTTTTTTTAAAAGTTACATAGTTGCTGCCGTTTTTTTGTAAAAGTTACAAGTGTTTTTTTTTTAAAGATGTACACGTGGTTCAAGAATAATGTATTCTTTGATTCAAAAATTTGGGCTAGTGAAGATTTGCTTCAAAAATTTTTGCCCAGGAACGGTATTATATATATATATATATTATATACGGTATTTTATATATATATATATATATATATATATATAATTATATATATATATATATATTTATATTCTTAATTATTTTAATAATTAAAATAAAATTTATTTTAATTTTAAAATAAAAAGTTTATTTTAATATTAAAATATAAATTTTATTTTAATTTAAAAAAAAAGATTTATTTTATTATTAAAATAAAAGGGTTTATTTTAATATTAAAATTAAAATTTCATGCTAACTAATTAGAGTTGGAATTGGATTCCATAATAACTAATTGGAGTTGAAATTGGATTTTATTTTTCCTAAAATAAAGGAGTTTATTTGTGAATAGGAAAAGTAAATCCATCTTTCCTTAAATAAAGGAGTTTGTTTAGATATGAAATAAGATTTCATATTATTCAAAATAAAAGGAGTTTATTTGTGAATAGGAAAGAGAATCCTAATTTCCTTAAATAAAGAGTTTATTTAAATATGGAATAAGATTTCATATTATTCAAAATAAAGGAGTTTATTTGTGAATAGGAAAGAATAATCAAAGTGTTTCCTTTAATATTTTTTTTTTTTATGGAATTGGATTCATAATTAATTAAAATAAAAGAGTTTATTTTAATTAAAGATTATTTTTTTTTTTTTACATGGAATTGGATTCCATAATTAATTAAAATAAAGGAGTTTATTTTGATTAAAGATTTTGATTAAAATTAAATAGTTTATTTTATTCAAAATTGGATAAATTAAAATAAAATAGTTTTATTTTGATTTAAATTTGGATTAAAATAAAGGAGTTTATTTTGATTCAAAATTAGATTTTATCTTAACTAAATTTGCCCATTAAATGATATCAATATATATATTAAATGTTTATTATTCATGAGATGAATGTTATTTATTGATGCGTATGATGATGTGTATGATAATAAATGGGATTGATTATGACTATATTATTAATATGATTGGATTTTATTTTAGTTGGATCGTGAATGAATGGGTTTTATTATTAAATGAATTACATGTACTTCGTCTTCTCTAATTTTTTACGAATGTAAATTCTATCTCCTCATATGTACTTCCCTTTTCAGCGATCAAGGTTTCTATTTATTTTAAATAGTTTTGTAATAGGAAAAATTAGAATTATTTTGAAGAATTGGAGATCAAAGGACAAGAAGCGCTTGAAGACCCGTTTGTAATGGAGCAGGGTTTAAATGTAATAGTTATATTTAAATATTATTTCTTGCACCCTTAGGGGTTTGACCTTTTGGTTCACTTGGTGGCTCTAGTGAACCAAACTAGAATAAAGTCCATAATCAATCAAGGGTAGAATATATAGTATTCTATATGTGCATGCTTATTTTATATATATTATATATTATGCAAACATGCTTGCTCATGTTCATTAATACGACGCGTATTTTATATATATATGTGCATGCGCTTAAACAAGATGAGACAAATTAATAACAAACCCCTCAATTTTTTTATATTAAGTCCTAAGCGTTCAAAGATATTTGGAATATCGAGCGTCATATACTTCTAGCATGATAAAATTAATAGAGTATTAAATATTTAATATGAGTTTGTTGTGTCACCACAAGGCAAGTATTAAGTATTTAAGATGTTAATTTATCACATTTGATGCTTATAAAGAAAATTGAACAATATTGTTTTGTTGTGTCACCACAAGGATGATATTTTTCTTTTTTGAATATATGGAGTGCTAGGTCGGACTTAACTTGGATAATTTTGATTCGGATGTGCCACCACTTGATCAAAATAATCTAAGAGGCAAAAATCAAGGGTTGCATAGTTGATGTAATTGACAAAAGTTGTCTACCTATTTATTTATATATAGTTTGTTGTGTCACCACAAGGCTATATACATTTGAAATGGGATCCTTATTCTCACTAGCAAATCTTTAATTAGATTTTGCCGAACTATATAAGTGAGGGTAATATAGTTTGAAGAAAATAGTGGAGATACCAATTTTAAACAAGACCTAATTTATTTTGGTAATTAATAAAAGAATGTATGTTAAAATGTTGTTAATTACAAATTCATTTACAGAATTTTACAATGTCTAAAATTACTATCACTGCGAAGCATATTAGATGCTAAATTAATCGAACCGAATTACTCGGATTGGTTAAGGAATTTGAGAATAGTTCTCATAATTTGAAAAGCTATCTTATATCCTTAATTCGCCTATCCTCGCAATGGTTGCGAATAATGCCTCCGAGGAAGAGATTGCTACTTTTAGAAAGTGGCAAGATGATGCACTGATTGGCTCGATGCATCATGCTCGCATCTATGAAAGTAACGAGCTCAGCGTCAAGCATGATACTATGGATGCTCCTACTATATTCCCGCACATCAAGTAGTTGATGATGGGGAAAGTGGGCTGATAGATATCGAGATATCTAAGGAGCTCTTCCGATCTAGAATGGCCGATGACACTATAATGCAGATAAAAAGTCCTTAACATTATCAATTTGATTGATCAATTAGGACAATTGGTTTTGTCATGGATGGAGAGTTGAGCCAAGATTTGATCTTGCACTCGATCTCTAGGACTCCTTTCAATTGTTGTGAATTTTTATATGAACAAGCTAGATATCACCTCATTGATTTGCTTAACATATTAAAAATGATGAGAGTCACTTTCAACCAAGAAAGACAATGTCTTCTTGGTAGGGGCCAAAGGATCTTACGAAAAAGAAGATCGATTCAAAAAGAAGGTAAATAGAAAGGCAAAACAAAGGATAATAAGAACAAAGCGTCACGGATAGCAAAGGAGTTTGCTTCCACTACAATAAGCCTGGACACAAGAAAGAAAGCTGAGAAGCATCTTGCGAGAGGCTAACCAAAGAAGCTTAGTGAAGTTTTGACATACAATACGCTTTTGTTCATGATTGAAATAAATTTTCTTTAAGTCGAGGTTCTACTTGGGTATTGGATACCAACTTTGGTTATCATAAATATAGATTTATGAAGGGACCAAGCGTAAGTAGAAAGCTAAACAAATATAAGTAATCCTATGTGTGGAAAATGAAGCAAAGGTTCTTTGCATTAGCCATAGGAATTTATAGTTTAGCAATGCTACTGGGCAAATCTATTAAGTCGATAAGTTGTTATTGTATTCGGTTCTTGTTAAAATATTATTTCCATTTTATTGTTGGACAATAATATCTTTGGTATTATAATTAAGAACAATTGTTGTTCTATTTATAATAATAATGTTTTTTATATAAACTGAAATATTACTTAATAAATTTTGTATACTTGACTTACGTGAAAATAATTTTGCAAATTGAACAAACTAGTACAAGAAAAGGAAATGATCATTCAAAGAGTTGAATGTGTGTATTTGTTGAAATACTGAGTGTGAATTATTTGAAAGGTTCAAAGAATTCAGAAGTGAAACAAATTGGCAAAGTATTAAGATTCATTGATTAGATCAAGGAATAAATATTTGTGCAATAAGTTTTTAGATCATCTCAAATGGTTTTCTCATAATGGACGCCTCCAGATACGCAATAATTGATTGATGTATCTGAAAGGAAAATCATACCTTGTTGAACATGGTGCGATCCATAATGATTTTACCGACATTCCAGTATCCTTCCGGGATAATGTCCTAGAAATGGGCGGCATATCTACGAAAATGGTAACCTCAAAATCCGCCCCAAGACTCCATAAAAGTTATGGACAGGGAGGATTCCTAATCTTAAGTATGTTAAGATAAGGGGTTCCAACTTATGTGAAAAGGTTTCAAAAGGATAAGCTTGGGACAAGATTTGACAAGTGTCGATTTGTGGGACATCCTAAAGTAAGTTTAGGGTATATGTTCTATAATCCTGCTTAGCAAAAGGTGTTTATTGCGAAACACGCTGCCTTCTAAGATAAATGTGTTTATCATTGAAGGGCTAGTGGGAGGATAATAGATCTCGAAGAGTTCAAGAACCACAAAATACTATAAGTCAAATAAGAGGAACCTATAGATAGACCTATTGTACCACAACCGAATCGTAAATCTGGAATAGTACCAAAGATACCTAGGAGGTATGGATTCATCATGGATGATGATGATGAGGTACATGATCATGAGAAGATGATGATCCGAGTTACATTCGATGAGGTAAGACTTAGTGTGTACAAAAGGGACAAAGGGGAGCGCCGTGACATTCCTAATATTATATGTTGATATACTACGGATAAGGAATGACATACCAATGCTACAATCAGTAATGATAAAGTTGTCTAAACATTCCTCCATGAATGATTTGGGAAGAGTATCTTAATTGGGGATGCAAATCTATATAGATAGATTTAAAAGGATGCTCAACTTAACCCAAGAATGTATATTCATTTGATGCTAAAGTTGTTTAGCATGGCAAACTCAAGAGATGTCTCATGTCGATGAGCTATGGAGTGTATCTCTCTTAATAGTCCCCACAGACTCTCGAAAAGAGAGGTCGCGTGAGTGACTATCATGTATGCAATGAAATGTACGAGACCGATGTTGATCGGTCATATTATGGAGAAGTTCACTATGAGTCGGTGAAAAACATCTTAAAGTTCTTACTTAAGCACTAAGGATGTGATCATAAACATGGTGGGTGCGAATAAAACTAGAGGGCTTAATGAGACTCAAGTTTTTCAGACAGACCAAGATGAATGAAAAATCCACTTTAAGGTAAAAGCGTTATCTTGGACCGGTGGTGCGATGAATTGGAAAGGTTCCAAACAAAGAAAGAGTTCTTTGGTTTAGTGATAAAGACAAAGTATATAGCTATAAATGAAGCTGCAAGTTGATTGTTTGGATTAAAAGTTCATTACAGAACTAGGAATAGTTCCTAAGTCTCATCTTGGATCTAAACATGTGTTGTGGCACTTTCATTTGATTATTAGAATCATTGAAAGATGGGAAATCACTATAGAGATAGTGGACTCTCATGAACAACATTACATATCCATTAACTAAAGCTTATCCAACAACAGGATAATCGTCACTTAGAGAAGAAGAGTATGAGTTACCATGACGATTGGCTTTTAGTGCAAGTGGGAGATTGAAAGTAGTATGCACAAAGCCGATCATGTTTGATGATAAAGCATATACTTTGTAACAATCTTATTCATTTATTAATAAAAAGTATTAATTTATTAAAGGCTTTTAATTATCTACATGATGCTGTTTTATAATATGTGATAAACCCATAGTTTTAAGCAATGCTTTTAGAATAATGATGATGATCATTCTAATGAGATCTAAATTCTTAGAAAGCTTAAAACTAAAATAGTTCCCAATCATTGGATTACTAAATTGGGGATTAGTGAATGGGATAGATTGGTACATACGTTGCTTTGCTCATTGGATGAGGATGATTGATCTCATGATCATTTGTGTGGAGACACTAAAGCAAGTATGTAGGTGCTTATTAGAGAATAAGTTCAATGAGAACGTGGCTCGCTAAGGAATACCTAATGGAGTTTTATTTGCTGTCAATAGGAATTCTGTAGTGATAGTAGTACAAGTGATCCTTGGACTTGAGATCATCATAGTATCTTGTGTATGATGAGTTATACTTTGACTTATTCCTTAAGACCCTTAGGGTATATCAAAGGTATGCTTGGGTATAATAAGTTGTACATGGAGATAATGTATGATCAATAAAGAATCTACCCTTCTAATAAAAGAAGAGAAATGTCTATGTGATTCGATAAATGACAACCCAAAGTAGTTCTTGGCAAGGCGAATGAAATTAGAAAGGAGTTTCTAATTTGCATTATTTGGAGTTCATGCATTTAAGAGTCGAAATACATATAATTAAATAAAATAAGACTTGATGATGAATTCCATGTCTTATATTTAATTGGGACATTGTATGGTGGAAGGATTGAATTGTACGGTAACTATTTACTCAAAGGTTCTTTAATGATTAATGTTGAAATCTATATTATCTGGAAAGTCGTTGATCGCTAGGAGGCTTATCCCTATTGTAGAATAAATATTATTTAAATAAATTAATTGTTTAATTTATTTATTTAAATAAGATTAGAATTGTTCTAATTGATTTATTCACAATCGGTTTAATATGGAGAACCTAAAGGGTCACACCATAAAAGGAAGAATAATTATTTAAGAAGTTAATGGCATAATCGTAATAATATGTTAAGTATATTTAATTTAATCTATGGTGATAGAATAAATTAAATAGCTTAATATTTATTATTTAATATTTAGAAATATTAAATATAAATTAATAAGAGGAGTCTTATTAATATTATTACAATTATTATTATTTTAATTTCTAAAAGAGTTTAGGAATTAATTTAATATAAGTACTCTCATTTATTCCTAATTGGATTAGGAAGGAAAATTAGTTAAAGGAGTTTAATTAATTATCCCTAATAAGATTAGGGAGCTTAATTAATTAAAAGAATTTAATTAATTAAATAAAACTCAATTCCTGAATTGTTAAGGTGGGTTGCCCACATCTATTAATAAGAGGAGTCTTATTATGGGTGGAATGGGTTGTTGATTTTTCAACATACGTAATAATTCCAATTTGTTGGGAGAGTACACCTTTTCTATAGAGATAGAAAAACTAGGGTTTAGCCAGCCACCCATCTTCTTGAATTTTATTCTTTCTTGGTGGATCACCTCTAGAGGCCAAACACATGGGTGGCTAACGTTGATCAAAGGAAGGAACCAAACCCGGTGGATTCAAGATTGAACGCGAAAGGATTTGGAGGTGAACTTGTACCTGAGGAAGCTCGATCTTCAAGGGTATGATTTATTCTTTATCTTTTCGTTTAATTAATAATTGTGCATAAAGGATGATCCGGGTATATGGTTTGTAAAATTTTAAACTCTGATTTTACACGCTTCCGCACTTTTATGCAATTTGATTGCTTCTTGAATATCACAAACCTAACAAAAGGTTCTTTAATGATTAATGTTGAAATCTATATTATCTAGAAAGTCGTTGATCGCTAGGGAGGCTTATCCCTATTGTAGAATAAATATTATTTATTTAAATAAATTAATTGTTTAATTTATTTATTTAAATAAGATTAGAATTGTTCTAATTGATTTATTCACAACCGGTTTAATATGGAGAACCTAAAGGGTCACACCATAAAAGGAAGAATAATTATTTAAGAAGTTAATGGCATAATCGTAATAATATGTTAAGTATATTTAATTTAATCTATGGTGATAGAATAAATTAAATAGCTTAATATTTATTATTTAATATTTTAGAAATATTAAATATAAATTAATAAGAGGAGTCTTATTAATATTATTACAATTATTATTATTTTAATTTCTAAAAGAGTTTAGGAATTAATTTAATATAAGTACTCTCATTTATTCCTAATAAGATTAGGAGGTTAAATTAATTAAAAGAGTTTAATTAATTATCCCTAATAAGATTAGGGAGCCTAATTAATTAAAAGAATTTAATTAATTAAATAAAACCCAATTTCTTAATTGTTAAGGAGGGTTGCCCACATCAATAAATAAGAGGAGTCTTATTATGGGTGGTGGGGGTTGTTGAATTTTACAACGACATAATTCCAATTTGTTGGAGAGTACCCTTTTCTATAGAGATAGAAAACTAGGGTTTGAGCCAAATACACCATCTTCTTGAATTCTTTAGTTTTCCTTGGTGGATCACCTCTAGAGGCCAAACATTTGGGTGGCTAACGTTGATCAAAGAAAGGAACCAAACCCGGTGGATTCAAGATTGAACGCGAAAGGATTAGGAGGTGAACTTGTACCTGAGGAAGCTCGATCTTCAAGGGTATGATTTATTCTTTATCTTTTTCGTTTAATTAATAATTGTGCATAAAGGGTGATCCGGGTATATGGTTTGTGTAAAAATTTTAAACTCGATTTTTACACGCTTAGCATTATTTTGCAATTTGATTGCGGCATATGAATATTACAAACCTAATGTGGTGGCATCGAGCCAAACCTTTATGCAAATTATTAATTGTTTTAATTTAATATCTATATTGATATGTGTTTAAAACAATTTAATTGGGCATAATTTTATTGTATAAAATTTATTAAAAAAAAAAAAAATATTGCCAAAAAAAAAAAAAAAAGGTTTTTCGGAAAAACAAGTTTTTTTTTTTTTATTGTTTTTTTTCTAATCCGTGAGTGAGTCATTGCATGTTATATAAAAAAAAAACCTTAATGATTACAATAATCATTAACTTGTAATGATTATAGTAATCATTAGCATGTAATGATTAAAGTAATCATGACCATATGTTATATAAAAAAAAAAAAACCCTTAATGATTACAATAATCATTAGCTTGTAATGATTATAGTAATCATTAGCATGTAATGATTAAAGTAATCATGACCATGTTTTTAAAAAAAAAAAAAAAAAAGAAAGGCAGTTTAAATAAAGGAGTTGCTTCATATTATATATATAAATTATACGGTATAAAATTTATATAATATACGGATATTATATATATATATATATATATATATATTATACGGTTAATACAATATATATATATATATATATATATATTAATTATTTTATAATTAAAATAAAAGTTTATTTTAATTTTAAAATAAAAGGTTTATTTTAATATTAAAATAAAAGGTTTATTTTAATTTTAAAATTAGATTTCATGCTAACTAATTAGAGTTGGAATTGGATTCCATGATAACTAATTGGAGTTGAAATTGGATTTCATTTTTTTCTAAAATAAAGGAGTTTATTTATGAATGGAAGTAAACCATCTCCATCTTTCCTTAAATAAAGGAGTTTGTTTAGATATGAAATAAGATTTCATATTATTCAAAATAAAAGAGTTTATTTGTGAATAGGAAAGAGAATCCTAATTTCCTTAAATAAAAGAGTTTATTTAAATATGGAATAAGATTTCATATTATTCAAAATAAAGAGTTTATTTGTGAATAGGAAAGAATATCCGTGTTTCCTTTAATAAAAGATTTTTTTTTACATGGAATTGGATTCCATAATTAATTAAAATAAAAGAGTTTATTTTAATTAAAGATTTTTTTTTACATGGAATTGGATTCCATAATTAATTAAAATAAAGGAGTTTATTTTTATTAAAATTTTGATTAAAATAAAATAGTTTATTTTATTCAAAATTGGATAAATTAAAATAAAATAGTTTTATTTTGATTTAAATTTGGATTAAAATAAAGGAGTTTATTTTGATTCAAAATAGATTTTATACTAACTAAGTTTGCCCATTAAATGATATCAATATATATATTAAATGTTTATTATTCAAAAGATGAATGTTATTTATTGATGCATATGGTGATGTGTATGATAATAAATGGGATTGATTATGGACTATTGACCAATGCGATTGGATTTTATTTTAGTTGGATGCATGAATGTATGGGTTTTATTAAATGGGGTCTGCGTACCTCGTCTTCTCTAATTTTTCTTAATGTAAATTCTATCTCTCTCCTATGTACTTTCCCTTGACTGCTGATCAAGGTTTCTATTTATTTTAAATAGTTTTGTAATAGGAATAGTTAGAATTAATTTTGAAAAATTGGAGATCAAGGAGCAAGGAGCGTTTGAAGACCCGTTTGTAATGGAGCCCGGGTTTAAATGTAATAGTTATATTTAAATATTATTTCTTGCACCCCTAGGGTTTGACCTTTTGGTTCACTTGGTGGCTCTAGTGAACCAAACTAGAATAAAAGTCCATAATCAATCCGGGTAGAATATAGTATTCTATATGTGCATGCTTATTCTATATATATTATATATTATGCAAACATGCTTCGCATGTTCATTAATATATGACGCGTATTTTTTATATATATATATAATGCATGCGCTAAACAAGATGAGACAAATTAATAACAAACCCTCAATTTTTATATTAAGTCCTAAAGCGTTCAAAGATATTTGGAATATCGAGCGTTAGCCTTTCTAGCATGATAAAATTAATAGAGTATTAAATATTTAATATGAGTTTGTTGTGTCACCACAAGGCAAGTATTAAGTATTTAAGATGTTAATTTATCACATTTGATGCTTATAAAGAAAATTGAACAATATTGTTTTGTTGTGTCACCACAAGGATGATATTTTTCCTTTTGAATATATGGAGTGCTAGGTGGGACTTAACTTGGATAATTTTGATTCGGATGTGCCACCACTTGATCAAAATAATCTAAGAGGCAAAATGAGGAGTTGCATAGTTGATGTAATTGACAAAAGTTGTCTACCTATTTATTTATATATAGTTTGTTGTGTCACCACAAGGCTATATACATTTGAAATGGGATCCTTATTCTCACTAGCAAATCTTTAATTAGATTTTGCCGAACTATATAAGTGAGGGTAATATAGTTTGAAGAAAATAGTGGGAGATACTAATTTAAATCAAGACCTAAATTATTTTGGTAATTAATAAAAGAATGTATGTTAAAATGTTGTTAATTACAAATTCATTTACAGAATTTTACAATGTCTAAATTACTATCACTGCGTAGCATATTAGATGCTAAATTAACCGGACCAAATTAAACGGATTGGTTAAGAAATTTGAGAATAGTTCTCATAGCTGAAAAGCTATCTTATGTCCTTAATACGCATATCCCTGCAATGGTTGCAGACAATGCCTCTGAGGAAGAGATTGCTACTTTTAGAAAGTGGCAAAATGATGCACAGTTGGCTCAAAGCATCATGCTCGCATCCATGAGTAACGAGCTTGACGTCAAGATAAAACTATGGATGCTCCTACTATATTCCCCGCACATCAAGTAGTTGATGGTGAGGAAAGTGGGGATCGATAGATATCGATATCTAAGGAGCTCTTCCGATCTAGAATGGCCAATGGCACTATAGTACAGACAAAAAGTCCTTAACATTATCAATTTGATTGATCAATTAGGACAACGATTTTTTTGATGGATGGAGAGTTGAGCCAAGATTTGATCTTGCACTCACTCCCGGACTCCTTTCACAATTGTTGTGAATTTTTATATGAACAAGCTAGATATCAGCCTCGCTGATTTGCTTAACATATTGAAAAATGTTGAGAGTCACTTTACAACCAAGAAAGATCAAGTCTTACTGGTAGGGGCCAAAGGATCTTCTGAAAAGAAGAACGATTCAAAGAGGTAAATAGAAAGGCAAAAACAAAGGATAATAAGAACAAAACTAATACGGATAACAAAGGAGTTTGCTTCCTTCGCAATAAGCACGGACCTTTGGAAAGAAAGCTGAGAAGCATCTTGTAGAGGCTAACCAAAGAAGCTTAGTGAAGTTTAGGTTCATAATACGCTTTTTGTTCATGATTGAAATAAATTTTTCTTTAAGTCAAGGTTCTACTTGGGTATTGGATACCGACTTTGGTTATCATAAATATAGATTTATGAAGGGACCAAGCGAGTAGAAAGCTAAACAAATATAAGTAATCTAAGTGCGGGAAATGTAACAAAGGTTGCTACATTAGCCATAAAACTTATAGTTTAGCAATGCCTACGGGCAAATCTATTAAGTCGATAAGTTGTTATTGTATTCAGTTCTCGTTGAAAACATTATTTCCATTTTATTGTTGGACAATGAAATCTTTGGTATTATAATTAAGAACAATTATTGTTCTATTTATAATAATAATGTCTTGTATAGATTTGGAATATTACTTAATAAATTTTGTATACTTGACTTACGTGAAAAATATATTTTGCAAATTGAACAAACTAGTATAAGAAAGGAGATGATCATTCAAAGAGTTGAATGTGTGTATTTTTGAAATACAAGTGTGAATTATTTGAAAGGTTCAAAGAATTGAAGTGAAACAAATTGGCAAAGTATTAAGATTCTTTGATTAGATCAAGGAATAAATACTTGTGCAATAAGTTTCTAGATCATCTCAAATGGTTTTCTCATAATGGACACATCTTGATACATGATAATTGATTGATGTATCCGAAAGGTAAAATCGTACCTTGTTGGACATGTAGTGCGGTCCGTAATGATTTTACTGAGCATTCCGGTATCCTTTTGGGATAATGTCCTAGAAATGGTCGTGACATATCACGAAAATGGTAACCTCAAAATTCATTTAAGACTCCATAAAAGTTATGGACATGGAGGATTCCTAATCTTAAGTTTGTTAAGATAAGGGGTTCCAACTTATGTGAAAAAGGTTTCAAAAGGATAAGCTTGGGACAAGATTTGACAAATCTGATTTGTGGGACATCCTAAAGTAAGTTTAGGGTAAATGTTCTATAATCCTACTTAGCAAAAGGTGTTTTATCAAGAAACACCCGCCTTCCAAGATAAAGGTGTTTATCATTGAAGGGGCTAGTGGGAGGATAATAGATCTTGAAGAGCTCAAGAACCACAAAAAACACTATAAGTCAAATAAGAGGAACCTATAGATAGACCTATTGTACCATTGGCCTCACAAATAAATAAATCGGAATAGTACCAAAGATACCAGGAGGTATGGATTCATCATGGATGATGATGATGAGGTACACATCATAGAAGATGATGATCCGATTACATACGATGAGGTAAGAGTTATAGACACTCTCAAAATGGAACATTCATTTTGATGAGGCAATCAAAAGAGTTTGATTTTATCAAAATAAGAATGAACCTAGTGTATGCAAAAGGGTCGATGGGGAGCGTCGTGACATTTCTAGTATTATATATTGATATACTACGGATAAGGAATGACATATCAATGCTACAACCGGTAAAGATAAAGTTGTCTCAAACATTCCTCCATGAATGATTTGGAAGAGTATCTTAATTGGGGATATAAATCTATATAGATAGATTTAAGAGGATGCTCGACTTAACCCAAGGAACGTATATTCATTTGATGCTAAAGTCGTTTAGCATGGCAAACTCCAAGAGATGTCTCATGTAGATGAGCTATGGAGTGTATCTCTCTTAATAGTCCCCACAGAGACTAAAAAGAGAGATCACATGAGTAACTATCATGTATCTGATGAAATATACGAGACCTAATGTTGATCAATCATATTGCGGAGAAGTTCAACGTGAGTCGGTGAAAAACATCTTAAAGTTCTTAACTTGGCACTAAGGATGTGATCATATTCATGGTGGGTCTTAATTAAAACTAGAGGGCTTAACAGACTCAAGTTTTTTCAGACAGACCAAGATGACAGAAAAATCCACTTTAAGGTAAAGTGTTACCTTGAACGGTGGTGCAGTGAATTTGAAAGGTTCCAAACAGCAAAGAGTTGTTGGTTTAGTGATAAAGACAAAGTATATAGCTATAAATGAAGCTGCAAGTTGATTGTTTGGATTAAAAGTTCATTCTGAACTAGGAATAGTTCCTAAGTCTCATCTTGGATCTAAACATGTGTTGTGGCACTTTCATTTGATTATTAGAATCATTGAAAGATGGGAAATCACTATAAAGATAGTGGACTCTCAAGAACAACATTACATATCCATTAACTAAAGCTTATCCAATGACAGGATAATCGTCACTTAGAGAAGAAGAGTATAAGATACCATGACGATTGGCTTTAGTGCAGTGGGAGATTGAAAGTAGTATGCACACAACCCGATCATGTTTGATGATAAAGCATATACTTTTGTAACAATCTTATTCATTTATTAATAAAAAGTATTAATTTATTAAAGGCTTTTAAATTATCTACATGATCTTTTTTTTATAATATGTGATAAACCAATAGTTTTTTAATTTAATGCTTTTAGAATAATGATGATGATCATTCTAATGAGATCTAAATTCTTAGAAAGCATAAAACTAAAATAGTTCTCAATCGTTGGATTACTAAATTAGGGATTAGTGAATCCAGGATAGATTGGTACATCGTTGCTTTGCTCATTGGATGAGGATGATTGATCTAATGATCATTTATTTTGGAACAACTTACAATAAGTAGTATGTAGGTCTTATTAGAGAATAAGTTCTTTGAGCATTGGCTCGCTAAGGAATACCTAATGGAGTTTTATTTGTTGTGTCGATAGGAATTCTGTAGTGATAGTAGTCCAAGTAATCCTTGGACTTGAGATCATCATTAGTATCTTGTGTATGGGTTATACTTTGACTTATTCCTTAAGACCCTTAGGGTATATCAAAGGGTATAGATAGGTATAATAAGTTATTTATGGAGATAATGTATGATCAATAAAGAATCTACCACTTTAGTTTTAAAAAGAGAAATGTCTATGTGATTGATATGGGTTTATGACATATTATAATTTCCCTCATTTATTTTAATAAGCGAGAATGAAATGCTTAATTTGTGAAAGGTTCTCCTAATTTGCATAATTAAAACAATTAATTTATTTAAATAAATAATATTTATTCTACAATAGTATATAATTAAATAAAATAAGATCATTAAAGAACCTTGAGTAAATAGTTACCGTATAATTCAATCTTCTTATACAATTTAATTAAATATTGTATGGAATGGAAGGATTGTCTTATTTTATTTAACTATTTACTCGACTCTTAAAGGTTCTTTAATGATTAATGCAAATTGAAATCTATATTATACGGAAATGGGTTGTCATGATATCTAATCACATAGGACTTATCTTCTTTATATTTGGTAGAATAAATATTATTTACAACTTAAATAAATTAATTGTTTGATTTATTTATTTAAGGAATAAGTCAAATTAGAACTCATTACAATAAGATACTATGATTATTCAGTCCAAGGGTTTAATATGGAGAATTCCAAAAGGTCAAATAAAACTCCATTAAGGAAGAATAAATTATTTAATAAGTTAATGGCATAATAACAAAATGATAAGTATATTTAGATCAATCATCCTCATCCAATGAGTAAATTTAACGTATGTACCAATCTATGGTGATTCACTAATCCCCAATTTAGTAATCCAAATGATTGGGAACTATTTTAGTTTTATGCTTTAAGAATTTAGATCTCATTAGAATGATATCATCATTATTCTAAAATATTGCTTAAAACTATGGGTTTATCACATATTATAAAACAAAGATCATGTAGATAATTTAAAAGCCTTTAATAAATTAATACTTTTATTAATAAATGAATAAGATTGTTACAAAGTATATGCTTTATCATCAAACATGATTGGCTTGTGTGCATACTACTTTCATTACAATATGCTCGCGCTCGGTAGCGCTCCCCAGGCTTGTCATGCTCATGGGCGCATGAACTTGCAGTGGGTTCCATGGTTTGGTGGGTACTACATGGCATAGCGCGCCAGCTCTCTCTTTCTTTGGCAGCGGCTTTGCGATTCTTGTCTTGATCTTGCTCACGAGCTTGGTTCGCAATATTCTTTCTTCTTCATTGAAATGTCCTATGTTTATCCATGCTTGTCCATCCATGCTCCACTAAATCCTAGCCATGCACATCCTATATTTTTCCTCGTCTCAGGCATCCATTAGCCTCGTGCCCTATAACACCACCAAAATAGGCCGATTCCCGCACTTATTCACCAAAAGGAGTTTTAAGTATGGAAAATGCAATTAACATAAAATGCAGCTAAAACCTACTAAAATGTACTTGAGATGGGCATAGTTCGCATGAATTGGTGCTCCATAAGTAGGTGTAAAACCAACTTATCAGAACAGTGTCAAGCTATCACATTGAGGTCTAGGAAAAATACTACAGACACTGCAAGTCGCGCGCCCGCGTCCAATTATACTGAGGAGGCCGCGCGAGGCAGAGTAGGTGACTGATGAGGAAGAAAATCTAGAAAATTCTGAAGTTCAGCAGGAAGAGAAAGATAAAGTAGGTTCAGAGGAGAAGCTTAAGAGTTTAGTACCACCAATTCACCTTCAAGTTCCATTTCCGTAAAGATTAAATAAGAAAAGGGAAGATAAACAATTCAGCAAATTTTTGGAGATATTTAAAAAGCTACAAATTAATATACCTTTCACCGAGGCATTGGAACAAATGCCAAGCTATGCAAAGTTCATGAAGGGTATACTATCAAGGAAGAGGAGATTAGACGAATTTGAGACAATAGCCTTGACAGAAGAATGCAATGCAGTACTTCAGCAGAAGTTACCTCCGAAGCTGAAGGATCCGGGTAGTTTCACAATCCCGTGCACAATCGGGAAGATGAATTTTGAAAAGTGTTTATGTGATCTTGGGGCAAGCATAAATTTGATGCCCTTGTCAGTATTCAATCAATTAGGATTACCGGATCCAAGGCCAACAAACATTTCTTTGCAACTAGCTGACAGATCCATCACGTATCCACGGGGAATTGTTGAAGATGTATTAGTGAAGGTGGACAGATTTATCTTTTCGGCTGACTTCATCATTTTGGATTACGAGGAAGATAAAAATATACCAATCATACTGGGAATACCATTCTTAGCCACAGGAAAGACCCTGATAGATGTGCAGAAGGGGGAACTCACTATGCGTGTTCATGATCAAGAGGTCACCTTTAATGTCTTCAAAGCTATGAAGTTTCCAGCAGATAAAGAGGAATGTTTCCTGGTTGATTTGGTGGATCAGGTCGTAAATGATGAAGTACAGAGTCTAGTGGATGATGAACCTTTGAGGAGTGTAATTGCTGAAAATTCAGATTTGGAGGACGAGGAACTTGACGAACTTGTGCAATATTTGGATACCACTCCACAAATCAGAAAATTCAGAACACCTGTTGAGCCATTGACAAAAATTGGAGAATCCTCAGTAAAATTAAAGCCATCTCTTGAGACACCTCCAGAACTTGAATTAAAACCACTTCCAGAATATCTCAGGTACGCATTTTTAAATAAAGATTCAAAGCTACCTGTGATTATTTCTTCTGCATTAACATCTTTTCAGGAAGAAAAACTACTACGAGTGCTTCGAGAGTTCAAATCCGCTATTGGCTGGACCATAGCAGAAATCAAAGGAATCAGCCCTTTGTTTTGCATGTATAAGATCCTGATGGAAGATGAGAGTAAGCCGTCAGTTGAGCAACAAATGAGACTTAATCCGATAATGAAAGAAGTGGTTAAGAAAGAAGTACTGAAATAGCTGGATGCAGGCATAATCTATCCGATTTCAGACAGCTCATGGGTGAGCCCAGTGCAGTGTGTACCGAAAAAGGGTGGCATGACCGTAGTGACTAATGAGAATAATTAGTTGATTCCAACACAAACAGTGACATGGTGGAGAGTCTGGATGGACTACCGCAGGCTCAAAAAAGCTACATGGAAAGATCATTTTCCACTCTCATTCATTGATCAGATGTTGGACAGATTAGTAGGTCATGAATACTATTGCCTTCTGGATGGATATTCTAGCTATAATCAAATTATGATAGCTCTAGAAGACCAGGAAAAGACAACTTTCACATATCCTTACGGCACATTCGCCTTCAGAAGGATGTCCTTCGGGTTGTGCAATGCTCCAGCCACCTTTCAGAGATGCATGATGGCTATATTTTTAGATATGGTGGAGCAGAATGTGGAAGTATTTATGGATGACTTCTCAGTCTTCGGGGACTCGTTTGATCTATGCCTTGAGAATTTGGTGATGGTTTTGAAGCGGTGTATTGAAACAAATCTAGTACTGAACTGGGAAAAGTGCCATTTTATGGTACAAGAAGGAATCATACTGAGACATAAAGTGTCGAAGAAGGGACTCGAGGTAGATAGGGAAAAGCTGGAAACTATAGAGAAATTGCCACCACCTACCTCAGTAAAAGGTGTTCGCAACTTTCTGGGACATGCAGGTTTCTACCGTAGATTCATCAAGGACTTCTCCAAGATAACTAAACCACTATGCAGTTTATTGGAGAAGGATGTGCAGTTTAACTTTGATGAGGCTTGCGTGTCAGCATTTGAGCACCTAAAGGAAATTAACATCGGCACCAATTATTCTTTGTGCATTAGGATTTGCCATTTGGTGATGTGTGATGCGGTGATTACGCCGTAGAGGGCTGCTTTGGGGCGAGAGGAAAAGAAGATGTTTCATGTGATTTATTATGCCGTGAAGACCCTTACGGATGCAGATTGAACTTCACCACCACGAGAGAATGAGTTATTAGCGTTGGTGTATGTCTTTGATAAATTTCTAGCATATTTGATCAGTACAAAGGTGATAGTGTATACAGATCACGCACAATTCGACATTTAGTGGCGAAGAAGGATGCAAAGCCCCGGTTGATCAGATGGATTTTATTACTGCAGCAATTTGATTTGGAGATCAAGGATAAGAAGGGCACTGAAAACCAAGTGGCGGACCACTTATCTTGACTTGAGAATCTGGAAAGGGAGGTAGACGACAAGGTTATAATTAATGAATCCTTTCCAGATGAGCAATTATTTGTGGTGAAAGGGGAAGTGCCATGGTTTGCAGACTACACAAACTATTTGGTGAGTAAGATGGTACCTTCTGACTTGGTGGGTTATCAAAAGAAGAAATTTCTGCATGATGTCAAATGGTATATATGGGATGAGCCTTATTTGTTTAAACAGTGTTCTGATCAAGTGATAAGAAGGTGTATTCCGTATAGCGAGACCGAGGGGATTCTGCAGGATTGTCACTCTACTGTGTATGGAGGTAACTATGGTAGTGAAAGAACAACGGCTAGAATACTACAAGCAAGATTCTACTGGCCGACAATTTTCAAGGATGCATATAGTTTTGTCCAGCGGTGTGATAGATGTCAGCGAGTGGGGAACATCTCCAAAAGAAATGAAATGCCATTGAATACAATCCTTGAAGTAGAAATTTTTGATATGTGGGGAATTAATTTCATGGGGCCTTTCATTTCTTCCTGCGGAAATCTCTACATCCTGCTAGCCGTGGATTATGTCTCAAAATGGATAGAAGTGGCAGCTCTTCTGACAAATGATGCCAAGGTTGTCCTCAAATTTTTACACAGAAGTATCTTCACGAGGTTTGGGACTCCAAGGGCTATCATCAAATGATTGTGGCGATTATTTCTCTTAATTGGTAATTTCTGACTTTGTTAGCCAAATATGGGGTAAACCATCGCATTGCTATAGCGTATCACCCTCAAACGAATGGCCAAGCTGAAGTGTCGAATCGAGAAGTTAAGAGAATCCTGGAAAAAGTTGTGAATCCAACAAGGAAGGACTGGTCGTTAAAGTTGGATGATGCAGTATGGGCTTATAAGACGGCATATAAGACGTCGTTGGGAATGTCACCTTTTCAGCTCGTGTATAGAAAAGCCTACCACCTTCCTACGGAATTAGAGCATAAAGCATATTGGGCAATTCAAAAGCTAAATTTTGATTTGAAAGCTGTCGGGGAGAAATGCCTACTCCAACTCAATGAGTTGGATGAATTCATATTACAGGCATATGAGAATTCGAAGCTGTACAAGGAGAAGGTGAAGAAATGGCATGACCAAAAAATCATTGAGAGAGCATTTGAACCAGGACAAAGGGTTTTGCTTTATAACTCCAAACTTAAACTTTTTCCCGGGAAGCTGAAATCGAGGTGGTCAGGGCCATTTACAGTGAAAACTGTTTTTTCGCATGGGGCAATTGAAGTATTCGGTACGTTGCCAGACAAGCCTTTTAAGGTGAATGGACAGCTCTTGAAGCATTACTTTGGTGGTGAGGTAGACAGACAGAAATTTACCTTAATTCTTTCGTTGACATAAGCATCCGAGACAGTCAAGCTAATTGACTATAACTTAGCGCTTGATGGGAGACAACCCATTATCTCTATCTCTATTTTCTTTTTATTTATTCAGTAGGGTATTTAGCTAGTTCATCTTTATTTCATTCTTAATAGATGGCTATGTTGAGCATAAGTTAGTGTGTAATAGAGTCTACATTGGAGAGTGTTTTAGTATTGTATAGAATTCACTTGTTCATTTATGCTTATTTCGGAGTTCACACATTGATACGGGTAAATGGTGTGATGTAGGTATCTTCAAGTGAAATCTCACTTTGCTAAGCGATTTGAAGTAAGCTAGCGATGCAGGTATCGAGGGACTTGTGACACGTGCAACAATTTCAAGATAGACCCATGAACACTTCGATATGCCCGCCGGACAGTTATCAACCACGCTGCGTACACTCCCCATTAAAACCTCGGCGATGGCCATGTACGACATCAAAGCGTGGAAAATTTTTTAAGTTCAAAAGCAAAAACCAAGTCGTGTTTTATTTGGTCTCTCACTTGCCATAATAGAAATATATTTGTGACGCCCCCAAAATTAGGTATACATCACCCATTCTGAGTCGCCAGATACATGGTACAAAATTCAAATACAACTTCATTTATACAACTGTTAAGCTGTCGTATAGAATACGACCACAGTTAACTGTGAGTTTTAATAAAAATATATGTAACTCTCATGGTGCCTCGACCACAACCTTACAATGGTACTTACATAAAAGTATAGTCAAAAACTGTTTTAGAAATTAAAATCTTTGGGAAGTGCTCAAGGAAACCTTCGTACATTGGAGGCCATGCGTCTAGGTTATAATAGATATCATATGGCCACAGAATTATCCTTGGTTGACCCAATAGACCCCAAAGAAAAACGAGAAGATTACTATCATCTTCTTTCCAATGGTGAGTCTTCTCTTGACATATAACTATCTCCACTGTCTCCAAGTGAATATTATATTTTAAATCAACTCAAGATCATATAAGTAGTGCCCAGTAAATATACTAAAGAAGTGGATGCGCTGTGACATCTCTTATGATAACACAAGGTTATATGTCATTAGACATCTTGTATGATAGTGGAAAAACACCATTTCAAAGTTGGGTTCACCTCACCCTATTTGATTCACCAAATATAACTACTAAATGTTGTATAGAATACAACACACTTTTCTATACTATTTAAGGAGAACCTCCACAGCTAGAGACCACTATTTTATTCCCTATTATCCCCTCGGTCAATTCTAAGAACACTCTTACGGCAACACTCTTATTACCTGAAAGGAATTGTGAAGCAGAAAGGGTGAGCACAACTAGCCTAGTAAGGAATATCATGACTAAAGATAATTAAATTATCAATAACTTTCATCAATAATAAATCAGAGATTTAGAACATATGGTAGATGATAGAACTTTTCAACCATAGTTGCAGCGAAACTAGCAATCCATTAGAAGAGTCAAATAGACCATAAGGTCTATTATCTTCTCTATGTTAAAAGTCCACCATAATGTTTTATCCATGTAAAATAAATCAACAGTTCCTGTCCACAATCATATGAATAACTCATAATCATAATTGTGGTTCTAAATTCTCTTCTTGACTAGGACGAAGATAATTCTCATCACCTATCTTCACCTGAAACATCAAAAATCATGGTTATACCAAATCAGAATTCCTTCTCATAATCATACTAATAAATTCATCTTTGCACCACGGCCAAAGATATTCATTAACAATTCATATTTGCACTACATGCCAAAGACATACAACTGTATTTTAGGAGAGTCAAGTAGAACATGATATCTACTATCTTCTACGCATTTAAAAGTGCATAATAAATATTTTATCGCTGAGACTCAGCTTAATAAATAATCCACATCATCGAATCACCCATGCACTACGACCAAGGATATTCGTTAATATCACATCTATGAATTTATATTTCATCGCTGAGACTCAGCTCGATAATCAATCCGTATCACTGAATTATCCATGCACTACGGCCAAAGATATTCATTATTATCACATCCATGAATTAATTTTCATCGCTGAGACTCAGCTCAATAATTAATCTACATCATCGAATCATCCCTGCAGTACAGGCCAAGGATATTCATTAGTATCACGACCACGAATTATCCATGCACTACGGGCTAAAGATAATCGTGTTTTCATCAACGGTCCTGATCATGCCATAAAACAATTCATCTTTGCACCCTTAGCTGAAGAGAATCCATAGCCATAATCATGCCAAAAACTGTCTATCAATGCACTACGGGCCAATGAGGACTTTTTCCACATCATTTGTAGCATTACGGTCATGATTATACCGAATAATCCCTGGTCATAATCATACCAAGTCCATCTATGCACTACGGCCAAAGATGACTTTCAACACAATATAAGCATGAGGATGATGACAATGATATAAGAATCAATCAAATGAGATAAATGATAAATATTAAACATTTATAATACAATTTATCCAGTGTTCAATAATAACCAAATGTTATCAATCACTTAATAATCTCATAATCTAATATCATTAATATAATAACAATATTTTAATCATTTCTTAAACTTATACATAATTTATTTCAATTGTTTACACTTTATCAAATAATGCATTTAATCATTCAAAATGACATACTCATAAGATTTCATGATCGATGAACAAATCCTCATCAAAATGCATATACCCTATATAGGATTCTCAAGCCATAAAATCCTATTTTCCAATTTTATTACTTCACATAACATATTTAATTCATTTACTCATAACTAGTTCATTTTTATGAAAAATACCAAATCAGTCCCAAAAATATGAACATATATTTTTCTCAGAATTTTTAAAATTCATTTACTATTTTTCATTTGGGTAAAACTGTCGAATATTTAGACATTTATCATAAATTGTACTTTTGTCTAAAAATTCCAAATTTTACAAGGTATACTCCTGTTATATACATGTACTCCCAATAACAATTTCACCAATTTTGGAGTTAACCACAAGGAGTTATAAGAGTTTACTTTTAAAATAGTCTTTTCCCATAAAATCCATAACTCTTAATCTATACATCCAAAAATCGCTATTTTTGGACACAATTTAGAAAACTCATTAAATTATCATTTCAAATTTTTCCAGAATTTTTGAGGGTCAGAAAAATTATGAATCTGCCCCCGGAAGAAACCCCTTTTTAATGAAAATACTATTCGCATGAATACGAAGGATCATTCACCATGCATGTGGTAATCCACATAGACAGGTTATTCCAACAGAATAATAAAGACTGGAATAATAGAAGGATTCACCATGTAATGCGATAGAAGCGCAAGCAAGTTATTCCCAACAAAATAATAAATAATGGAACCTACCCGGCCGTAGAACATACGACGTAATATTCGGCGAGAATAATAAATAATGAAACCGGTCCCAGGCGTACGCGCTATGCGATGAGGATATTAAAACGAATAATAAATAATGGAACCAAGTCTGACATAAACGCACAGACAAGATATTCTGACAGGATAATAAAGAACGAAATATTAGAAGAATTTCACCATGTATGTGGTACTTCGCATAAACAGGTTATTCCAACATAATAATAATGAATGGAATAACAGAAGAATTTCACCAAGTATAGGGTAGTCCGCGTATACAGGTTATTCCAACAGAATAATAAATAATAATAATATCATTTACGAGTACGACAATTATATCCACTACCTTAAAAAGAAAAGTATTTCGACTGGTAGGGCGGGAATATACTTGAAGAAAACTTGCACTACGCTCAAAACAAAGGTTACTTGAAGAAAAGTATTCGGATTGTACCTTCCCGGTTATATCCTCTGTATCATGATTTTTCCATTGCTCATCTCCTGTATTTCAGATATCATTCTAGAATATATCTTCAAAACAAAGGTTAATTGACATATCACAATTTGTCAACTTATCAGTAGTAAATTTTCAAACTTAGGTAAGTCACACCTTAGCGAAGTATATAACTCGTCTCTCCCTCCTAGTTCTAGACTCTTATCTCTCGTGACGACCATATCCCCTAAGCTCCGATACCAAATGTGACGCCCCAAAATTAGGTATACATTACCCATTCTAAGTCGCTTGGATATATGGTACAAAATTCAAATACAACTTCATTTATATTAACTGTTCAAATTGTCAGATAGAATACGACCACGATTAAGCTGTGAGTTTTAATAAAAATGTATGTAACTCTCATGGTGCCTCGACCACAACCTTACAATGGTACTTACATAAAAGTATAGTCAAAAACTATTTTAGAAATTAAAATCTTTGGGAAGTGCTCAAGGAAACCTTCATATACATGGGAGGCCGTAAATACAGGTTATAATAGATATCATATGGCGCATGAAATTATCCTTGGTTGACCCAATAGACCCCAAAGAAAAACAAGAAGATTACTATCATCTTCTTTCCAATGGTAAGTCTTCTCTTGACATATAACTATCTCCATTGTCTCCAAGTGAATATTATATTTTAAATCAACTCCAAGATCATATAAGTAGTGCCCGTAAATATACTCAACAAGTGGATGCGCACAATACGTCTTTACGATAACACGAGGTTGTATGTCATTAGACATCTTGTATGATAGTGGCAAAACACCCTTCCAAAGTTGGGTTCACCTCACCCTATTTGATTAACCAAATATAACTACTAAATGTTGTATAGAATACAACACACTTTTCTATACTGTTTAAGGAGAACCTCCTGACTAGAGACCATTGTTCTATTCTTTGTTATCCCCCGCTCGAATTCAAAACACTCTTACGGCAACACTCTTATTACCTGAAAGAAATTGTGAAGCAGAAAGGGTGAGCACAACTAGCCCAGTAAGGAATATCATGACTAATGATAATTAAATTATCAATAGCTTTCATCAATAATAAATTAGAGATTTTGTGACAACCCCAAAATAGGTCCATTTCACCCAACCCATTCTGAGTCGCCAAATACATGGTACAGAAAAAAACTACAACTTCATTACAACAATTGTCGTGCAAAATACAACAACTCATGTGTTGTGAGTTTTGATACAAATATATATATCAACTGTGACTCTTGACACCAACTTGGGTAGCACGTCACCATGACATCTTACATAAAGGTATAGTCTAAAACTGTTTTAGAAATTAAAATCTTTGGGAAGTGCTCAAGGAAACCTTCGTACATGGGAGGCCATGTGTCTAGGTTATGATAGATATCATATGGCCACAGAATTATCCTTGGTTGACCCAATAGACCCCAAAGAAAAATGAGAAGATTACTATCATATTTTTTCTAATGGTGAGTCTTCTCTTGACATATCATTATCTCCACAGTCTCTAATTGAGAATTATACTTCAAACAAACACCAAGATCATATAGGTAGTGCGCGTAGATATACTCAGTAAGTGGATGTGCACAACCCTGTCTTATGATAACACAAAGATGTATGTCTTTAGACATCTTGTATGATAGTGGCAAAACACCCTTCCAACGTTGGGTTCGCCTCACCCTATTTGATTCACCAAATATAACTACTAAATGATGACCACCGTTCTATTCCCCTGTTACCCCCGCTCAACCCAGATACACTCTTATTACCTGAAAGGAATTGTGAAGCAAAAGGGTGAGCACAACTAGCTCAGTAAAGAATATCATGACTAAAGATAATTAAATTATCAATAGCCTTCATCAATAATAAATCAGAGATTTAGAACATATGGTAGATGATAAAAATTTCAACCATAGTTGCAGCGGAACAAGCAATCCATTAGAAGAGTCAAATAGACTATAAAGTCTATTATCTTCTCCATGTTAAAAATCCACCAACAATGTTTTATCCCTGTAACATCAATCAATAATTCTGGTCCACAATCATATGAATAACTCAAAATCATAATTGTAGTTCTAAATTCCACTTCTCATCCAGGACGAAGATAATTTTCATCACCTATCTTTACCTGAAACATCAAAGATCATGGTTATACCAAATCACAGTTCCTATTCATAATCATACTAAATAAATTCATCTTTGCACTACGGGCCAAAGATATTCATTAACAGTTCATCTTTGCACTACTGGGCCAAAGATATTCAACAACATGATCATCTTTGCTCATGACAGCCAAAGATATTCAACAACAGTCATCTTTGCACTACGGGCCAAAGATATTCATCAATGATTCATCTTTGCACTTCTGCCAAAGATATTCCTCAACAGATTCATATTGGCACTGCAGCTGCCAAATATATTCATCAACATATCATATTTTTGACTACAGCCAAATATATTATTATCTCAAAGAAATATATAATCATTTCAGAATTTAGATAAACAATAATTATAACCATGTTGATCATTTCACCTTTGCACTTAAGCTAAAGATATTCAATTATAAATTCAATGGTCATGATCATACCGGGTCAACAATTCAACTTTCAGATTCTTGGCCAAAGAGAACTCATAGTCGTGATCATACCAATAATCTACCCATCTTTACACTCAAGTCAAAGAGAAATTAATATCATCATTAGGGTTATAAAAATGTTATATATGATAATAAAAATAATATAATCAACATATAGATTTAATCTCAAGAGTAATATTCATAACTCAACTATAATTTGGTTAGAAAAAGAAACCAATTTTGTTATGAATAGTAACTCGTGAATAGTAACCCATGATTAGTAACTTCGTGAATAGTAACTCATGAATAGTAAACCCGACACAAAAATATACTAAATAATGCATTTAATCATCATAAAATTCCAAACTCTTAAGATTTCATCACCAATAACCAAAACCCTCATCAAAAATATACATATACCTCATATATGATTCTCAAGCCATAAAATCATATTTTCCAATTTTCTTACTTCACATAACATATTTAATTTATTTACTCATAACTAGTCCATTTTGATGAAAAATACCAAATCAGTCCCAACAATATTTCTTTTCTGGGATTTAGCAGAATATAGTCTTATATTAAACATATATTTTCTCGAATTTTTACAATTCATTTACTATTTTTCATATGCCAAAACAAAGAATATTTAGACATTTATCATAAATTGTACTTTTCTCCAAAAATTCAAATTCACAGAGTATCTTGATGTTATATAGATGTACTCCCAATAAAAATTTCACCAATTTTGGAGTTAACCACAAGGAGTTATAAGGGTTTTCTTTTAAAATAGTCTTTTCCCGTAAAATTCATAACTCTTAATCTATACATCCAAAAATCGCTATTTTTGGACACAATCAATAAAACTCATCAATTTATCATTTTAATTTTTTCCAGAATTTTTGAAGGTCTGAAAAAGTATGAAACTAAAAAACATAATAACCCTTAAAATCCCTTACTATCCCTTACCCCAAAAGAGCAGCACTTCTGACTGGATATCGGATATGACATTGAAGAAAACTTACACTGATGAATAGCAACTCACCGAGTATCTAAATACTCACAAAATACACTCGATAATCTAGAGAGAAAAAGAGAGAAAACTTATGAATTCTAGTGTGATTTTCAATTCTAACTTAGCCCTCTATTTAGAGAGGAATGTTGTTATGGCAAAGCAGACTTGACTGCTACCACCGATGGCTTTACACGCTACTATTCCACCCACCAAAAATCAACCATCTTCCCCAACAACCAAAAGTGGGGCCCACCCATTTCTAGAATTTTCTACCAAAATCATTTATAAACCTAATTTACGAATCACCACCTCTTAAAATTCATAACAAATCATTCGTTCATTTTAACGATTCAAAATTTGTGAACATATACTCAACTTATATATGTATAACATATCCAAAAATCACAACGATCCAACTACGATTAAAAATTATAACTCACCTGATAAAGGTGTAAGAACAACGATTTAATCTTTTAATACCTCAAATCAGACAAAATCTTCGATAAAATACCTCAACATTAATTCCTTCATTTATAACCACATAAATAAATCCATCATTTATATCCACATCAAATAATTATTTCATTATCATATAAATCAATAATTAATTATTCACAAATAATATTACGAGAATCACAATAATGACAAACGAGCGGTTCCAGAAAGAGGGGCTTTCAGATAAGGATTTCTCTCCTCATCGCACGCAATTAGGTGACCAAACCTCTCCTTGACTGAACTTTCTAGACATTGCCAATAATACTATCTAATAATATCATTCAAATAATATGAATTATTGATCTGATAATGGAGATACTGTGCAGTGATAATTATTGAAACAACAATAATATAAAATATCAACGCAACAATTATTGAATCAATAAAATAAAATATTGAATAGTAATTACTGTAACAATTATTGAGTAGTGCCTTCTCACGTAAGAATCAATAATTAAAAAATATTGTCGCAATACCGGTGTATATGCTTTCTTGTCTAACTATGCGTATTCGTATTCGTATTTTAACCACGAGTATTCAACAAGTGTTAACGATAACAACTACGCTGTTATTTATAAAAACTCAAATTTGTCATTTTCTTCATTCGATGGTTATTACATTATGGGACCCACAAATGGGCTGGCGCCGTAAATACGAATATTCCCAAGCAGTAAAGAATATTCCACGACCAAACGAATATTCCCCGACAACAATAAGTATTTTATAGCACTTGCTTATTTTGAAAAATTTCACATATCACCCTTAACTTTAACTTTTATCAATTTAACCATTTACTGAATAGTAATTATCAGAAAAATTGAATACTTTTATTTCATAAAATTCGGGGTCTTACAATCTCCCCTCCTTATGAAATTTCGTCCCCGAAATTTACGTACCTGGTTTTTCAAGAGTTGAGAATACCTTGCTTTTATTTCAGATTCCATCTTCCCTGTCCTCATGATTTCTCCATTGCTCATCTCCTGTATTTCAGATATCATTCTAGAATACAGCTTCAAAACAAGGGTTAATTGAACAAATTAACATATCACATAATATCCCCATATTATAACTGACCAACAAATAAGCTTAGGTAAGACACACTAGCAAATGATTTACTCATCTCTCCCCTCCTAGTTCTATTCCCCGATCTTCGCCAGAGATCATATCCTTAAGCTCTGATACCAAATGTGACAACCCCAAAATAGGTCCATTCCACCCAACCCATTCTGAGTCGCCAAATACATGGTACAGAAAACAACTACAACTTCATTACAACAATTATCGTGCAAAATATAACAACTCATGTGTTGTGAGTTTTGATACAAATATATATATCAACTATGACTCTTGACACCAACTTGGGTAAAGAC
This sequence comes from Panax quinquefolius, assembly GCA_020205615.1. Lineage (NCBI taxonomy): Eukaryota > Viridiplantae > Streptophyta > Magnoliopsida > Apiales > Araliaceae > Panax > Panax quinquefolius. Next base: position 242,555 of record JAINUW010000625.1, read on the forward strand.
GTCACCATGATGACATCTTACATAAAGGTATAGTCAAAAAGCTGTTTTAGAAATTAAAATCTTTGGGAAGTGCTCAAGGAACCTTCTTCGTACATGGGAGACCGTGCCTCAGGTTATGATAGATATCATATGGCCACAGAATTATCCTTGGTTGATTAATAGACCCCAAAGAAAAATGAGAAGATTACTATCATATTCTTTCCAATGGTGAGTCTTCTCTTGACATATCATTATCTCCTTTGTCTCTAATTGAGAATTATACTTCAAACAAACACCAAGATCATATAGGTAGTGCGCATAGATATATTCAGTAAGTGGATGTGCACAACTCTGTCTTATGATGACACGAGGTTATATGTCTTTAGACATCTTGTATGATAGTGGCAAAACACCCTTCCAACATTGGGTTCGCCTCACCCTATTTGATTCACCAAATATAACTACTAAATGATGACCACCGTCAGATTCCCCACTGTTACCCCGCTCGACCCGACTACACTCTTATTAGCTCGAAAGGAATTGTGAAAGCAAAGGGTGAGCCACAACTAGCTTCGATAAAGAATATCATGACTAAAGATAATTAAATTATCAATAGCCTTCATCAATAATAAATCGGAGATGTAGAACATATGGTAGATGATAAAAAATTTCAACCATAGTCAGTAATGAACGAAAGCAATCCATTAGAAGAATCAAATAGGTAGAAAGTCTATTATCTTCTCCATGTTAAAAATCCACCAACAATGTTTTATCCACGTAACATCAATCAACAATTACGGTCCACAATCATATGAATAACTCATAATCATAATTGTAGTTCTAAATTCCTCTTCTCATCCGGGGCGAAGATAATTTTCATCACCTATCTTTACCAGAAACATCAAAGATCATGGTTATACCAAATCACAGTTCCTGTTCATAATCATATTAATAATTCATCTTTGCACTACGGGCCAAAGATATTCAACAATGATCATCTTTTCACTACTGGATCAGCAGTTCATCTTTGCACTACGCTGTGCCAAAGATATTCATTCGATTCATATTTGCGATTCATATTTGCTCAAATATATATTCATCAACGATTCATATTTGCACTACAAAGCTAAATATATTCATCAACAATTTATATTTACACTCTGAGCCAAAAATATATTATTATCTCAAAGAAATATATAATCATTTCGAATTTATATAAACAATAATTATAACCATGTTGATCATTTCACCTTTTTGCACTTAAGCTAAAGATATTCAATTATAAATTCAATGGTCATGATCATACCTACCAACAATTCAACTTTACTTCTTGGCCAAAGAGAACCCATAATCGTGATCATACCAATAATCTACCCATCTTTACACTCAAGTCAAAGAGAAATTAATATCATCATTAGGGTTATAAAAATGTTATATATGATAATAAAAATTATATAATCAACATATAGATTTAATCTCAAGAGTAATATTCATAACTCAACTATAATTTGGTTAGAAAAAGAAACCAATTTTGTCATGAATAGTAACTCGTGAATAGTAACCCATGATTAGTAACTTCGTGAATAGTAACTCATGAATAGTAAATCTGACACAAAAAGGTAGAAATTCCACAATAAAATCCATACCAATATTTCGGTATAATGATATTGAAATAACATTTCTTAAACTTATAAACAATTTATTTTAATTGTTTACACTTTACTAAATAATGCATTTAATCATCATAAAATGCCAAACTCTTAAGATTTCATCACCAATAACCAAAACCCTCATCAAAAATATACATATACCTCATATATGATTCTCAAGCCATAAAATCATATTTTCCAATTTTCTTACTTCACATAACATATTTAATTTATTTACTCATAACTAGTCCATTTTGATGAAAAATACCAAATCAGTCCCAACAATATTTCTTTTCTGGGATTTAGCAGAATATAGTCTTATATTAAACATATATTTTTCTCGGAATTTTTACAATTCATTTACTATTTTTCATATGGCCAAAACAGCCGAATATTTAGACATTTATCATAAATTGTACTTTTCTCCAAAAATTCCGAAATTCACAGAGTATACTGATGTTATATAGATGTACTCCCAATAAAAATTTTACCAATTTTGGAGTTAACCACAAGGAGTTATAAGGGTTTTCTTTTAAAATAGTCTTTTCCCGTAAAATTCATAACTCTTAATCTATACATCCAAAAATCGCCATTTTTGGACACAATCAATAAAACTTATCAATTTATCATTTCAAATATTTCCAGAATTTTTGAAGGTCTGAAAAAGTACGAAACTGAAAAACATAATAACCCTTAAAATCCTTACTATCCTTACCTCAAAAAAAGCAAAGACTTACATTTGGATATCGGATATGACGTTGAAGAAAACTTACACTGATGAATAGCAACTCACCAAGTATCTAAATACTCACAAAATGCACTTGATAATCTAGAGAGAAAAAGAGAGAAAACTTATGAATTCTAGTGTGATTTTCAATTCTAACTTAGCCCTCTATTTATAGAAAAATGTTAAGCAAAGCAGACTTGACTGCTAACCGATGGCTTTTAATTCGCTACTATTCCACCCACCAAAAATCAGTCATCTTCCCCAACAACCAAAAGTGGGGCCCACCTATTTCTAGATTTTTCCACCAAAATTATTTATAAACCTAATTTCTGAATCAGTCACCTCTTAAAATTCATAACAAATCATTCGTTCATTTTTAACGGTTCAAAATTTGTGAACATATACTCAACTTATATCTGTATAACATATCCAAAAATCACAACGATCCAACGGTCAGATTAAAAATTATAACTCACACAATAAAGCTGTAAGAACACTGATTTGATCTTTTAATACCTCAAATCCGACAAAATACTGATAAAATACCTCAACATTAATTCCTTCATTTATAACCACATAAATAAATCCATCATTTATATCCACATCAAATAAAAATTTCACTATCGTATAAATCAATAATTAATTATTCATAAATAATATTACAGAATCACAATAATGACAACCAGGCAGTTCCCAAGAAAGAGGGGGTTTTCCGATAAGGATTTCTCCTTACTGGCGCGCAATTAGGTGACCAAACCTCTCCTTGACAGAACTTTCTAGACATTGTCAATAATGCTATCTAATAATATTATTCAAATAATATGAATTATTGATCTGATAATGGAGATACTGTGCAGTGACAATTATTGAAACAACAATAATATAAAATATCAATGCAGCAATTATTGAATCAATAAAATAAAATATTGAACAAATAATTATCGTAACAATTATTGAGTAGTGCCTTCTCACGTAAGAATCAATAATTAAAAAATATTGTGCAATACCGGTGTCATTCTTGCAAGTAACTACGCATGGCGTACATCGTATTTTAACCACCGTGTATTCAGCGTTGTTAACGGTAACAACTACGCCATTATTTATAAAAACTCATATTTGTCATTTTTTTCATTCGACAGTTATTCTGTTATGGGGCCCACAAATGGCTGTGCCGTCGTACGAATATTCCCCGACAGAAAGAATATTCCCCGACCAAACGAATATTCCCCGACAACAATAAGTATTTTATAGCCACTTGCTTATTTTGAAAAATTTCACTTATCACCCTTAACTTTAACTTTTATCAATTTAACCATTTACTGAATAGTAATTATCAGAAAAATTGAATACTTTTATTTCATAAAATTCGGGGTCTTACAAATTTAGAACATATGGTAGATGATAAAACTTTTCAACCATAGTCATAAAGCTTGAACGTAGAAAGCAATCCATTAGAAGAGTCGAATAGACTATAAGGTCTATTATCTTCTCTATGTTAAAAGTCCACCAATAGTATTTTATCCATGTTAAAATAAATCAACAGTTCCTGTCACAATCATATGAATAACTCATAATCATAATTGTGGTTCTAAATTCCTCTTCGCAACTAGGACGAAGATAATTCTCATCACCTATCTTCACCTGAAACATCAAAAATTATGGTTATACCAAATCAGAATTCCTTCTCATAATCATACTAATAAATTCATCTTTGCACCACGGCCAAAGATATTCATTAACAATTCATCTTTGCATTACATGCCAAAGACATACAACTGTATTTTAGAAGAGTCAAGTAGAACATGATATCTACTATCTTCTACGCATTTAAAAGTGTAAAATAAATATTTTATCACTAAGACTCAGCTTAATAAATAATCTACATCATCGAATCACCCCTGCACTACGGCCAAGGATATTCTTTAATATCACATCCATGAATTTATATTTCATCGGCCGAGACTCAAATTCGATAATCAATCCATATCATCGAATTTATCCACTACTACTACCAAAGATATTCATTATTATCACATCCATGAATTAATATTTCATCACGAGACTCATTTCAATAATTAATCCACATCATCGAATCATCCACGCACTCTCTGTGCCAAGGATATTCATTAGTATCACGACCACTAATTATCCATGCACAATGGGCCAAAGATAATCGTGTTTTTCATCAACGGTCATTCGATCATGCCATAAAACAATTCATCTTTGCACCCTTGGCGTCAAGAGAATCAATAGCCATAATCATACCAAAACTATCCATCAATGCACTACGGCCAACGATGAGGACTTTTTCCACATCATTTATAACATTACGGGCCATGATTATCCGAATAATCCTTGGTCATAATCATACCAAGTCCATCTATGCACTACTACCAAAGATGACTTTCAACACAATATAAGCATGAGGATGATGACAATGATATAAGAATCAATCAAATGAGATAAATGATAAATATTAAACATTTATAATACAATTTATCCAAATGCTCAATAATAACCAAATGTTATCAATCACTTAATAATCTCATAATCTAATATCATTAATATAATAACAATATTTTAATCATTTCTTAAACTTATAAACAATTTATTTCAATTATTTACACTTTATCAAATAATGCATTTAATCATTCAAAAATGCCATACTCATAAGATTTCATGATCAATGATTAAATCCCTCATCAAAATCTGCATATACCCTATATAGGATTCTCAAGCCATAAAATCATATTTTCCAATTTTATTACTTCACATAACATATTTAATTCATTTACTCATAACTAGTTTATTTTTATAAAAAATACCAAATTAGTCCCAAAAATATTTCTTTTCTGGGATTTAGCAGAATATAGTCCCATCTTGAACATATATTTTTCTCGAAATTTTTAAAATTCATTTACTATTTTTTATATGGATAAAGCGCGAATATTTAGACATTTATCATAAATTATAATTTTGTCCAAAATTCGAATTTTCTATATATACTCCTGTTATATACATGTACTCCCAATAACAATTTCACCAATTTTGGAGTTAACCACAAGGAGTTATAAAGTTTACTTTTAAAATAGTCTTTTTCCCATAAAATCCATAACTCTTAATCTATACATCCAAAATTGTCATTTTTGGACACAATTTAAAAACTCATTAAATTATCATTTCAAATTTTTTCAGAATTTTTGAGGTCAAAAAATTACGAATCGCCTTCGCGAAACCCCTTTTAATGAAAATACTATTCACATGAATACGAAGGATCATTCACCACGCATGTGGTAATCCACATGTATGAGTTATTCCAGAGAATAATAAAGAATGGAATAATGAAGGATTCACCATGCATGCGATAGATCGCACCGGCAAAAAGTTATTCCCAACATAATAATAAATAATGGAACCGGTCCGTGTGATAGCGCATGACGGGATATTAAACGTAATAATAATTAATAGAACCAGTTAAAGGCGTAAATGCACAAACATGATATTCGACGGGATAATAAATAATGGAACCAGTCCGTAAACGCATGCAGATGGGATATTAAGCAGGATAATAAAGAATGAATATTAGAAGAATTTCACCATGTATGCGGATTTCGATAAACAAAAGTTATTCCAACATAATAATAAAGAATGGAATAATGAAGAATTTCACCAAGTATAGGTAGTCTCAGATACAAAAGTTATTCCAATGAATAATAAATAATAATAATAATATCATTTACGAGTACGACAATTATATCCCCTACCTTAAAAGAAAAGTATTCCGGTGGTAGAATAGGAAATATGCTTAAAGAAAATTGCAGCACTACGCTCAAAGCTTTCTTAAACTCTAAAGAAATACGCCAAGATTATAGAAGAAGAACTCTCTATAGTTTTCTCTCTAGAGTTTACGTGAATTGTAAGAAATAATGAAGGAATGAGCTTCTATTTATAGAAAAATGGATTGCGATAGTAACTAACTCATTGAACGGTCCAGATTGATTTACTTTAATCTCACTGTTCATATTTAAAGAAAAATCTTTTAAATAAAATATAATATATTCTATTTATAATCTAATAAAACGAATAACTTTATAAAAGATTTTCTTTGTGCAAATACTATGCAGTACTATGCAAACACTATGCACAATAGAATATAATATATTCTATTTATAGAATAACTTTATAAAAGTATTCTGTTTTATATAAAAAGTTTTTCTGTTTTATTACATTAATAATACCAATAAAACAAAACTGGGTGACTTATCACATAAGCATCAATAATCAATACTGTTCTATTTACCAAAATAGAAAAAAAAAATTGAATACTTTTATTTCATAAAATTCGGGATCTCACAATATTCTTATGTTCTCCCATAATCATAAGACTCCTAAGCTCTCCTCAAAGTTCATACCCACGAATCTCTCCCCTGGCATAAATCTAGGGTTTCTGTTTAGGTTGTGCAGCAATAATTTGGTGGTACGCTCATCAAGTAATTCACCTGTATTCTCTCTATCATCCGCACAAGGGTCCAAAAAGAGCACGCTCAATCTCCATCTCTTCTTCATCAGCATCTTCCTCCGATAACCAAGAAGATGACGTCGTGGACCATAGGAAATTAATCAGTTTGGAGGCCCAGCATGACTATTCACTACAAAAAAATGGGGTTTCAGCAACAACTGATTTTCGTTGCTAAAGGTGCCAAATTTCGTTGCTAAAGGGTTTTGGCAACAACTTTTCTTGTCGTTCGTCTTTTCGTTCAAGAATGAAAGCGTTGCTAATTGTTCCAAGAACGAACGATTTTTTTCGTTGCTAAAAGTAATACATTTTGCAATGAAATTTGGCTTTCGACAGAGACATCGATCCTTTAACAACAAAATGTATTGTTGCAGAATAATTAAAATGTCGTTGCTAAAACCCCATTTCGTTGCAAAAAGCCCTCGCTAATTGGCAACGAAATGAACTTTTTATTTTGCAACGACCATGTATTTTTGTTACAATTGACACCATTTTGCAACGACATTTTTCGTTGCGAAGAAATTATGAAAAAATTGTTGCCTAAGCTTACTTTCGTTGCGGAATGTAAACTTTTTAGCAACGATTTTCGTTGTTGATTATACTATTTGGCAACGACATTATGCTGAATCAGCAATGAAAATGTTTGTTGCTAATTATTTTTCAATAGCAACGAAAGTCGTCAATTAGCAACGACATTATATGTTGTCGTTTCTTTATATGTGCAACGAAAATTGATATGATTTACAACGATAAAAAATATTATCTTTTATTTAAGTATTAGCAACAATATCATCTCCGTTGTTATTAGATTAATTTTTCGTTACCAAATATTATATTTTTAATGTCATTAGCAACGAAAATTTATTACTAAATGTATAAAAAATCGTTGCTATATTAAAACTTGTTCAATGCTTTGGTAACATTATATTGTTGCCAAATCAAAATTTGACATTCTTTTTGTGTACCTGACTGACTGAATGTCCCCATAGCAAATAATGACAAAAATACAAAAAACTAGAATATTATTAAATTAATAAAATCATCCACTACATAATCATTCATTATCTTTACAATTAACCATCTAAAGCTACCACAGTTCTTCAATCAAAGTATATATCTACATATATAGAGAGAGGACACTTCATAATTTCGTCTCTTGTCTTCCGTAAACGTAGCACGAAAATTTGATACCCAATATTGTAAGGCATGTCGTAGAAGTAGTCTTCCTACACATTTAAAAATAATAGCAAATCAGGAAAATGAAGCAAATAGGTCACCAGAGGCACTTAGTGCCAAAATCAATACACAAAGACAATAGAGTTGCTACGTGGTACTAATGTACACCGTATTGCTCATAAGCAGAAAAAGACATAGGCAATCACAATATCATTTGCTACAAATCCAAATAGAAAAAGAACCTTTAGTGCGATTATATGATTGCTCTGTTACAAGAAAAAAATTGGAATCTTAATCGACCATTTCATGAATTAATAACAGCAATAAATGGCCATGATGGAAAAGCGATAATCTCAATGCACAATGGTTTCATATTGATCCTCAAGTTTGGTCCTGGTTTATTCCTTGAAGGACCAATCCTTAACCTTAAGGCTAACAAATTAACTGTAATAAGTGGGCTCTTATGGTCAGAAACTTTCCTTATTTTTTGCAAACAATATGCATTCATTTAAGTATGAAAATAATTGAGAAACATTGAAGGAGACAAACAAGTGATGGTTTACCTTTTTAAGTAAATACGCAATATTCGCAATTTGAGTTCACGATTCAAAGATCGTAGTTTGCACTTGAATTCCATGTCTGCGAGCAATTGCTCAACATCATTATCATACTCAATCTCAAATTCGTGCCTTAGTATTGTAGCGCCACTAAATTCCGTCAAATAAGGCCTGTCATCCCTTAGAATCATTAGCTTTTTCTCTCCAACACTCCTGTCTGCTTGAGAATCTGACATCATACAGAAAATACACAAGCATTTGTCTTTAGAACTGATAAATACGATTTTACAAATATAAGAAAGAGAATTTATGGCATGTAAACAGCGAAGGAAAATGGCAATGCAAATTTAGTATGTGAAAACCAAAACAAAGTCGAACTATAATATAAAACCTGAAATTGACACTATATCATGGTAATGTATATACCCTCATGCCAGGTGTGCAAAATTTTAAAGTCGTCAAGTCCACACTAGGGTAGGCAACAAATTTGCAACCTTGCAGAGGATCCTCTGTCCAATGCACAAGTACAATGATTTGTTCTTTTTGGGACAAACAACTCAATTATCCAATCTAATGAAATATTGCCTTCTCTCTAAATTATAAAATTAATATTAATCAGTCCAATAGGGATCTAAAATGGGCTATATGAGTATGGCCACGTGGTCAAGAAACTATACATGGTGAGATGCTCAATGAGATCTCCTGTTGTTATCCTAGGCTCATTCGACATCTATGATCCCCATTCCCACTACCAAACATGTAAATGATTAAATTTGGACAATCAGGCACATTTAACAACCGGATTCCAACATAGTTATGCATATGAATATAGAACACAGTATTAATATAACTCCAACAAGTTTTATCCTAAAAAATATACAAAGTCAATTAGCATTACTCTTCCCCGTCACCATCATTAGATGAATCTTGTTAATTTATCTTATGTATCTTGTTGGACCACACCATAAAAGCTGGAGTCTACATAATAAGGCACATTTAACTATTTGAATTACCTATATGCTCACCATATTACTATATCTCCAGTAAACATGATCTATCCCCCAATTCAACGTCAGATATTTTAATCTTGTTAATTTGATAATTTATTTATCCTGGCAAAATTTCTAGTGAACTCAGGACTATGTATAGCCTGTAACTAATTTGTGACCTAAATATCTCTTTCATCAGTCAAAACTCTTCTTTTATAAATAACTGTCATATCTTTTTATTTTCCAGAAGAATAACTTCAAACTAACTTGGTTGACACAATCTAAAATTGCCTTTAACTAAAATCACCTAATTTCTCATATGGTTCTTTTATGACTATAACTTGGCTAGTTGGCTCTCACACTAAATTTTCCAAATTGTGCGGGATGAAATAGCTTGTGAGCCCATGTATCTAAAATTAAAGTTTAACTACACTCGACCTGTACACATAATAATTTTTCTATGAAAGAACATATCAGACCACAAAAACATGGCTAGTCTTAAATATGCTTAGAATTTCTTAATTTAGCAACATAAGACTACAAAACATGGATAACTTTATATCAGTCTTGTAGCACTGTTGGAAAATAGCTCGTTTAATTATTCAATCATATCACATTCTGAAGCACCAATGAGTCTCACTTCTACATTATGTTTTTTTCCATCATTTACATGTGTCCCCTTCTCATACAGAAAAGGAATTATACAAACAGGTCAGAAATTAATCAACTGTTTAGCAATATATGTCATTTCAGGTTTGTTAATTATCTTAAATTCTACATTCTATTCAATAACAGAGACACTAGGCAACCGACCTTTTCTGAAAGGCAGACTTCTAATAATCTTGCCTGCCAAACTATACAAACTAATCATAAAAGGAGCAGCAAACTCTATTTAATTACTTAACCTGAAATAAACCAGAGTATTCACAACCAATTCAAAATTAACTGTTCATATTACTTTGAGTGTTATAATTGGAAGTAATGATCATTGTACCAACTCATCCACCTACAAACCTGAGTTTACTGCTCCAGAGCACCCAAGAGGACTAGCATCTAGTCCACCACCAATATATGCCCCCTGAAGCAGAGAATTTCTGGATTCATTAGATTTTCTCCCTCAAGGAAAAGGTAAAAAAAAATACAGAAAGGAAGGGAAGTACTTCCCTTAATCACAACAGAATTATTTTAAAATAAACTATAGAAAAAAAAAGGGAGGAGAAATGACTCGATTTTCCTCTTACCTTTTGCCTAGTTCGTTCAAGCTCATGCTCCAGTTGAAGCAGCTTCAAATGGCTAGTTTCTAACTGCTGAACATAGACCTACAATCATAATCAGATATCTTAGTAATTGAAAATAAAATAATATTGACAACTGCAGTAATGATGATTAAAAATTAATGAATTTATGTCAAAGATAAAAAAAAATCGCATGTCTTAACTAGAGTTATTGAGAATATATAAATAATTTTAAAATAAGTTGAATATTTATAATTTATAGGTAATATTATATATATATATATATATATATATATATATAGTGGAATTAATTATAGTGCAAATTAAATAATTTGCAATCAAATATCTAAAGAGCTGAATTGCAAATTAACTTGTAATAATTAGGTGATAGACAAGTGAAAGGCGAAGAATGAAAGAAAAACATAATATACTTATTTAAATATAACAACTCGAAAACAAAATGTGGTAGTTATATTCATATAAATTTAGATTTGGTTCCATGTTTGAATTTTTAGCACTAAACTAGATACTAGAGAATTAAAGACTAATAATCAATCCATCCACCCTCCAATGGTAGTGGATTAGTAAATAATAGTACGTAATCAAATATTGAGAGACCATAAGCTTTCCACATGATCACATACACCTGTGACGGTACAATTATATGGATTCAAATCTTTTGGCAACTCGGAAATCTCAATCTTCCTAACACAATTTAAGCTTTCCACATGATCACATACACCTGTGTTGTTGATAATATTTTGTTCATAAACATGACCTGACCTTAACTGATCTCATCTCATCTCTTGAGAATAAACAAGGGTACCAATTAGCTTATTTTTGGGTTTGGGTAAACGGACCGGGGGTGCCAAGGGAGAAGTGAAACCGGGCTGGACTGAACCCGGCTGTATAAGGTGAAGAAATAAGTATTGTGGCATAAACCAAAAAAACATCTCAACCAATTACACTATTTAACACAACACAATGTCAGTAAAATCATTTCACTTGCATATATTACCCCCAAAAAAATACATGAAATTAATATTATCTACGGATTTGGAGGACGGAATACCAATACCTCAGCTCTTGCCCCATGTGTACACCTACACATTTACACCTCAACAAAGCTAACAAATTTAAAGGGGTATATAAAATTGATAATAATCCAGTCAAAGCACAGAGTAAACTATCACATATGTCGAGTCATAAATCATGCGACGAGTAATGAGTTGATATATTCAACACTCAACAGTGAACAAACAATGACTAATAGTCATTTCCCAACCATGATGCAAGTTGAAACTCCTTGCAATAAGTTTTGCATTGAAACCCAACTAAATATAGTAATGCATGCTTCCCTGCCTGTTTTATGCACATATAGAATCCTTCGTTTCTGCTTATGCATACAAAATTACATTACTTGAGCCCATATATAACCAACATATCAAAAAATATAGTTTAAAGAGGGCTTTACTACAATTTTTTACAAGTAATTTTAATACACATTAGCAAGTAATCCTTTCAATTTACTTACTTCTTTGAGAAGAAGTGATTATACATTATACTACTTCAGCCACTACCCAAACAAACAGGGTATTAGTTAACTAAACTATATGATAGCGAGGAGTTGTATAATGTGAAAGCACTACTTACAGCACTAGAGGACACCAAGGCCCAACATCTTGCTCTACCCATATGAGGAAGTCCCTCAACAGCTAGGAAAGACAAATAACTTTTTACAAATTGGCATTAAAAACTAAATGTTTTATAAGTGGCAAATCAAGTTTAGAAAAGCACATAGTAAACCCAATGATATATCGTTTGTTTTTTTGGAAAATAAACACAATGATATATTATGCCATAAAAAAGCCTCATTAAATGAAACAGAGAAAGAATGCCACCACAGATCAGTGTCTATATACGAATAACTGGCGAAAGAAGGACAATAACATTGAGATCAAGTAACGGAAGTGATATTGGCTATTAGAATTAAGACCTTGTTAATATAAAATTCATTTTGTTGGACTTAACTTCACTCTCTTGTCCGTGTTCAATATGCTTGGAGATAGCAGCAACGACATTTAGCTGAATTTGGATTTTTGAACCGAAAAAAACATCAACCCCTTAGAGATAAAGTTTGCATTTCAATATGCTTAGAGATAAAGTTTGTTTTTCTAACAAGCACAATTGTTTGATCTTGAAAACTATATATATTATACTACAAAAAGACAACCCATAAAGTAGCATCAGACCTTGTTACAGAACTTGGACACGACTCACAAGTAATCCACTAATAACGGATAAAAACAAATGCTAAGAATTTCAAATAGAGTACTAAGTCAAACAGGTTACCACTTAATACCAAAATATTTCAAATGTAATTATGTCATTAACCATGTTTGCCTATATTTGTCCAACAAGTACTCGCCTGTTCTTCAGATATATAGTCACTCAGATCAGCAAATGAATTTCTCTCACCAAAAAACAAATGAATTAACTTACCTTGCGTGAGATGACAGTTCGGACAAACCGAACAGAGGCTACGACAAGGTACTTTTCCCTACTTCGAGTCATAAATAAAAATTTATCAATTACATTATTAAGAAGAAAGTTGCACCTGCAAACAAAAATTGAAATGCGCATTTAATCAATTATAATTTTAATACAACTGATCAAAAATAGATGAACGTTCAAGCAACAAGATGATTACTTTATTCTATATGGATGGTGCAAAATGCAAAAGCAAAGGAGATCACATATGTTTATAAGTATTTCAGGCTTCACTCTAGTTTGATTCTCCAGACTTCTAGAGCCAACAGATTTATGAGCTGGACCACTCTAAGAGCATGATGATGTTATCACGTCAATTAGTTGACACAAGTGCTTCTCATAGAAAATCTCAATGATTGTATCTCTCTGCGAAAGAATGAAATAAGATCAAACAATCAACATGTATAAATGATTAAATGAGAACTACCAACTAAGCACCACGTGAAAGGAGCACAGGGATGAAAAGAGATTCACTCTTGCATACTAATGTAACTGGGACAAGTATTCACATACCCAAGTGAAGTTCAAGAAACAACCCAGCTGGTTGAAAAACTACATTCACAGTCCCCCAACACTCATATTTTATTACTATGTTATAAAACTCGATCAAAATCAACATGGCAATAGAAAAAATGGTCTGTAATCCTTATATACTTGCTTGGGAGACTTATTGTGGAACAAAACCTCCAGCAGTATTGACCATCGTTAGCGGTAGCGGCCTAGGTTTTAGAAGTTTTCTTTTTACTCGATATCGGTTTTGGTATAGGGCGATACGCAGTGTTACTAGTTAGCGCTTCAAAAAGTTCTAAAAAATTTATGGAAAAATTCTAAATAATTTCAGCAACAATATGGATCAAATATATAAAAACATAAAACACTATCTAGTATACATAGCATAGTCCAAATGATAATAAAGGCATCTCGCAAACTTGTCCAATACTAAATTGTTGAATAGTTGAATAATAAGTTTTTACAACACTAACAATGAAAACTTATTAACTCTTTCTGGAGCATTAAAAATATATTGGCTTGCTCAGACAAGTCTACCTCAACGCGTACATGTAAAACAATGATAGTTTTAGATAGATTATTTGCCTTCACAACTTCATTTGCCTAATAAAACATTCTCAGATAATTAATGTCAAACCCTAATAGCAATTCCCACGTTGAAATTTCCACCAGATAAACAATTGGATTTGTAATTTTTTACTCTCAATAATCTATTCCTTAACAGAAAGCTAAAATTACACTATGCCCATCAGTGAGCTTGAAACTTTCATGCAAAGCAAATTAGTCTGAAAAACGGAGCATACTCGCACCATTGACTTTAACTAGTAAAAAAGAAGGGTTCCAAATTGAGAAAAAGAATAGAAATTAACCGGAAGTTACAATTTGTGAGAAATCTAATAAGTTTTCTATAACAAGCTATTACAGAAATTTATGGTATAACATACCAGCGGCAATTTGAGAGCTGAGAGTTTCAATTTGAGAGAGGACAACTTCTATTTCAGAGAAGAGAGTTTCAATTTCGAGAGCAGTGGCAAGGCAGCGACGACAGCAAGGTAGCGGCGGTGGCAAGGTAGGGAGACAAGGCGGCGACAAGATATAGATCTACAAGGCACCTTGGAGAGAGCGGAGGGTTTTGGGTTAGGCCAGAGACAAAGCGAGAGAGATCTTTGTTTCATGCGACTGTTCCAAAGAAAGGAGTGATAATATTTAAGAAAAAAACTCTTTTAAAAGTAATATTATATGTAAAATTATTATTTCAAAAAGTTAAACATAAATCCAAATTTAAATTTTAGGATATTATAAATTAATTATAACAAACTAAAATATAACTTTTTTATTTTTATCATTTGTAATATTTTCTACAAAAAGAGTCATAATTATTATAATTTTGTTTATTGTTAATTTACAATATTTTAAAATTTAAATTATTGCAACTTAATATTTTAATAAGGCTCAAATCATATCCCCTCCGGAATTAGCAAAAATAAAAAGTTAACTCTTTTTGTATAATATATGAGTATTTTTTTTGGTATTTGTACGTACTCTATTCCACAAAAGCGCGTCGCTATCTTCATTCTTTTTTATTTTTATTTTTTAGTATGATTATGGCTATGGATTCTCTTCGGCCAAGGGTGTAAAGAGGAATTGTTTTATAGCATGATCAGGACCGTTGATAAAAACACGATTATCTTTGACTCGTAGTGCGAAAATGGACAGGTGTATGACATGATCATGACCACTAGTGATACTAACGAATATCCTCGTCAGAAGGTACGTGGATAATTCAATGATGTGATCAGCGGTGATCATGACCATTAGTTAACAAATTGAATGTCTTTGGCCATAGTGTAATCGACATGCAATTGATTGGTATGATCATGATTATTGGTTTTATAGTTGAATATCTTTGCCAGTATAAAAAGATAGACAACCGATTAGTATGATCATTGTTATTACATTTGAATATCTTCACCTTTAGGGTAAGGATATCGAGTAAACGCTCTATTAAGCCTTTGTGGCAAGAAGGAACCTGTTAATTCACATTATTATAAATATGAATTGTGAATTTAACTAACATCTTTGGTGGTTCGGTGAAGACAAGTGATGAAAGTTCTATTTGGTTTCGAGTATAACAAAGAACCGTTGATGAGTAAAGTACATGAATAAAATATCAACGATGGATTTTTAATCTAGAAGAGATAGTAGATATTATGTTCTACTTGACTCTTCTAATGGATTGCTTGTTCATCAGTAGTTAAACTTGATGTCTCGTTATATTTTATCGGTTTAACACCGTTGAAGGCTAACGATAAATTATTCTCGCATTATCTTAGTCATGATAATTTTATCGGGCTAGTTGAGCTCGCCCTTTGTTTCACCGTTTCTTCTTGAAATGAGAACGAATTTGAGACTAATCGGGAATGGAGTGATGGTCCGGATGATAAGATTAGTAGTCCTCACTATTCGTGAAATAGTGTGATAATAAATGTAATGAGGACCCATTGAGTTTGTATATTGTCTAGATGACAATATTTGTATTAAAACTCACAAAGATATGTTTTGTCGTATTTTTTACGCATCGTTGTATAATTAGTTTATATTTCAGTATTATGTACCACGATATCATGTACCCAAGATGGGTGATGTATATCTAATTTTGGGGGCGTCACATATGTATTTTTACAACTTTAAATGGTTGTGATTTGTTAGTAATTGGTCAATATTTTTTATTTTTACTTTTTATAAATAAATTGAATAAATTGTTTATTAGGTGATTGACATTCGAATTCAGATATTTGAATAATTTGTTTATTCGAATAAAAAATGGAAACGAATATGTTCCGCATTTGGACATAATTTTTAAATACTAAATACAAATATTTTTTGACAATTCAAACTGAGCCCCTTTCTATTCAAAAATTTGGACTTTGAACCCCCAGGCCCAACATGTACGTTGACCCGCTGACGTGGCACACGTGGCAGGTCTGATGTGGTATTTAATATTATAAATTGACACGTGTCCGCTGCTGACGTGGCAGATCTTTTGAATTTTTTCCAAAAATTGCTTCTACATAGATTCGAACTTGTGACCTATCATTTAAAACTTTGGTCATTTGACCGCTGGAGCAACACAAGTTATTTGTTAATATCTTGCAAGGATTAATATTTATATCAAAACATGAGATGTCCCCCATATATTCCTTTCTTCTCCTTTACTACATACCATTAATATAATCTCAGGAAGATATATAATAATAATAATAATAATAATAATAATAATAATAATAATAATAATAATAATAATAATAATAATAATAATAATAATAATAACAATAACAATAATAATAATAAAAATAAATAAAAAAATAAAAATAATAAAATAAAATAGGACCAATGGCTATTTACAATGTTACTATAAAAATAAAAGTTCATTGGTTTTCAATGTATACATAAAAGTTACTTCATGCATACATAACATATGATACATATATATATATATATATATATATATATATATATATATATATATGGTTATATCGTTTTATAATTTGTACAACAATTTATGCATGAAATACAAATATGTTGTAAGACCTCACTTTTATAAATAAAGATGAATTTTTTATAAATATTATTTTGAATATTATGGAATAAATTTGATATAATGTTATAGTTGTGGGTAATATTTATAAATTTTGCAAAGTAAGCAAGTTGTTATAAAATATTCGTTTGCTCTGGGAATATTCTTTTTGTCGGGGAATATTCGCATGCGACTACTCAATCATTAGTGGACCCATTAACGGAAGTATTGTCAGTAGTTAGAAAACGACAAAATTATTTTTCTATAAAAATAACTAGCAGAGGTGTTATTGCAAAACCTCATTGAACTAACCTAGTAGTAAAAGTACGAAGAATAGCGTAGTCAGATAGTAGCACACGATATTGATTATTGATGCTTACGTGAGAAGTCACTCATTTATGCTCAATTATTGCTACAAGAATTGCCGATCATATCTCTTATATTATTGATTCAATTATTGTCACAAAGTTATCATCTCGTATAATATGTTATAGTATTAAATTATTAATTGAGACGACAAGTTATAAATGATTAATAATTGTTGAAAGATTAAATATGTGTTGATTAAAAATAAAATGATTTGTGGTAATATTTATTCAATCCTCGATGTATATAAAGAGTCTGCATTATGAGACGTTTGTGGTAAGTTTGATTATTTTATGGGGGGCCATATGTCATCATCTAAGAGTCCCTTCATCAATAGTAATTACCTTTGTGAATAGTAATTACCTTTGTGAATAGTAATTATCTTCGCCAATAGTATTTACCTTCATCAATAGTAATTACCTTTGTGAATAGTAATTACCTTTGTGAATAGTAATTACCTTCGTCAATAGTATTTACCTTCGTCAATAGTAATTACCTTCTTCAATAGTAATTACCTTCACAATAGTAATTACCTTCAATCCAAGTAATTACCCTTCGCAAATAGTAGTTGTCCTTCAATATTACCAAGAGTTAATCGCCTCTTGATTGTTCCAAGGGTTAATTACCCCTTCATGAAATAGTAGTTGTCTCTTCAATATTACCAAGAGTCATTTTGACCCTTCGTTAACACCAAGAGCCACCCTCGCTTTTTTCTATAAATAGAAAGCTCATTCCTTCATTATTTTTACTTAATTCATCGAAACTCTAGAGAGAAACTATATAGAGAAAGAAGAAAAGTATTTTGCTACTTCACTTTTCCAATATTCAAATCTTCTAAGGTAGAAAATATTATTTGTTGTACTCGTAAGGGGTGTTATTTTTTTTTATTCATGAAGAGAACTTCATTATTCCATTCTTTATTATTCATTGGAATAACTCCGTAAAAGTGGCATACCCTATACACGACCAGTATATGCGGAATACCTATACTTGGTGAAATCCTTATATTATTCCATTCTTATTTATTACATTGGAATAACTCAGATATGCTGAATCCCCTATACTTGGTGACATTCTTCTATTATTTTATTATTCCGTTGGAACCTTTTTTTAGGACTGGTTAAAAAATCTTTTTATTAATTACATCTTTATTATTCTATTGGAATATCATGCTCGTGTGTTTTACACCGACTGGTTCCGATTTTATTATTTTGTATTTATTATTACATTGGAATAACACATACATCATGAGATCTGCATGCATGGTGATTTCTTTGTTATTTCATTCGCTATTATACTCGGTTGGTTAAAATTTGACTTATACTCCATGAATTTAGTGGAATATCCTTGATATTTGCGCTTCATCCAAGATTTTTAATGAAAATATTTTTTCGAGCATTCTTGAATTTTACTCTACAAAGCAAAGATGTCGTGTTGACAATTTGGACGTTATTAGTTCTGAATAAATTAATTCGTGAACTTGTTTTATTGAATTATTATGTCATTGTCATCATCCTCATGTTATATTATGTTATCTTTGGCATACGTGCGTAGATGAACTTAGTATGATTATGACCGTTGATCATTCGGTATAATCATGGCTTGATATAAATGATGTGACAAAAGTCCTCGATTGGCTTGTGTAATGCGTTGATGGATAGTTTTGGTATGATTATGACTTGGGGGGTGATTCGGTATAGTCATGACCATTGATAATTTGATGAAAATCCTTGACCGTGGTGCTGTGGATGATTAGATATTGTGGTTTATTCATTAAACCGAGTCTTAGTGATAAAATTGATGAAAACCTTTAAAACCTAAAAGATAGTAGACTTTATTTTGTGACGCCCCCAAAATTAGGTATACGCCACCCATCTTGGGTCGCCACTTACATGGTACATAAATTCAAATACAACTTACTAACATAATCTGTCGTGGTATAATACTTATATAAATCGTGAGTTTGAATACAAATATTGTCTACTAGATATTATACAAACTCAAAAGGAGTCCTCATTACAACTATTATCACACTATTTCACGTAATAGTGAGGACTACTAATGCTATCCTCTCGACCATTACTCCGCTCCCCGACTCGTCCCAAATTATGTTCTCATTTTTCAAGAGAACAAAGGAAAGAAAGGGTGAGCTCAACTAGCCCAAGAAGAAATATTATGACTAAGATAATGCGTAATAAATTATCATTAGCCTTCAACAATGTTAAACCGATAAAATACAATAGACAAAACCGCTTTAATCAGCAATGAATATGCAATCCATTAAAAGAGTCAAGTAGAAAATAAAGTCTACTATCTTTTAGGTTTTAAAAGGTTTTCATCAATTTTTATCACTAAGACTCGCTTTAATGAATAAACCACAATATCTAATCATCCCCGCATACTACGGCCAAGGATTTTCATCAAATTATCAATGGTCATGACTATACCGAATCACCCCGGTCATAATCATACCAAAACTATCCATCATCGCATTACAAAGTGCCATCGAGGACTTTTGTCACATCATTTATATCAAGCCATGATTATACCGAATGATCCTCGGTCATAATCATACTAAGTTCATCTATTCACGTAAGCCAAAGATAACTTTTAACATAATATAAACATGAGGATGATGACAATGATATAAGAATTCAATAAAACAAGTTCAAGAATTAATTTATCCAGGATTTATTAACGCCCAAATTGTCAACAAGATATCGCTTTTGTAGAGTAAAATTCAAGAATGATCAAGAATATTTCCATGAAAAGATATCGATGAAACGCAAATATCAAGGATATTCTACTAATTTCATGGAGTATAGAAGTCAAAGTTTTAACCAACCGGGTATAATAAAGAATGGAATAACAAAAGAAATCACCACGCATGCAGATTCAGATAGTAAAAGTTATTCCAATGTAATAATAATAACGGAACCAGTCGTGAAATTCACACCGATGTGATGATCCAAATGTAATAATAAATGTCAATAATAATAAACAATGGAACTGTGTCCTGTAAAACACATGCATGTGATATTCCAAATGTAATAATAAATGCGAATAATAAACAATGGAACTGTGTCCTGTAAAACACACGCATGTGATATTCCAAATGTAATAATAAAGAATGGAATAATGTAAGAAGATCACCAAGTATAGGGGATTCACAGATAAAAGTTATTCCAATGTAATAAATAAGAATGGAATAATATAAGGATTTCACCAAGTATAGGTATGCACAGATACAAAAGTTATGTATATAGGTATGCCACTTTTTACAAAAGTTATTCCAATGTAATAATAATGAATGGAATAATGTAAGTTCTCTTCATGAATAAGAAAGAATAACACTCTTACTTGGTACAACAAATAATATCCCTTACCGTAAAAGACATCGGATATCAAAGTAAAGTGAAGTACCGTAATACTCTTCTTTTTCTCTCTATAGATTTTCTCTATAGCTTCTCTCTATAATTTCTCTCAGTAGTTTCAAGTGAATTCGTAAGAAAATAATGAAGGAATGAGCTTCTATTTATAGGAAAATAGAATGCATAGTAATTAATCCATGAACGGTCCAGATTGATTTACTTTTAAACTGACTATCCATATTTAAAGCAAAATCTTTTAAATAAAATATCATATATTCTATTTATATAAAAACATTTTACTATGCAAAACACTATGCAACACTATGCAACACACTATGCAAAACACTATGCAACACTATGCATAATAAAATATAATATATTCTATTTATGTAATAACTTTAATAAAGTATTACATTTTATATAAAAGATGTTTCGCTTTTATTACGCTAATAATACTTAATAAAACAAAACGTCATTATTATATAATAATTCATATTATTAATCGACAATAATGGAATCAAACCGAAAGTGACTTCTCACATAAGCATCAATAATCAATACCGTGTGCTACTATGCAACCACACGACATCGCATTTTTTACTACCGAAAGTAGTTCAACAAGATCACCAGAAAACTTCCGCCGTTATTTCAATAAAATATTTTGTCGTTTTTTCAATCCGACAATAATTTCGTTGTAGGGTCCACCAATGATTGAGTCATTGTATTTAATATTCCCCGCTAAACCTAATATTCCCCCACCAATCGAATATAATATAACCACTGTGATACTTTGCAAAATTTATAAATACTACCCACAACTATAATATTATCTCAAATTCACACCATAATATTAAAAATTATTTCGACAAAATTTAAATCTTTATCGATAAAACTGGGTCTCACAATCTCCCTCCTTATGGAATTTCGCCTCAAAATTAGGGTACGACTGTATGATAAGAAGTGAGGATACCTCAATACCTTTATCGTTAAAAATATTAAATTCATCTTCGCAATCCGCCAAAGATATTCATTAACAATTCATCTTTGCACTACAAAGCAAAGATATACAAATCAGAAACCAATAATGCCGAGACGCAGCCTTAATAAGATCACGACCAATTAATTATCCATGCACCAATCGCCAAGGATATTCGTGTTTTCAATTACGGCCATGATTATACCAATAATCCTGGTCATAATCATACCAAGTCTATCAATGCACTACTACCAAAAGATGACTTTTTACCACATCCATGAATTAATATTTCATCACGAGACTCAAATTTCAATAATTAATCCATATCATCGAATCATCCTCGCACTACGTGCCAAGGATATTCATTAAGATCACGAACACGAATTATCCATGCACTACTACCAAAGATAATCGTATTCATTAAGATATCATGACCACAAATTATCCATGCACTACTACCAAAGATAATCGTATTTATTAGTATCACGACACAAATTATCCATGCACTACTACCAAAGATAATCGTGGTATTCATTAAGATTACGACCACAAATTATCCATGCACTACTACCAAAGATAATCGTATTCATTAGTATCACGACCACAAATTATCCATGCACTACTACCAAAGATAATCGTATTCATTAGTATCACGACCACAAATTATCCATGCGACTACTACCAAAGATAATCGTCGTATTCATTAAGATCACGACCACAAATTATCCATGCACTACGTACAAAGATAATCTTGTTTTCAATTACTACTGTTATGATTATACCTAACAATCCCTCGGTCATAATCATACCAAGTCCATCTATGCACTACAAAGCCACGTATGACTTTCAACATAATATAAATACGAGGATAATGATATAAAGAATCAATCAAATGAGATAAAGGATAAATATTAAACATTTATAATATAATTTATCCAGATTCAAGAATATCCCCATGTTATCAATCACTTAATAATCTTATAATCTAATATCATTAATATTATAACAATATTTTAATCACTTTAAATTTATAAACAATTTATCTCAATTGTTTACGCTTTTACCATATAATGCATTTAATCATTCAAAATGCCATACTCATAAGATATCATCACCAATTATCAAATCCTCAAAAAAAAATATGCATATACTCTATATAGGATTCTCTAGCCATAAAATCCTATTTTCAACTTTTTTATTTCACATAACATATTTAACTCATATGTTCAGAATTAAACTATTTTCATGAAAAATACCAAATCAGTCCCAAAAATATTTCTTTTTCTGGGATTTAGCATAATATAGTCCCATAATGAAAATATATTTTTCTCGGAATTTTTAAAATTCATTTACTATTTTTCAAAAATCAATTTCTAATTAATTCCTTAAGAAATTAGCTACCTCAAGTTTAACTCCAAAATTTCCAAATCTTGGAAGGACCTTACACATGTTAATGTGAGCTTCCAGTTTAAATTTCATGGTCATCTGAGTTATAGAACTCCAGGTTATAGCGTTTTTCATTTAAAAACCTAAATATTGAAATAGTCATAACTTGCTCATTTTAAGTCGAATGAGCTCATTTTTGGACAGGAGGTACTTTATACCATATACCTTCATGTCCCAAAAGGCCAGAATTTTTCTCATAATTTAAGTGGCTGAAACAGCCCCTCTAAAATCATGGCAAAGCAGCTTTTTTTTTTTTTTGCAGCTTTGCACTCCTTTGCTAAAATCAGTCCACACCAAAAATCTACAACACCTTTTCCAGTAATTCCACTTGGATTAGTTAGGTAACTCATAGATCTAACTCTAGGACTTGACCACACTCAAAATTCAAAATATAATAAGAGATTTGGTCAATTGAATTTCATGTTACGCTTTTTCACCAAAAATGATTTTCAACTCTTTGTGATTTCTAAGAAACTTTCATGTTTTCACATACTAACCAACATAACTCATCATAAAACTTACTAATACCATAATACCCATGATTTTCATTAGTCCAATGCTTTTATTATGACTTTCATCATAAACCACGTAAACTGCTCATTTTAGTCAAGAAATATTTGAGGGTTTAAGAAATGGGTTTTCAGATCGGGGTCAATACAAAATTCGATTTCACGCTCTAAGTAGGCTAAGAAGTCTTCAAGAATACGCCAGAAATTTATTAATAATAGAAATATCATTCAAAACTGTGACTCTTATCCAAGACTTGATAAGACGTCACATCGATACCAATCGTGACTTCTATCCCTTAACCTAGATAAGACCTCACAATGATACCTATAAACTTGTCATCTTCATTCACGATGTCGCCATGTAAAGTCCGGCTTTTGCATTCCACACAAGGAAGTCAACAACGAAAGGTTCGGGCTCTTTACTTATGGCTTGATATGACAATAATCGACTTTAGTAGTTTGGTTACTTGAATTCGCACAACAAGTTGGTTATGAATATAAAAGCTAACAACCTTATTTAAAAGCATGATGAGTAGTTAACCAATTGATTCCTAAAATCACATCAAAGGCAAATATTTTCAAAAAGATAAGATCGATGTGTAACGTGAAAATGTTTATTTGAATCAAACAAGATTTAAAAATAAGTAGCTGTAACGAAGGCTCCTACTAACTAAGTTTCAACCAATAAGTCAAAGTTTAACTTCTTCTGAGTCAAATTTAAACGTTGAACACAACTAGGTGAAATAAAAGAGTGGGTAGAATCGGTATCTAACACTCAAGATAGACTTCGCAAGAGCTTATGATTAACTTACCCGTGATAATTTTATTCGTGTTCCTCGTCACGAGAAAAAAACGCTCTCTTAAACCCACGGCTTTGGTTTGTCGGGACACCTTTTGTGCCTCCATCCTAGTTGAATTTGTCTTTCAGAAACGACAAAATCGAGCTAAGTGACCTTCTTCCACAATTATAACATGCTTTGACGGCATGGCGCAGCTTCGGATCGATGTGTCCCTCTCCTCCGCATTTGAAGCATATGATAGGTGGTCTTTCTCCTTCCTTAACAACGGCTTCGGTGCCGACGTCTTTCCATCATTGTTGAATCTCCTTTTCTTGAAATGTCCATTCTTATTATTTTAACCCCGATTACCCACCATATATCCGCCCGTTGATTCCTCCACGCTTGTTGTCACCGCTCGATGACTACTCTCACCGGTATTATAATTTTGTTCTACCGCTTCTTTTTAGTCAGGTTGACTCGTTATCGCGCTTCCACTAATCGAGCCCTATTTACAACATCCGAATACAAACACGCTTTTATGAGAAATAAGATGTCGACGATTCCGCTTCAAACCTCTTAAAAACATTCGCGCCCATTCTCTCTTCATTATCCACCAAGTGGGACGAATCGTGATAACTCCGCAAATTTTGCCTCAGATCATCATGATTACTGGCCATATTGTTTTGTTCCAACTTGATAAACTCCACCTCCTTCATGTGGCTAATACTTTCGTGAAAGTATTTGTCGTTGAATACCTCCTCGAACTTCTCCCAAGATATCTTCAAGACAAAGAAGTCGAGTACGCTTTTACCGATTCCCACCAAGAATCGCTTCTCCGCAAGAATATAAAGGCAAAAGGAACCTTTTGCTCTCTGAGCATCCCAAGACATCAAATATCTTGGTAATCTGCTTTATCCATGCTTCCGCTTAGAAGTGGTTTTGGCTCTCCTTAAACTCCGGTGGTCCCAGCTCCTTGAATTGTTTAGCGGTGATCACCGAGAGTTTTTCCGTGTTTCCACCCACGCTTTTGGACAGAGTCGTCTTTACCGATGTTGCATGAATTCTAAAACCTCTTAAACGCATCGTCGTTCGTCAATTGATCGGTGTTGTTGTTGTTTACAGGAGGATTATCGCCATCCTCGCTGCACATTGTCCCGATTATCGATCCGTGGAGAATCAACAGTCTCTCGTGCTCCATTGCTATTCTCAACATTCTCTGATGCCATTTTCAAACACCGCCACAAAATAAGGGTTAATCGACATGCAACATATTATCACTATACTCAACCGACCAATCAAATACCAAATAAACTTAGGTAGGTCATATACTAGCGAAGGTATTTCCCCGCCTCCCTCCTAGTACTATTCTCACATCTTAGCCAGGATCATATCCCTAAGCTCGATACCAACCGCGACGCCCCAAAATTAGGTATACGCCACCCATCTTGGGTCGCCACTTACATGGTACATAAATTCAAATACAACTTACTAATATAATCGTGTGGTGACAATACTTATATAAATCGTGAGTTTGAATACAAATATTGTCTACTAGATATTATACAAACTCAAAAGGAGTCCTCATTACAACTATTATCACACTATTTCACGTAATAGTGAGGACTACTAATGCTATCCTCTCGACCATTACTCCGCTCCCCGACTCGTCCCAGCCTATGTTCTCATTTCAAGAGAACAAAGGAAAGAAAGGGTGAGCTCAACTAGCCCAAGAAGAAATATTATGACTAAGATAATGCGTAATAAATTATCATTAGCCTTCAACAAATGTTAAACCGATAAAACACAATAGACAAACAGGTTTAATCATAAATGGAATATGCAATCCATTAAAAGAGTCAAGTAGAAAATAAAGTCTACTATCTTTTAGGTTTTAAAAGGTTTTCATCAATTTTTATCACTAAGACTCGCTTTAATGAATAAACCACAATATCTAATCATCCCCGCACTACGGCCAAGGATTTTCATCAAATTATCAATGGTCATGACTATACCGAATCACCCCGGTCATAATCATACCAAAAACTATCCATCACCGCATAATGTGCCACCGAGGACTTTTTGTCACATCATTTATATCAAGCCATGATTATACCGAATGATCCTCGGTCATAATCATACTAAGTTCATCTATGCACGTAAGCCAAAGATAACTTTCAAATATATATATAAACATGAGGATGATGACAATGATATAAGAATTCAATAAAACAAGTTCAAGAATTATTTTATCTAGGATTTATTAACGCCCAAATTGTCAACAAGATAATCGTTTTGTAGAGTAAAATTCAAGAATAATCAAGAATATTTCCATAAAAAGATATCGGATGAAACTCAAATATCAAGGATATTCTACTAATTTCATGGAGTATAGAAGTCAAAGTTTTAACCAACTGGGTATAATAAAGAATGGAATAACAAAAGAAATCACCATGCACGCAGATTGCAGATGAGATGTAAAGTTATTCCAATGTAATAATAATAATCGGAACCGTGTCGTGTGAAATTCACAACCGGCTGTGATGATCCAAATGTAATAATAAATGTCAATAATAATAAACAATGGAACTGTGTCCGTGTAAAACACATGCATGTGATATTCCAAATGTAATAATAAATGCTAATAATAAACAATGGAACCTGTGTCCTGTAAAAAACACATGCATGTGATATTCCAATGTAATAATAAAGAATGGAATAATGTAAGAAGATCACCAAGTATAGGGGATTCACAGATACAAAAGTTATTCCAATGTAATAAATAAGAATGGAATAATATAAGGATTTCACCAAGTATAGGTATGCCGCCAGATACAAAAGTTATGTATAGGTAGGTATGCCACTTTTTACAAAGTTATTCCAATGTAATAATAATGAATGGAATAATGTAAGTTCTCTTCATGAATAAGAAAGAATAACACTTTACGGTACAACAAATAATATCCCTTACCGTAAAAGACATCGGATATCAAAGTAGTGAAGTACCGTAATACTCTTTCTTCTTTTCTCTCTATGATTTTTCTCTATAGCTTCTCTCTATAATTTCTCTCTAGAGTTTCAAATGAATTCGTAAGAAAATAATGAAGGAATGAGCTTCTATTTATAGGAAAATAGAATGCATAGTAATTAATCCATGAACTATCCAGTATTGATTTACTTTAATCTGACGGTCCATATTTAAAGCAAAAATCTTTTAAATAAAATATCATATATTCTATTTATATAAAACATTTTACTATGCAAACACTATGCAACACTATGCAAAATCACTATGCAAAACACTATGCATAATAAAATATAATATATTCTATTTATGTAATAACTTTAATAAAAGTATTCGCTTTATATAAAAGATGTTTCGCTTTTATTACGTTAATAATAATTAATAAAACAAAACGTCATTATCGCTATAATAATTCATATTATTAATCTACAATAATGGAATCAAACCGAGTGACTTCTCACATAAGCATCAATAATCAATACCCGTGCTACTACGCACCACACGACTTTTACTACCGAAATAGTTCAACAAAGATTCACTCAGAAAACTTCCGTCGTTATTTCAATAAAAATTTTTGTCGCTTTTTTCAATTTACTGCTAGGGGTCCCAATGAGTAGTTCAATATTCCTCGCTAAAGAATATTCTCAACCAATCGAAAAATATCCGCCGATTATTAAAATTTAAAATACTATTATTATCGCACACCATAATATTCAATCCGACAAAATTTAAATCTTTATTGATAAAATCTGGGGTCTCCACCTTTTAATGGATTGATATTCATTCAGCTGCAGCTTAAATGGTTGTCTAATATTTATCGCTAAAAGACTATTGATAATTTATTACGATTATCTTAGTTATAATAATCATCGGAATATAATATAACCACTTTGCATACTTTGAAATGAAAATTTATAAATACTGATGGTCACAGACTATAATATTATCTCAAATTCATTAAACCATAATATTAAAAATTATTTTGTTTAAAAATTTAAATTTATTATTGTCGATAAAATGATGTATAATTAAGTTTGTATTTGAATTTATGTACCATGTAAGTGGCGACCCAAGATGGGTGACGTATACCTAATTTTGGGGGCGTCACATATATTATCTTATAATAATAACACACTAATTTGTCGTTTTATTCTGTGATATATAAGATCGTTAGTATGAAAATACATGTTTGACTTCTTCTTTTTTTTTTTCCTTTTTTCCACAAGAGCTAATTATTATATCAATTTTTTTATTTACAAAATAAAAAGGAGTAGATTTTCGTGAAACAATAACATTAATTATTCCTTATTTTAAAATGTCCAATATTAAAAAACTAATTAATTAACTTGGCTATTAATTTACGTTATAATCTTTCTATATATTGATCATGTATGATCATCGATATGTCATTTAATTATTTCATTACCAATTTCCATCAAAAAGTGTTCGATCGCCCATTAATTATTTTCTAAAAAAGAAGAAGATAATTGAAAAGAATAATTTATACTATATTCCAAGGCAAAATAAATAAATTAAAGAAAGGTAAGATAAATATCATAATTTTGTAAGTATTTGACATATATAAACAAAAAATTATAGTGTTATTATTTTATTTATTATTATTATTATTATTATTATTATTATTATTATTATTTTTATTGTTATTATTATTATTTTTATTATTATTGTTATTAGTACTACTACTACTACTACTACTACTACTACTACTACTACTACTACTACTACTACTACTACTACTATTATTATTATTATTATTATTATTATTATTATTATTATTATTATTATATAACTTCTTGAGATTATATTAGTGGTATGTAGTGAAGGAGAAGAAAGAAATATATGGGGGAAATATCATGTTTTGATATAAGTATTAATCCTTGCAAGATATTAACAAATAATTTGTGTTGCTTTAGCGATCAGATGATCAAAATTCCAAATGATAGGTCACAGGTTCGAATATGTTCCGCATTTGGACATAATTTTTAAATACTAAATACGAATATTTTTTGACAATTCTCCGAATACCGAATATGGTCTTACAAAAATATGCTTATTGGGATTATCTTAATTTAAGGCACCATTTTAATATTGGTTGCAAATAGTTGTATAAAATATGCAACGAAATAAAAATTGTTGCCAATGAATGTGGTCCATATTAGGCAACAAAATATAGCAACAAAAAAACTTTCTTTTCCCACGATGAGGAGAAATTAAGTGGTTAAAAATTTTGCAACGAATTTCTACCGAATTTTGTTTCCAAATTTTGCAATGACTTATGAATTTCGTTGCAAAAAAGTGAAAGTATGATGACACAACGCAACGAAGGACAAGTTTAGTTTTGCTAAACATACTTTTAAAGCGACTTATAACTTATAAAGTCGTCTGTCGCAAAAATCGTTGCTAAAGCCCCATTTTAGCAACAAAAAACTTTCGTTGCTACTTACGATGACGGGAAATCAAGTGGCCGAAAATTTTAAAACTAATTTCTAACGAAATTTTTTCCCGCCAATGAATTAGTATGAAATGTTGCAACGACTTATGAATTTCGTTGCAAAAAGTGAAAAGCTTCGACATATCTGCAACGAAGGACAAATTTCGTTGCTAAACATATACTTTTAGCAACGACTTATAAAGTCGTTGCCCAAAAAATCGTTGCTAAAGGCCCATTTTTTTGTAGTGATTATCGGATTGTGGCCAAATCTTTTGTGAAGGAACGGGGACTTCTACCTGAGAAGCAAGATGGCCAACTCTGGTATATGATACGAGAAAGAGGCTGGGTTGGCTTGACTGCATCTCCTATGCCTATCCCCATGGGAATTGTTTGAGAATTCTATGTGAATGCTAAGGAAATGATAATAGCAGGAATAACGCTGGTTCAAGGAGAACAGGTGGATTTTCGACCTCCAGCGATCAGAGCAGTTTTTAACATACATGACGCACCACCCACCGGGTCTACTAATTGGGTAGAAGGTGCACATTTAGAAACGGATCTGGCAGTAGTGATTGCGGAATTGTGTATTTCGGGCACCAAATAGAAGTATAAGGCAGGGACAACCAAGCCAAAATCTTTTTCATCGTCCGCCTTGAATTGATATGCCAAAGCGTGGAATCTGTTTATCTGTGCCAAGCTAGTTCCGTTAGCTCACAACCATGCAATAACCACTGAGCGTGCTATTATTTTGTGGGGCATCATCAAAGGCAATTACATTGATGTAGGCCATTTAATTCATCAAAACATGCTGTGTTATATGCGGAGGGGGCACTACTGGGAGTATTTTGCATGCATTTGTGGTAGCCATGCTCTGTACCCAACAAGGAGTCCTATGGAATAATGAGCAGCTGTAGAAATCGAGCCACGACATCACTCATGATACTATTACTAGATTCAAGGATTGGACGGGTGGTGAACCGCATCTGCGAGGATTAGGTTTTATCATTCAGCCTACTTTCCCAGAGCCATCACAGCAGCCCCCGCAGACAGATGAGGTAGGCCCATCCACTTAAGCATCTGTTGCCCATGGTGATCGCCAGCTCCGAAGGTTAGAGCAAAAAGTCGATGCCATGTACGATAATTTCAGAACGTTTGCGACGGGACTCACGAGGGCCTTGACCAAAGCTTTTGCGCAGCCAGGAACGACGCCAGAATGGCCTCAGTTCAAGATAGCAGTGCCATATCCACCACCAGATTCACTACCCGAGGAGGGTGGTACCACTGATCATTAGGGGAGTTTTTTGTTACCCTTTACCTTCATTCAATGGAGCATTGGATATTATAAGTTTGGGGGTATTGGGGTAGTAGTATAGTTCCATGTAGTTGTTTTTGCATGATTAGTTTAATGTTTGCATCATATAGTTTATTTTTGCAAAGAGTTGCATGTTTATTTGCATGTTCATTTTTAGTATTGCATGTCTCACAGTTCTTTCCGTATGGAAATTTTTGTCTAGCCGATGATGATAGTGAATTTTTGAAAGATGTTTGAGTATGTTAGATAACATTAACCTAGCTATAACGTTTTACACGATGAAATTCATGCTGCTGTTTAAATGCTTTTGGTTTGCACGAACGTGTTCACAATCACTTGTAGGTATAAGAATTACGTGTTGCATTGCTCGATAGAAAATGTAGTTTTAAAAAGGGAATTATGTGGACAATGAACTTAGACGGTTTAAAACATTGATTTTTAAACTTTGGGAAAACATGGGTATATGTATAAAAAAAAGAAAAAAAATAGTAATAACATGGCTAGTCTTATTTTGGGGTCTTGGCTACTTGAGTAAGTACGCCCGAGGGGATTGTCTCTACACCTAGCTCCCTAAGGTCTTTCATGGTTTGGGAGTCGTTGGTTGAAAGCTCGCTAAGGGGTAGCAGTGTTGCCTAATGGAGTAAGACATTGCACAGTCATGTGAAAAAAAAAGAGAAAAAAAAGGAAAATAGCAATAAACACCGCGAAAAAGTACAAAAATCGCTCTCGTGAGTAAAAATAAAGCAATTAAGCCCATTGTTGAACCTCCGTTTGTTTTGATATGTTGGAATAGTCTTCATTGCATATGTATACATGAGTCTTGATTTACACTATAATTTTCTGTTTTGAGAAATTTAGTATATGTATTCTTTGCTTAAATCAAGTTTTGGTGAACATAACACACATACACATCATATCTACAGCATTTATGAATTATTTGAGTGTACAATATTATGCCTACAGTTTGGTTTGAATCTATATTCTTAAATCTGGAAAAATTCGCTGAGGCATTTTGGACTGAATTTCTGTGATAGCTGGAACAATGTGAGATTAGTTGCATCATAATTTAGTTGCATAGTACTATAAATGCATTTTTATTGTTCATTAGTATGCATTGCTTGAGGGAAAACAATAGTTCAAGTTTGGGGGTATTTGATAAGTGGGTTTTATACCTACTTATTGAATACCAATTCACGCGCACTATGCCCATCTCAAGTACATTTTAGTGTATTTTTAGTTACATTTCATGTTATTTTGCATTACATTTACTTAAAACTCCTTTTGGTGAAAAAGTGCAGGAAACGGCCTAATTTGGTGGAATTAGAAGGCACGAGGCGAATGGACGCATGAAGCGAGGCACAAGCTGGGATATGCATGACATGAGGATCAAGTGGAGCAGAAGACTAACCGTGGATGGACAAGGAAGGAGCGGTGGAATCGATCAATGCAGCAAAGAAAAAAACCAGAACTCAACATTGCAGAAGCCGCGGCGCATGCGGCGCAGGACAAGCTTAGGGGAACAGCTCTGCGAAAGCACCGAATGGACAACATGACACATCGTAAGTCAGCGCCGCCGCGAGGATTACACTAGGGAAGCGCGCGGCCGCGTGCGATGCTGATTAATGTTGATTTGTTTTATTTTAATTTTTAATTAAAAAGGTTGTAATTAGTTTAAAAACGATTTACTGACTGGTGTCAGAGGGATCATTATTCAGTTTTACATATTTTCATTTTCGAAACTAGGGTTTACACTCTGAGAGAGATTCCAACATAGAGCGAAGCCTAAACTCTACTCTTCTAATTCATCTTGGGATTTTCTATCATTGTGGATTATTATTATTATTTTGCTGGATTTATATAAGGATTTGAATGTTAACTTTGGTCTATAATCAGCAATTGGGTTTGATCGTTTCTTTCCTTCATCTTTAAATTATTTGTTTATTAGCCATGTTTAGCTTTGATCCCATAATGGCTTTTGGTTCAGTCATGAACTAAACTCCATTATGGGATTCTAATGGATTTTAATATGTAGTTTGGTTGCATGCTTGAATCTTTGGATCAGTATTACATATCATATGGGATTTCTATCATGATTGTTTTGCATGTATGAATGCTTGATCACCATTCGCTTTTAGTACTTGTATGGAATTGACAATAAACATGCAAGTATGGATTGTAATCATGATAGCATATGTATATGTGGCTATTTTGTATGACTTGTGTATTTCGTGAATCAGATAGACATATACTGTTTCACCGTATGAGTTAGAATAAGGACTTGTGCTTAAATTCAATATGATTGCAATTTCACATAGACATATAGTGATGTTGGTTATATTGATGATTACATAGAGTTTATCGCTTGTGGATGTTGTGTAAGTAGGTCATAGTGCATTGAAAAATGGCTATGACTCTATTAGTACTCTTGGCTACTTTCCTGTGATATGTGAACAAGTCTTGCATGATAGTGGTGATTAGATGAAATATTAAACGAAGTTAGGATCCCATTACTTTCAGATTTTATTTATTACATCTTTATTATTGTTTTAGTTGTTATTTGCGATTAGAGTAACAAACCAGTTATAGTCATTAGTTTGAGCATATAAATATAGTGATTTAATTGATGCATAGAAATTTAAATTAAACAACTTTTCCTGTGGGATCGATACTTTACTTGCTCTGTAACATTCCAAAATTTTAAATTATAATATTAGATATTCATTGATTTATATAAGTATTTAATGGATATGTTTATTATTGAATAAATAATTGTTCAATTTGAGTTGATGTGGTTTAGTTAATTATTTGTTGAATAAATAATTAAGGAGCTAAGAAAATTAATTGTTATGAGATTATATACTAATTTAATTTAATAATTGAGTTAGAGAGCTAATAATGATTAAATGAATCATAATATTTTAATTAGAATTTGTAATTAAAATAAGGTGTTAGTTGGTTAAATAAATTTATAATTATAAAAAAATTATAATTATGTGGGAATGATTTATGTGTTAAAGTAATTTAATAGATTAGTATTTGAATTGATTAAATTGATTATTTAATTTAGTAGAAGTGTGTCAAATAACCTTGCTATAAAGGAGTTATTAAAGTAAATTAAAGGAGTTTAATTTAGTTTTTGGCCAAACAAGTCTTAATGCATATTAAGTCTTTAATCTAATAGTGTTTTATCAAACACGGTATAAGGATTAATTGATTTATTTTTAATTAGCTTTACCAAACAAGGTATATAAGTTAATGAGTTATTTTTATTATGTTAGCCAAATAAGCCTTATGACTTTTGATTTTCAAAACTTATATAACTGACATAAGTTATATCTATATTTATATTATATAATTAATATATATTATTGCTATATACGTTATAGTTTTCTACGTTAGTTAGACTAGAGTTAGGAAGAAGGCTCAGTTGAAGAAAAGAGAAGAAGAAGAAGAATACAGAGAAAAATTTGAGAGAAGTCTAGAGAAATTGAGAAAAGAATTGGGAAAAAGAAGATTGTAATCATAGCTAGCCACCATTTTCTTCTAACTCTAGAGTATCATCTTCTTAATCAAAGGTAGGATATTAATCCTTGTATTTTATTTGTAAAGTTTAGTTTTCTTCTCCAAAAAGTTCTCTGTAAATAATTATGGATGATGGATTTCTTGTGTATATAGCTTTAGATGATGATTGTTGTTGTAAAACTGTTTTTCATAGGTTATGTATGATTATAATCAATTACTTTATGTATGTATGCAAATTATGAAGAAAAATATATCACAAGTGAGTTCATATGAAAATAAATATGAATATAACTTAGTTTAAAGTAAAAATTAATGTTTAATTAGTTGTTAAATTGATAAATTAACTATTGAATTTGATAGAGTATGTATAATCACAACTATGGTATTTTGAATTTACTGTTTTGATTGAAAAACAAAATCACAGTGTTGATTTTCATAAAAATGTCAAAAATAGAGTTTTATCAAAAATAATGAAATTGGTTGTTAAGAATTTGATGTTTATGTTATTTTATGGGTAGAATCATCTTATGAGTCTTTACAATATGTTTACAAGAAGTCTCTGTATATATTACATGTAATTAGTTTGTTAGATTAGAGCTTGTAGGCCAATTTGGCTTTTTGTTCATGCTGTTGCCGAGCTTGGTCGCCGAATTCTGGAGTTTGCGCCAGAAGATGCGCCCAATGAATTAGTTAGTTTCAGGTCGCAGAGCCAATCGTTGGCTTTGACTGACTCATGCCATGTGCCATTTCAATAATAAAAGACCAACCACAATAGTAAATCGTAGGCGCAAAATATGAAAGTTAGCGAGAATGTTCTGAGCTTTTAGTTTATTACACAAAGTTTGAAAATAAATGTTATGTGTTAATAATAGGAATGTTAAATGATGATTTCAGTAGTATTAAACTATGAATGAGCATGTTATCAAGGGTTAACTAGTATTAACATAGTTTGATTATGTGAATTGGTAATTTAACCTACATGTTGTATATATTTGTTTATATAGATATAAAGGTTGGTAATGACTAATTATGTCACGATGACATATATATAGGGTATTGAGATTCAAGTGGTAAGGGTTAGCTTGTGCTAAAGGCAAGTTCTCTAACTCTACTTTTATAATTATGCGAATATTTAAACTCTTTTGAGCAAGTTTTCTAACTCTAAAACTTCATTGTTCAAGTTCAATTTCGTTGAGTACATTATTGTTTTTAATTCAAATTCAATTATACAAGTGGCTAACTCTACACTTTCGTAGAGCTAGATGGTTTATCATTGAGAAAGCTCTTGTATCTAATTGTTCATAGGGATGCAAGTATTCTAAATCGTATATTTAGTATTGAGCAAGTTTCTTTTATATGTAACTTATTATTTAGCATGCAAATCGCTATATTTTAATATTCTAGTGTTGAACAACTTTATCGTTCAAATTACTATTCATTATGCATGTTTGGTATCCAATTATCAATAACTTTGACTTAATATTGTTCAAAGAAAATTATGTTATGATTATTCAATATTTATGATATTAGATTATTCCTAAAAGATGATATTAATTTACAAATATCGATTCAGTTATGATTATTCCATAGCATACGCTTATTTCTTTTGTATTCAACTAATCCTTAGTTGATGACCGTTGAATTCTAAATTACCCTGTAATGTATCCAAACCAAACCTACTTTAGTGCGGACTTGTATTCTAAATACTGAGATGAACAACTCTTTTATTAGAGGTTTACGCTTAGCGTTAAAATGGTTGTGCACAATACATTGTACGAAGGGTTGATCCCCCTAAGTACGTGGAGTCCTTATAGTCTTATGACTGTTAAAGTTAAAGTTGAAAGATTACTTATAACTATGGACATGATTCATGGTCATTAGACCCTCAGTGAACATTATAATTTTCAGAAAGTTAATAGAACACATTGTTCAGTTCTATTGACCCTAGTATTGGCAATTGATGTAAAAGTTTAAAGAATTACTTGTTGTTATTCCAAGTGGGCCTTGTTTGATCACTCTTGCCTTTAAAATTTCTTACAGCTAAAGCTGAAAAGGGTGACGTACCTAGCACCAGTAAGAGAAAAGGAAAGATGACCAAATACTGAAGACTTGTAATAGTTTTGATAGCTTTATTTTCAGACTTTGGTTTAAAGATTGTAATGAAGTTTATTTAATTTCCGTATTTGAATGTTTGTAACTAAAGGTTAGATAACCTGGGAGATCTTTTTGTATTTAAGTTTAACTCAGTATGGTAGGTGTTTTCATTATTCAATTTTATTATGATTGGGTAGTTAGAAATGAATGTTTTGATTAAGTGAACACCAAATCTTGAGGAAATGAAGTACCAGGATTTGGGGGTGTCACAAGTTGGTATCAAAGCTTTAGGTTATGAACCTTAGGTGGGGAAAAGCCTTTGAAAAGATAGTGAAGATAACTCTTATCGAGTTTTAAGGAAGAAGTAGTAAAACACTTACGTGCTTATGTGTTTATATTTTATGTACTCGTGAGTATCGAGTAGTAATGATTAATAATTAAAACTTTAAAACTTTGTTGTCAGGATGACTAATGTCGGAGAATCCAGTCAGGCTAGGGAGGAGGGACCTCAAATGCCTATAGAGGAGGAGCCTCGTGACATTGAGTAGTTTGGGAACAACCATCGCCACGGAGTGAGTCCCGTTGGTGGTCATGAGTTGAAGATGAGGATGATGACGTGGAAACAGATGAGGAGGATCCCATTGAGTTGTCACAGGAGGATGAGGATGACGAGGACGAGGAGGAGGAGACTCCATTAACCTCGATGGCTGCTCGTATGTACGATGAAGTCTACGACCGTAACGTGGAACTTCAGGATACAGTTGAGGAGTTACAGGAGATAGTAGCTGAACAACAAACTGCAATGACACAAAAAGATGACGAGATCCAGGATCGTGAAGAACGACTGACAAATGTCGAGGAGAAAATAGTACAAACTGAAGGAGAGAAAGAACAACTGATCGAAGTGGACGCTGAACTGAAGAACAAGCTGAGAGAAGAAGCTTCTAAGAGGGCAAGAGCTGAAGATGCTTACGTGGAAGCTTTTCAACGAACCAGATTAGCAGCAAGAGACGCACAAGCAAAGAGGATGAAGATGGAAGAGATGGATAAAGTATTTAACACCGCAATTAATCGAGCTCAAGATCGGGTCATGGGATATCCAATTCAGTTCGAGACGCTGTCATCATACGTATTAGATCGCAGAACAATGTTTCGGGTCATGGAAGAAGAACGTTATAGGGCTAAGAAGTATCTTAATAGAACATCGTAGTTGTTGTACGATGAATGAAATGTTAAATAAATTGTAAATTCCAAGTGTTATGCAACCTATGGGATATGACTATGATGTTGTCCTGAAACTTTTGTAGTTCAGGAAAGTAATGTAAATAGCAGTGATGCTATTGTTTTATGTTTTCAAAAAGGTTATGAATAAATAAAAGTTGTTACTTTATTCAAAGTGTTATGTGTTATGTGGTTATTTCTTTTGGATGTAAGTTAAGTAGAAATTTCTTAAAAGAGTTGAATAATAATCTAATGAATGTATTTTAACAGAAAATGCCTCCCAGACGTCAACCACCAAGACAGAGAACCACTGAATGAACCAATAACAACAATGTTGATGGTAACCCCGTTCAACAATTAATGACACTACCGGCAGGAGCGTTACAGAATCAACCACAAAACCATGGTACAACATTTAAGGATTTCAAGGCGGTTGGACCACCTGAATTCCGTGGGTCCATGAATCCAGTCGAAGCACAAACCTGGATTATGGAGACAAAAAAGGTATTCGATATCGCTAGGGTAGGGGATGACGAGAAATCGCTCGCTGCAACATTCATGTTGAAAGCGAAGGTTAGTTATTGGTGGCGTGCCAATAAAACTCATGAAGGGCCGGGGAGTGATGACACGGGATAGGTTCAAGGAGTTGTTCTTGAGACCTATTTTTCGGAGAGTTCAAGAGTCGGTTAGAAGTGCGTTTCTAGAATTAAAGCGAGGAACGATGATTTCAGATCTCGAGTATGCCGCAAAATTCAACGAATTGGCGAGGTTTGCGCCATATCAGGTAAGAACAGATGAGCGTAAGGCGAAGAGATTTGAACAGGGACTGAAGCCCTAGCTGTACAGTAGGGTTTCCCTGTTCCAATTGAAGACGTTTGCAGTAGTGATGGAGAAGGCAGTACTCGCTAAAGGTGGAGGCGAGGCAGTGACAAAGTTCAATCAGGAACAAAAGAAGAAGAAGAATGAGAACGAGATTAAGAATGGAGGTGGTGGTGGTGGAAACAACAACAACAACAGTTTGAAGAGGAAGTGGAATAGAAACATGGGTGTTGGAAACTAGCAGGGTAACCAGCAAAACAAAAAGTTTGAAGCATGTGCGACATGCTGGAAATTTCACAAGGGTGCGTGCTTGATGGGGAAACGAGTTTGCTTCAATTGTGGCCGGGAGGGTCACATCGCCTCAAATTGCACTCAACCAAAGAAGAATGCGTGCTTCACGTGCAGATCCAAGGATCACTTTGCTCGTGAATTCCCTAAGAAGAAGGATTGAGTGACTACCAGAAGCAATGGAGGTAATAATGGAGGTACATGGGCCATTGTAGGACCTACAGTATCAAACAAACCCACAGCCAGAACCTTCAACATGACTGTGCAAGATGCTGTGCAATCAAAAGATGTAGTGTCAGGTATTATCCCAATCAATGATATAAATGCTTATGTATTATTCGATTTGGGTGCTACTTGTTCGTTTATATCTGATGAATTTGCTAAGAGGTTAGAATTGCCTAGAGAAGAACTGAATTTTCCTTTGAACATAGAAATTGCGAATAAGGAAGTAATCCCTATTAGATTCGTATACAAGAACTGTAGGGTATTTATTAAAGAGAATAACTTGTTGGTAGATTTGATTCCGATTAGACTTGGGGAGTTTGATGTTATTTTAGGAATGGATTGGCTGTTCAAATATGGAGCGGTAATTGATTGTCACAAGAAGTGTGTAAACCTTATGACTCCGTCAAAGGTAGTATTTTATGGTAGCAAGTTGCCTAGACAAATGAAATGTCTGACGACAATGCAGGCCAAGAAATTGTTGAGTCAAGGCTGTGTGGGCTATTTAGCTTACATAGTCGATACTCAGAAGAAGGGTATGAAACTAGAAGAGATACCAGTGGTGAGAGAATTTAAAGACGTGTTTCCAAAGGATTTGCCAGGACTTCCGCCTGATAAAGAAATAGAGTTCGTGATCGACTTGGCCCCGGGAATAGCACCAATATCGAAGGCCCCGTACAGAATGGCTCCTGTAGAAATGAAGGAACTGATGGTACATGTGAGACCCAAGATTTTATGAATAAAGATTTAATTTTCTCGAAATATTTTTTTTAGTATTATGGTGTGGATATGAGATAATGTTATAGTTATGGGTAGTATTTATAAATTTTGCAAAGTATGCAAGTTATCATATTATATTCGATTGGTCGGGGAATATTTATTTTATCAGGGAATATTCGTGCAATGGCACAATCATTGGTGGACCCCGTAACGGAATTATTGTCGGATTGAGAAAACGACAAAAATATTTTATTAAAATAACGGCGGAAGTTTTACCGTTAATACTGTTGAACTACTCGGTAGTAAAAGTACAGTATTATGCGTGGTTGCATAGTAGCATACGGGATTAATTATTGATGCTTACATGATAAGTCACTCAGTTTTGTTGGTATTATTAATGTACTAATACAGAAAATCTTTTTATATAAAACAGAATACTTTTATAAAGTTATTCTATAAATAGAATATATTATATTCTATTATGCATAGTATTAATATAGTGTCTGCATAGTATTTTACATAGTAAAAGCTTTTTATATAAAATAGAATACTTTTATAAAGTTTTTCGTTTTATTAGACAATAATTAGAATATATTATATTTTATTATGCATAGTATTTGCATAGTACTGCATATAGTATTTTGCATAGTAAAATCTTTTTTATATAAAATGTAATACTTTTATAAAGTTATCTGTTTTTTATTAGATAATAATTAGAATATATTATATTTTATTATGCATAGTGTTTGCATAGTGCTCGCATAGAGTTTGATAGTAAAATCTTTTATAAAGTTATTCGTTTTATTAGATTATAAATAGAATATATTATATTTTTATTTAAAAGTTTTTGCTTTAAATATGGATGGTGTCGATTAAAGTAAATCAATCTGGACCGTTCATGAGTTAGTTACTATGCGTCCATTTTTCTATAAATAGAAGCTCATTCATTCATTATTTCTTTAATTCAATCGAAACTCTAGATAGAGAAACTATAGAGAGAAAGAAGAAAAGTGTCTCGCTACTTCACTACTTCTATATCCAAAGACTTTTCTTTCTAAGGTAGGGAATATTATTTGTTGTACTCGTAAGGGATGTTATTCTTTTGTATTCATGAAGAGAACTTATGTTATTCTATTCTTTATTATTCTCGTTGAATAAAGCAGATCTGTGAGCTACCCTATACTTGGTGACGTTCTTTCTATTATTCCGCCTTTACTATTACATTGGAATATCATGTCTGCGGTATTTTACGCCGACTTGGTTAAAATCTTTTTATTATTATTCATTGGAATATATCACGTCATGCGTTTTTTACTGGGACCGATTCCGTCCTTATTAGTATTCTGTTGGAATAACCTGTCTATGCGAAGTACCGCATGCATGGTGATTTCTTTTGTTATTCCATTCTTTATTATACTCAGTTAGTTAAAGTTTTGACTTCTATACTCCGTGAAATTAGTGGAATATCCTTGATATTTGCGCTTCATCCAGTATCTTTTCATAGAAATATTCTTCTGAGCATTCTTGAATTTTACTCTACAAAGAAGTATCATGTTGACAATTTGAACGTTATTGGTTCCTGGATAAATTAATTCTTGAACTTGTTTTATTGAATTATTATGTTATTGTCATCATCCTAATGTTTATATTATGTTGAAAGTCATCTGTGGCCTGTAGTGCATAGATGGACTTGGTATGATTATGACTAGGGATTATTCGGTATAATCATAATCGTAATGTTACAAATGATGTGGAAAAAGTCCTCATTGGCCCGTAGTGCATTGATGGGACGCTTTTGGTATGATTATGGCTATGGATTCTCTTTGGTCGTAGTGCAAAGATGAATTATTTTATGGCATGATCAGATGATTGATGAAAAACATGATTATCTTTTTGCCGTAGTGCTTGGATAATTTCGTGGTAATGATACTAAAGAATATCCTTGGCACAGTAGTGCGGTGGATGATTTGATGATGTGGATTATTTATTGTCGAGTCTCGGCCGATAAAAGTCATGAAAAACCTTTTAAATCATAGAAGATAGTAGATTTTATTCTCTACTTGACTCTTCTAATGGATTGCTTGTTCCGCTGCAGTTAAATTATTCTGCATTATCTGAGTCATAATATTTCTTACTGGGCTAGTTGAGCTCACCCTTTCTTTCACCGTTTCTCTCGTGAAATGAGAATATATATTTGGAACGAAGTCTGGGGAACGAGTGATGATACTAGATGTTTGCATTAGTAGTCCTCACTATTCTGTGTAATAGTGTGATAATAATTGTAATGAGGACTCCTTTTGAGTTTGTATACTCTCTAGTAGACAATATTTGTATTCAAACTCACAGTTTATGCTTTGTCAGTATTATACATACGCTGTTATATTATTAAGTTGTATTTGAATTACGTACCATGTATCCGGCGACTCAAGATGGGTGATGTATACCTAATTTTGGGGCGCCACAAGACAGATTGCAAGAGCTCTTGGACAAGAAATATATTCAACCAAGCGTATCGACGTGGGGAGCGCCAGCTTTTTTCGTGAAGAAGAAGGGACGGATCAATGCATTTTGCATTGATTATAGGAGTTAAACAAGGTCACTATTAAGAACGTGTATCCGCAGTTGCCTAGAATAGATGTCTTGTTTGATCGGGTTGAAGGTGCTAAATATTTCTCAAAAATTGATTTGAGAAGTGGGTATCACCAATTGAAGGTAAGAAAGGAGGATATACCTAGAACGACATTCAGAACTTGGTACGGACATTACGAGTTTATGGTGATGTCTTTTAGTTTAACTAATGCCCCTACTGCATTCATGGATTTGATGAATAGGGTGTGTTTAAACCATTCTTAGACAAGTTTGTAGTGGTATTCATCGACGACATTCTAGTGTATTCCAAAACTTAAGAAGAACACATGGAACACTTACGTTTGATATTGGAAACACTAAGAAAGGAAAAGTTGTATGCAAAATTCTCTAAGTGCGAATTTTGGCTCGACCATGTACAATTTTTGGGTCATGTGATTGACAAAGATGGGATTTCAGTGGATCCATCAAAAGTGGAAGCTGTGATCAATTGGGAACAACCAAGAACGCCGTTAGAAGTGAGGAGTTTCTTGGGACTGGCCAGTTATTATAGAAGATTTATTCAAGATTTTTCTGAGATAGCCACTCCGCTAACAAATTTGACAAGAAAAGCTTTAAAATTCGTTTGGACGGAGAAATGTGAAGAGAGTTTCCAAGATTTGAAGAAGAAGCTAAGTGTGGCACCTATGTTGACATTACTAGATAATACATGAAATTTGTGGTGTATAGTGATGCCTCACATAAAGGGTTGGGTTGTGTTCTTATGCAGAACGACAAAGTTATTGTGTATGCATCAAGACAACTGAAGGATTATGAGAAAGGGTATCCGACTCATGATTTGGAATTGGCTGCAGTTGTATTTGCTCTGAAGATATGGAGACACTATCTTTATGGAGAGAAATGTGAGATCTACACAAATCACAAAAGTCTGAAGTATATTTTCACTCAGAAGGATTTGAACATGCGTCAAAGAAGGTGGATGGAATTGATAAAAGATTACGATTGTGAGATCTTTTATCATCCCGCAAAGCGAATGTGGTTGCAAATGCTTTAAGCAGAAAGGTTGGGAAAGCGTTGATGCCGATAACAACTCGGAGGAGCTCATTTCAAAGAATGACAAAAGCGGAGTTGGAAATCAAATTTCAAAAGAATCGATTTAATAACTATTCTAGATAGAAGCTGGTCCAACTTTAGTGGATAAAGTGAAGGATGCTCAACTACAAGATGAAGAGTGTGGGAAAATCAAAGAGAATCTGATTGAGGGTAGTGATGTAAAATACAAGATCGATACCGAAGGACTACTACGGTTTGAGGGAAGAATCTGGGTTCCAGCAACACCAGAGCTGAAAGAAGAAATTTTGACCGAAGCTCATAGCTCAAGATATTCAATTCATCCAGAAAGCACGAAAATGTATCAAGATTTGCGTCAACATTTTTGGTGGCCGAATATGAAAAGGGACGTTGCAGAATGCG
This sequence comes from Panax quinquefolius, assembly GCA_020205615.1. Lineage (NCBI taxonomy): Eukaryota > Viridiplantae > Streptophyta > Magnoliopsida > Apiales > Araliaceae > Panax > Panax quinquefolius. The sequence continues at coordinate 287,198 of JAINUW010000625.1, forward strand.
TAGCAAAATGCTTGACATGTCAAAGACTAAAAGCCGAACATCAAAGACCCAGCAGATTACTTCAACCGTTTGAAATACCGGAATGGAAGTGGGAAAACGACACGATGGATTTTGTGGTGGGTCTTCCAACTACTCAGAGAGGATGCGATACGATTTGGGTGATAGTGGACAGGCTGATGAAATCAGCGCACTTTCTACCAATAAAGATTAGATTCAATCTTGATCAGTTCGCAAGATTGTACATTAAAGAGATCGTTTCGAGGCACGGAGTGCCAAGATCAATCAGGTAATCGATAGAGATCCGCGATTCACGTTTAATTTCTGGAAGAGACTACAAGAATGTATGGGAACACAGTTGCGAATGAGTATGACTTATCATCCGCAAATAGATGGCCAAAGCGAACGAACAATCCAGACATTGGAAGATATGTTGAGAACATGCATCATGGACTTTAAAGGAAGCTGGGAAGAACATTTACCGTTGGTGGAATTTGCTTACAACAACAGTTACCACGCGAGCATCGGCATGCCACCTTACGAGGCATTGTACGACAGAAAGTGCAGAACTCCACTGTGTTGCGATGAAGTCGGTGAACGTCAACTGCTAGGACCGGAACTAGTGCAATAAACTGCTGACGTTGTCAAACTCATCAGGACAAGATTGGTAGCAGCTCAAGATCGACAGAAGAAGTATGCTGATCAACACAGGCAAGATCGTGCATTTGACGTAGGCAGTTATGTATTCCTAAAAGTTTCTCCTTAGAAGGGGAAAATTCATTTTGGTAAAAAGGGAAAGCTAAGCCCGAGGTTTATTGGACCCTTTGAAGTGTTGCGAAAAGTGGGAGAAGTGGCTTACGAGGTAGCTCTACCTCCAGAATTGGAAAACATTCACAATGTTTTTCATATTTCGGTGTTACGACCGTATAAACCCGATTACAAGCGCGTGATCGAGTATGAACCATTACAGTTTGATAAAGACTTGTCCTATGAAGAGATTCCTATCCAGATAGTTGACAAGAAAGAATAGGTGCTCAGGAATAAGGTTATACCTTCGGTGAAGGTGATTTGGAGGAACCACAACGCTGAAGAAGCTACGTGTGAACTCGAGGATAAAATGATGAAAGATTACCCTGAGTTATTTGTTTAATCCGTGTCTTCGATTCTGGGGACAGAATCTTTGTAAGTAGGGAAGAATGTAACGAATGTATTGTTTGAGTTGTGATTCTGATGACAGAATCTTTGAAACGATGGAATGATGTAACATTCCAGAATTTGAAATTATAATATTAGATATTCATTTATTTATATAAGTATTTAATGAATATATTTATTATTGAATAAATAATTGTTCAATTTGAGTTGATGTGGTTTAGTTAATTATTTGTTGAATAAATAATTAAGGAGCTAAGAAAATTAATTGTTATGAGATTATATACTAATTTAATTTAATAATTGAGTTAGAGAGCTAATAATGATTAAATGAATCATAATATTTTAATTAGAATTTGTAATTAAAATAAGGTGTTAGTTAGTTAAATAAATTTATAATTATAAAGAAAATTATAATTATGTGGAAATGATTTATGTGTTAAAGTAATTTAATAGATTAGTATTTGAATTGATTAAATTGATTATTTAATTTAGTAGAAGTGTGTCAAATAACCTTGCTATAAAGGAGTTATTAAAGTAAATTAAAGGATTTTAATTTAGTTTTGGCCAAACAAGTCTTAATGCATATTAAGTCTTTAATCTAATAGTGTTTTATCAAACAAGGTATAAGGATTAATTGATTTATTTTTAATTAGCTTTATCAAACAAGGTATATAAGTTAATGGGTTATTTTTATTATGTTAGCCAAACAAGCCTTATGGCTTTTGATTTTCAAAACTTATATAACTGACATAAGTTATATCTATATTTATATTATATAATTAATATATATTATTGCTATATGCGTTATAGTTTTCTACGTTAGTTAGACTAGAGTTAGGAAGAAGGCTCAGTTGAAGAAAAGAGAAGAAGAAGAATATAGAGAAAAAATTGAGAGAAGTCTAGAGAAATTGAGAAAAGAATTAGGGAAAAGAAGGTTGTAATCATAGCTAGCCACCATTTTCTTCTAACTCTAGAGTATCATCTTCTTAATCAAAGGTAGGATATTAATCCTTGTATTTTATTTTTAAAGTTTAGTTTTCTTCTCCAAAAAGTTCTCTGTAAATAATTATGGATGATGAATTTCTTGTGTATATAGCTTTAGATGATGATTGTTGTTGTAATACTGTTTTTCATAGGTTATGTATGATTATAATCAATTACTTTATGTATGTATGCAAATTATGAAGAAAAATATATCAAAGTTGAGTTCATATGAAAATATATATGAATATGACTTAGTTTAAAGTAAAAATTAAGGTTTAATTAGTTGTTAAATTGATAAATTGACTATTGAATTTGATAGAGTTTGTATAATCACAACTATGGTATTTTGAATTTACTGTTTTGATTGAAAAACAAAATCACAGTGTTGATTTTCATAAAAAATGTCAAAAATGGAGTTTTATCAAAAACAATGAAATTGGTTGTTGAGAATTTGATGTTTATGTTATTTTATGGGTAGAATCATGCTAGGAGTCTTTACAATATGTTTACAGGAAGTCTCTGTATATATTACATGTAATTAGTTTGTTAGATTAGAGCTTGTAGGCAAATTTGGCTTTTTGTTCATGTTGTTGCCGAGCTTGGTCGCCGAATTCTAGAGTTTGGAATAGAATATTACCAATGAAGTTGTTAGTTTCATACATTTGGCCTTAATACGCATGTGTATAGTGGCGCCAATCGTTGGTTGACTGACTCATGGCCTTGGCCTTATTCAGTATGCAAATTTCAACCACGCCTAAAGCGGAGTTAGCGAATGTTACGACAGCTTTTAGTTTATTACACAAAGTTTAAAAATAAATGTTATGTGTTAATAATAGGAATGTTAAATGATGATTTCAAATAATATTAAACTATGAATGAGCATGTTATCAATGGAGTATTAACATAGTTTGATTATGTGAATTGGTAATTTAACCTACATGATGTATATATTTGTTTATATAGATATAAAGGTTCGTAATGACTAATTATGTCATGATGACATATATATAGGGTATTGATGTGAGACCCCAGATTTTATGAATAAATATTTAATTTTCTCGAAATAATTTTTTAAATATTATGGTGTGGATTTGATATAATGTTATAGTTGTGGGTAGTATTTATAAATTTTGCAAAGTATGCAAGTTGTCATATTATATTCGATTGGTCGGAGAATATTTGTTTTATCAGGGAATATTCGTGCAATGGCACAATCATTGGTGGACCCCACAACGGAATTATTGTCGGATTGAGAAAACGATAAAAATATTTATGAAAATAACGGCGGAAGTTTTACTGAATTAATAATGTTGAACTACTCTCGGTAGTAAAAAAGTACGATGAATACGTGTGGTTGCATAGTAGTACTTTACGGTATTGATTATTGATGCTTATGTGATAAGTCACGGTTTTGTTTTTTGTTTTATTGGTATTATTAATGTAATAAAGCGAGAATACTTTTATAAAGTTATTCTATAAATAGAATATATTATATTCTATTATGCATAATGTTGCATAGTGTCTGCGCATAGTATTTTGCATAGTAAAATCTTTTTATATAAAATAGAATACTTTTATAAAGTTATTATTATAAATAGAATATATTATATTTTATTATGCATAGTGTTGCATAGTGCTGCATAGTGTTTTGCATAGTAAAATCTTTTTTTATATAAAGCAGAATACTTTTATAAAGTTATCATTTTATTAGACAATAATTAGAATATATTATATTTTATAGTGTTTGTAGTGTTTGCATAGTGCGCATAGTGTTTGCATAATAAAATCTTTTATAAAGTTATTCGTTTTATTAGATTATAAATAGAATATATTATATTTTATTTAAAAGATTTTGCTTTAAATATGGACCGTCGATTAAAGTAAATCAATACTGGACCGTTAAATGAGTTAGTTACTTATGCGATCTATTTTTCTATAAATAGAAGCTCATTCATTCATTATTTCTTAATAATTCTTTGAAACTCTACAGAGAGAGAAACTATAGAGAAAAGAAGAAAAGTGTTCTACTACTTCACTACTTCTATATCAAGACTCTTCTTTCTAAGGTAGGGAATATTATTTGTTGTACTCATAAGGGTATTCTTTTTTTTTTTATTAATGAAGAGAACTTATGTTATTCCATTCTTTATTATTACTCGTTGGAATAACTTTGTATATGCGGGATACCCTATACTTGGTGAAATTCTTTTGTTATTCCATTCTTTATTATTACATTGGAATATCATCATGCATGCGTTTTTATCATAGGACCTAGTTCCCATTCTTCTTTATTATGATTACATTGGAATATCACGTATGGCGCTTTTACGTCGGACTGGTTAAAATCTTTATTAGTATTACATTGGAATAACACATACATCTGAAATACCGCATGTATGGTGATTTTTTGTTGTTATTCCATTCTTTATTATTACATTGGAACATCATGCCGGTGGTGTGATTTTTTACTTTGACACGGTTCCGTTAATTATTATTCCGTTGGAATAACTCGTCTATGCAATACCGCATGCATGGTGATTTCTTTTGTTATTCCATTCTTTATTATACTCGGTTGGTTAAAGTTTTGACTTCTATACTCCATGAAATTAGTGGAATATCCTTGATATTTGCGCTTCATCAAAGATATCTTTTCATGGAAATATTCTTACGAGCATTCTTAAATTTTACTCTACAAAGAAGTATCATGATGACAATTTGGACGTTATTAGTTCCTGGATAAATTAATTCTTGAACTTGTTTTATTGAATTATTATGTCATTGTCATCATCCTCATGTTTATATTATGTTGAAAGTCATCTGTGGCTTGTAGTGCATAGATGGACTTGGCATGATTATGACCAGGGATTATTCAGTATAATCATGACCGTAATGTTTCAAATGATGTGGAAAAAGTCAGCATTGGCCCGTGGTGCATTGATGGACAGTTTTTGGTATGATTATGGCTATGGATTCTCTTTGGTCGTAGTGCAAAGATGAATTGTTTTATGGCATGATTAGGACCATTGATGAAAACTTGATTATTCTTGGCCCGTAGTGCATGGATAATTGTGGTCGTGATACTAAAGAATATCCTTGGCCATAGTGCAGGGGTGATTCGATGATGTGGATTATTTATTTAGCTGAGTCCCAGCGTTAAAAGTGATGAAAAATCTTTTAAATCATAAAAGATAGTAGATTTTATTCTCCACTTGACTTTTTTAATGGATTGTTTGTTTTGCTGCAGTTAAACTTGATGTTTTTTATATTGTATCAGTTTAACACTGTTTAAGGTTAATGTTAATTTATTCTGCATTATCTTAGTCATAATATTTCTTACTGGGCTATTTGAGCTCACCCTTGCTTTCATTGTTCTCTTCAGAAAATGAGAACATAGCTGGGACTAGTCGGGGAACAGAATGATGGTCCTAGATGGTGCATTAGTAGTCCTCACTATTCTATAAAATAGTGTAGTAATAAATGTAATGAGGACTCCATTGAGTGTGTATATTGTCTAGATGACAATATTTGTATTAAAACTCACAGCTCATGTTATATATTTAAGTTTGTATTTGAATTATGTACCATGTATTTGGCGACTCAAGATGGGTGATGTATACCTATTTTGGGGGCGTCACAGTTGGTATCAAAGCTTAGGGATATGATCCCTGGCTAGGATGTGAGAATTGAACTAGGAGGGGAGAGACAGGGAATTCCTTCGCTAGTATGACCTACCTATGTTTATTTGATATTTAATTGGTCGGTCATAGTATATGGATAATATGTTACATGTCAATTAACCCTTGTTTTGTGATAGTATTTGAAAATGGCATCCGAAAATGTTAGGATCAACAATGAAGCACATGAGACCGTTGAGACACCTTTAATCACTAACCAGGTTAATGTGATGTTAGATGAAGAAGAAATTAGAGATATCTACGTGGTGCGTGAAGAACTAATAGTTGCTTTTTTTAGAGCTAGTTCTGAGAGGTAGCGGTGAGAGTGAGTGAGAAGAAGAAGAGGAACGAGGAGAATTTATTAGAAGAATTTTATGATCAAAATTTAGCATTACAAAATCGTATTCATGAGTTAGAAGAGCAGGCTGAAGAACGGCAGGAGGTCGTGGAGCAAAGAGATGCAACCATTCAAAATTGTGTTACCCGATGTGCGATGCTTGAACAGAAGCACTCTTTGGCAGAGTATAAGATATTAGAGTTGGAATCTGAGAATGCTATGATCAAAGTTACGATGAAAGAAAGAAACAATCGAACGAAGGAGAATAGATGACGCATGGGTAAAAGCCGCACGACATGTAGATATTGTAGAAAAAGACGTCCGATCCAATAAAGCCAAAATAGATGAAATGGATTTTTCTTTTTGGAGAACAATTGGGAGAATCCAACATCGAATTTGGAATTACCCTGTGCATAGCGGTCAACCCCAATTCGATATGGATCGGAGAATAATGATTCAAATCATGGATCAGGAATGGGACGAAGCACTTAAGGGTGGAATGTACCCTATAGCAAAGTCAAATCCAGTAGTTTAAGTGAGAGCGTTTGTCGAGGAACTCGAACGATGTTATTACGGGTAAGTTAATGATAAACTCTTGCGAAGTTTATACCTTATTAGATACCAGTTCTACCCATTCTTTTATTTCACCTAGTTGTGTTCAATGTTTGAATTTAACTCCGGAGAAGCTAGATTTTGATTTATCTGTTGAAACTCAGTTGGGAGAAACCTTCGTTACATCCACTATTTATAAATCTTGTTTAATTCAAATTGTCACTTTCATGTTACCTGTCAATCTTATCTCTTTGAAAATACTTGCCTTTGATGCGATTTTAGGAATCGATTGGTTAACTACTCATCATGTTTTTCGTAAGGTTGTTAGCTTTCATATTCCTAACCAACCTGTTATGCGAATTCAAGCAACCAAACCACTAAAGTCAATCATTGTCATATCAAGCCATAAGTAAAGAGCCCCGGTCCTTTCGCTGGTGACTTCCTTGTGTTGAATGCACCAAAGCCAGACTTTCTATAGGCGACGCCGTGAATGACGGTGGCAAGTTGATAGGTATCAATGTGACGTGATATCCAAGTCTGGATGAGGGTCACAGTTTTGAATGATATTTCTATTGTTAATAAATTTCTTGACGTATTCTTGAAGACTTCTTAGCCTACCCTAGAGCGTGAAATCGAATTTTGTATTGACCCCAGTACTAAACCCATTTCTAAAACCCCTAAATATTTCTTCAACTAAAATAAACGTAACATGCACCAAAGACGTTGGCTCGAGCTGTTGAAGATTAGGATCGTACCATGTAATATCATCGTGGAAGTCCGAACGTGGTAGCTGATGCGTTGAGTAGAAGATCGTATGCGGTTACAAGTGCGAATATACGAACCCACGTGAAGATAACAAATATATGATTCTGAGTAAATCGACTTTAATCGATAAAGTTAAAGCCATTTCAAGCTACATACTCGGAAATGATGAATGTGAAGAAGAAGGTTCAATTCAAGAGGCGTTATTCTAGAAGCAAGAATCGACGAAGAGAGAAATCTCAACCCTCGATTTAATTGGCCCATTTGAAATCCTCGATGAAGTAGGAACTATGGCCTATAGACTCGTTTTACCGCCAAGTATGTTGCATGTTCAGAACGTTTTTTTTACGTATCGATGTTACGTAAATATGTGGACGACCGAACCACATTATTAATTTAGAACTGGACGAGATAGCAGAAGATTTAACGTATGAGGAGATACGTGTTAAAATCTTGGATAAGAAGAATCGTATTCAACACTCAAAGGTTATACCTCAAGAGTTGGAAATTGAAATGAAGTCGAGGTATCCTCACCTGTTCAGCATACCAAGTATGTACGTAAATTTCGAGGCCAAAATTCCATAAGGAGGGGAGATTGTGAGACCCCAGATTTTATGAATAAATATTTAATTTTCTCGAAATAATTTTTTGAATATTATGGTATGTATTTGATATAATGTTATAGTTGTGGGTAGTATTTATAAATTTTGCAAAGTATGTAAGTTGTCATATTATATTCGATTGGTCGGGGAATATTTGTTTTATCAGGGAATATTCGTGCAATGGCACAATCATTGGTGGACCCCGCAACGGAATTATTGTTGGATTCAGAAAACGACAAAAATATTTTATGAAAATAACGGCGGAAGTTTTACTGTTAATAATGTTGAACTACCCGGTAGTAAAAGAAATACGATGTACGTGTGGTTGCATAGTAGCACACCGGTATTGATTATTGATGCTTATGTGATAAGTCACTCGCTTTTTTTTTATTGGTATTATTAATGTAATAAACCGAATACTTTTATAAAGTTATACTTTTATAAATATTAATAGAATATATATTCTATTATGCATAGTGTCATATAGTGTCTCGCATAGTGTTTTTTAGTAGTAAAATCTTTTTATATAAAAGCAGAATACTTTTATAAAGTTATTCTATAGATAGAATATATTATATTTTATTATGCATAGTGTTGCATAAGGCTCTGCATAGTGTTTTGCATAGTAAAATCTTTTTATATAAAATAGAATACTTTTATAAAGTTATCTATTTTATTAGACAATAATTAGAATATATTATATTTTATTATACATAGTGTTTGCATAGTAGTTTGCATAGTGTTTTGTATAGTAAAATCTTTTATAAAGTTATTCATTTTATTAGATTATAAATAGAATATATTATATTTTATTTAAAAGATTTTGCTTTAAATATGGACCGTCAGATTAAAATAAATCAATCTGGACCGTTTCATGAGTTAGTTACTATCTTGATCCATTTTTCTATAAATAGAAGCTCATTCATTCATTATTTCTTACGAATTCATTGAAACTCTAGAGAGAGAAACTATAGAGAGAAAGAAGAAAATTGTTACTACTTCACTACTTCTATATCCAAAGTACTCTTCTTCTTTCTAAGGTAGGGAATATTATTTGTTGTACTCATAAAGGGTATTCTTTCTTTCTTATTCATGAAGAGAACTTCGTTATTCCATTCTTTATTATTTCATTGGAATAACTTTTGTATCGTGGGATACCCTATACTTGGTGAAATTCTTTTGTTATTCCATTCTTTATTATTACATTGGAATATCCATCACATCAATGCTTTTACTTGGGACACGGGTTAAAATCTTTATTATTATTCATTGGAATATCCTGTCATGCATTTTTACTTGGGACTGGTTCCACTGGTTTCTTTTTATTAGTATTCTGTTGGAGTAACTTGTCTATGTTCCATTATTTAAAGTACCGCATGCATGGTGATTTCATTGTTATTCCATTCATTCTTTATTATTACGTTGGAAACATCGCTTCGATTGTGATTTTTTGCACCGACTGGTTCCGTTAATTATTATTTTGTTGAAATAATACTGTCATCATCTAATACGCATGCGTGGTGATTTCTTTTGTTATTCCATTCTTTATTATACTCAGTTGGTTAAAGTTTTGAATTCTATACTCCATGAAATTAGTGGAATATCCTTGATATTTGCGCTTCATCCAGTATCTTTTCATGGAAATATTCTTTTGAGCATTCTTGAATTTTACTCTACAAAGAAGTATCATGTTGACAATTTGGACGTTATTAGTTTCTGGATAAATTAATTCTTGAACTTGTTTTATTGAATTATTATGTCATTGTCATCATCATCATGTTTATATTATGTTGAAAGTCATCTGTGGCCTGTAGTGCATAGATGGACTTGGTATGATTATGACCAGGGATTATTCGGTATAATCATGACCGTAATATTACAAATGATGTGGAAAAATTCCTCATTGGCCCGTGGTGCATTGATGGATAATTTTTGGTATGATTATGGCTATGGATTCTCTTTGGCCGTAGTGCAAAGATGAATTATTTTATGGTATGATCAGGACCGTTGATGAATTCATGATTATTCTTGTCTCGTAGTGCATGGATAATTGTGGTCGTGATACTAAAGAATATCCTTGGCCATAGTGCAGGGGTGATTTGATGACGTGGATTACTTATTAAGCTGAGTCCCAACGATAAAAGTGATGAAAAACCTTTTAAATCATAAAAGATAGTAGATTTTATTCTCTACTTGACTCTTTTAATGGATTGCTTGTTCCGCTGCAGTTAAACTTGATGTTTGTTATATTGTATCGGTTTAACATTGTTTAAGGCTAATGATAATTTATACGCATTATCTTAGTCATAATATTTCTTTCTTGGGCTAGTTGAGCTCACCCTTTCTTTCATTGTTCTCTTTAGGAAATGAGAACATAAATTTGGGACTAGTCGGGGAACAGAGTGATGGTCCTAGATGGTGCATTAGTAGTCCTCACTATTCTCGTGAAATAGTGTAATAATAAATGTAATGAGGACTCCATTGAGTGTGGATATTGTCTAGATGACAATATTTGTATTAAAACTCAGATTTCATGACATATATTTGTATTGAATTGCAAACTCAAGATGGGTGATGTTTACCTATTGTCACAATTGAGATTCAAGTGGTAAGGGTTAGCTTGTGCTAAAGGCAAGTTCTCTAACTCTACTTTTATAATTATGCTGAATATTTAAACTCTTTTGAGAAAGTTTTTAACTCTAAAACTTCATTTGCAAGTTTAATTTTAGTACATTATTGTTTTTAATTCAAATTCAATTATGTCAAGTGGCTAACTCTACACTTTGTGAGGTGATGGTTTATTATCGAGAAAGCTCTATCTAGTTTTTAGGGGGGCAAGTATTCTAAATCGTATATAAATATCTTGAGATGAACAACTCTTTTATTAGAGGTTTACGCTTAGCGTTAAAATGGTTGTACACAATACATTGTACGAAGGGTTGATCCCCCTAAGTACGTGGAGTCCTTATAGTCTTATGACTGTTAAAGTTATATTTGAAAAATTACTTATAACTGTGGACATGATTCATGGTCATTAGACCCTTAGTGAACGTTATAATTTTCAGAAAGTTAATAGAACACATTGTTCAGTTCTATTGAGCCTAGTATTGGCAATTGATGTAAAAGTTTAAAGAATTACTTGTTGTTATTCCAAGTGGGCCTTGTTTGCTCACTCTTGCCTGTAAAATTTCTTACAGCTAAAGCTGAAAATGGTGACGTACCTAGCACCAGTAAGGGAAAAGGAAAGATGACCAAATATTGAAGACTTGTAATAGTTTTGATAGCTTTATTTTCAGACTTTGGTTTAAAGATTGTAATGAAGTTTATTTAATTTCCGCATTTGAATGTTTATAACTAAAGGTTAGATAACCTGGGAAATCTTTTTGTATTTAAGTTTAATCCTGTATGGGCAGGTTTTCATTATTCAATTTTATTATGATTGGGTAGTTAAAAATGAATGTTTTGATTAAGTGAACACCAAATCTTGAGGAAATGAAGTACTAGGATTTGGGGGTGTCACATGCTCTGTATTACTTGTTGACACATGTATGCTTGCATGAGTTAGAGCTCTTTTGTAGAACTAAAAAAGAGGCAACAAAGGCTCGTCAGACCTTTCGTTCTTAACTGCAATGTTATTATTACGCAAGAGTGAGCAAGATTGCCCACAAGTATAAAAATGAAATAATAATATATAATAACATGCGAGTGAATCAAAGACTTCTGGAATAAAACTCAACTTTTAAATCAAGAATGAATAACAAGAATCAAAAGATTTCTGAGGGTCATAAGACGTTGAACTATGTCCTAGGTTATCAAGGGTTATACTTGAGGGGATCAGCCCTTAGTACCATACTGTGCACAATATCTTAACGCTAACGAATAAGTAATCCCTATACATGGTTGTTCATCTCAGTTTGACATTAGAGTCCACACCAAAGGAAGTTTGGTTTGGATAAATCAATAAGGGTTCGAAATTTAGAAACGTTCATCAACTATGGACTAGTCGAATCAATAAGGGTTCACTAGTCTAACAAGGTTCAACAATAAATGATATTTAAATTGGATAACAATCTCAAGAGGTATACAATAGACCAAGTATTGTATAACAGGATCATACTTTGAAAAGATAAATAATCTTTAATATAAAAAATTGAACTTGGTTAACAATAATGAGAATTTACTCGACGTAAATTATAAACTTGAATAATGATAACAAGTAGGGTTAGGAAACTTGTCTCGTGCGTAGATTACACATTAATTATACTTGTTCCTCGATATAATCCTACATACCATTCATGTTCACAATACCAGTCAATTATAACATAACTAGTCATCACAAGTTCATTCCTTTCATCTAACTCGGATTATGACTATACTTTGTCAAATTACCACACTTATTGTCACATAATTTTACACTTCACGAACAGTAAGTTAACTATGCGTTTAATCATTCAATCTACACGTAACTGTGTTATTGACATGATAATAACTTATTTTAACGTCTCCTTATACTTCTAACATATTTTTATATTCATTAGATTAGGTTATTATCACATTTCTAAACATGAACAACTAGAAAATTTCATTTCTGGCCATTCTGCAGTGGTATGGCCATACAGTATGGTATTATACTATGCGTGGTGTGGCTGACATGGGCGTGAGCCTTAAGGCATGGGATTGGCTGCATGCATGATGCGGCTGAACTAGTACCAATTTTGCAATTAGCAAAAATTGCAGAACATGGCCAAAACCTCCAATTAATTTATTCTTAAACGAAAATAAAAATACCCAAACACTGTAATACACATATACTTACTACTCAACCCTTCTAGCATGATTTTAACATGTTATAACACATAATTTGGAGAATCAAAACATATAATTTACTGTTCTTGATATTTTTGAAAGTTTTGAATACAAAATATGAAAATCAACATTACGGGTTCATTATAACACCGAATCTGTTCATTTGAAGTTTGTTTTCTTCGTTTTAACATGCATAATTATATACAAGTGTAAATTTATGATACCACTTATGATTATCATGTTAAATTTGGTATGTAAGGCCATAAGTCCATATTTTCATACTCTGTAACTTTGAATAAACTATCTACGACATATATTTTTATGAAACTGATGTTATGGTTCATACAACATAGTAAAAACATACTGCGTTAACATATTAACACATACATCTATATAATCACTACCCTTTTTGATTACAGAGACTTAACCAATTAACTTAAAAGCCATTTTCATGAAACTTTAAATGACGTAAATAAGAAAAACTGGGTTGAAGAATTGACCCAAAGCGTAGAGTGTAGATTAGTAGGGACGATCCTTACTCAGTTACTTCTTCAATCAACAACTCTCAATATTTCCTTAACAATTCATAAATTCTCTCTGATTTTCCTTTTTTCCAGACTTAGCAAAAATGAAAATAAAGAAGACGTATAATAAAGGAAACTGACGTAGTTGTGGTCAGTTAACCGATCATGGGTTAACTGCCCTTAACCTCCACTAAGGCCTTGTTTGGTCATTCTAAAAACTCAAACCCATTTAATTTAATTAATCCTTATACTAAAGTTGAATAATGCCACACCCCTTTATAAAATAAACCAAATATTTTATTTTATTTAATTTAAATAAAATATAATAATTTCTTATTAATTCACATAGTCACATAATTAAATTTCTTATTTATTAATTAGGTCAAATTATTAAATCTCTAATTAATTATTAAAATAACATTTAAATATTTCATCTAATTCAATAAGCTCACATAATTACATAATTTGAATAATAAAAATTTTCCACATTAATTTAATAAATATAACATATATAATTAAATTAATCTTCCACAACTTCATCAATTAATTATCTAATCCAATAATTAAATCATCGAGAATATTTATTTAATTCAATAAATATTAAAATTAAATTACAAAAATCTCGCGTTCGTCACATCTTCCCCCCTTAAAAGGATTCTACGTCCTCGTAATCACGACTCAATCAATTTGACCTGTTACATTCTCCCTTACAAAGATTACGTCCCCGTAATCGCCATACATAATTTAAGTAAATAAATGAGGGTAATTCTTCATCATCTTCTCTTCGAGTTCCCACGTTGCTTCTTCAGCGTTGTGGTTCCTCCAAATTACCTTAATAAAAGTTATTACTTTATTTCTGAGAACTTGTTATTTTCGGTCAACAATCGGAACGGGAATTTCTTCATAGGATAAGTCTTTCTCAAAATGGATGGGTTCATATTCAATCACGTGCTTGTAATCGGGTTTGTAGGGTCGTAAAACTGAAACATGAAAGACGTTGTGGACATTCTCGAGTGCTGGAGGTAATGCTACCTCATACGCAAATTCTCTGATTCTTCGCAGTACCTCAAAGGGACCAATGAATCTTGGGCTTAATTTCCCTTTCTTTTCGAACCTGATCTTTCCCTTCCAGGGAGAGACCTTTAAAAACACAAAGCTACCTGATTCAAACTCAACATTTTTTCGGTGTGAATCGGCGTATTTCTTCTGTCTATCCGGAGTTACTACCAGTCTTGTTCGAATCACTTTAACTATCTATGTCGTCTGTTGTACTAATTCTGGGCCTAGTAATTGTCTTTCGCCAACTTCATCCAGTATAACGAAGTTCTGCACTTTCTGTCGTATAACGCTTCATAAGACGGCATGCCAATACTAGCGTGGTAACTATTGTTGTAGCTGAACTTTACGAGCGGTAGGTAATCATCCCAACTTCCTTTAAAGTCCATTACACAAGCTCTTAACATATCTTCTAATGTTTGAATCGTTCTTTCACTCTGCCCATCTGTTTGAGGTTGATATGACGTACTCATTCGCAATTGTGTACCCATGCATTCTTGTAGACGTTTCCAGAAGTTCGATGTAAAGTGCGGATCCCTATCGGAAACAATTGACACCGGAACTCTGTGCCTCGAAACAATTTCTTTCACATATAACCTTGCCAACTGGTCTAAGTTGAATCTAATTTTTATCAGAAGGAAATGTGTGGATTTCGTCAATCGGTCAACGATAACCCATATTGCGTCATATCCTTTCTGAGTTATCGGAAGGCCAACCACGAAGTCCATCGTAATATGTTCCCATTTCCATTCTTGGATCTCCAACGGTTGTAGCAACCCACTCGGCCTCTGATGTTCTGTTTTTACTTTCTGACAAGTCAGACACTTGGCAACACACTCTGCAACATCTCGTTTTAGATTTGGCCACCAGAAATGTTGTTGAAGATCTTGATACATCTTGGTACTACAAGGGTGAATCAAATATCGTGAGGTATGAGCCTCGCTCAAAATGTCTTCCTTAATCTCTGTTACTGGCGAAACCGAAATTCTGCTCTCGAATCTCAGTATTCCTTCCTTATCCATCTTAAATCTCAGTTCGGTTCCTTCATATATCTTCTTTTTCACCTTTTTACATTCTTCGTCCTGAAGTCGAGTCTCCTTAACTATATCTAGTAGAGTTGTACCAAATTGCATTTGGAACAACTTCTCATCAATTTCCATAGGATAATTCACTTTCAGTTCTAACTTCTCCATGGCTGAAATTAGTTTCTTCTGAGCGGTCAACATCATCAATTTCTCCCGACCCTTTCTACTTAAGGCGTCGGCAACCACATTTGCCTTACCCGGATGGTATAAAATTTCGCAGTTGTAGTCCTTAATTAATTCTAACCACCTTCTTTGGCGCATAATCAAGTCCTTCTGTGTAAAAATATATTTCAGACTCTTGTGGTCTGTATATATTTCACACTTCTCCCCATAGAGATAATGCCTCCAGATTTTCAACGCAAAAACCACTGCAGCTAACTCCAAGTCGTGGGTCGGATACCCCTTCTCGTAATCCTTCAATTGTCGTAACGCATACACAATGACTCTGCCGTTTTGCATAAGCACACAACCAAGTTCTTTATGCGACACATCACTATAAACAATAAAATTTCCTGTATCTTCTGGAAGAGATTACACAGGTATTGTACTCAACCTCTTCTTCAATTCTTGAAAGCTTTCCTCACACTTCTCCGTCCAAAAAAATTTCACAGCTTTTCGAGTCAATTTTGTTAACGGAGTTACGATCTTGGAAAAGTCTTAAATGAATCTTCTGTAATATCCCGCCAATCCAAGAAAACTTCGTACTTCCAACGGCGTTCTCGGCTGATCCCAGTTTATCATGGCTTTGACTTTGGATGGATCCACCAAAATTCTGTCTTTATCGATCACGTGTCCTAGAAATTGTACCTGCTCAATCCAAAATTCGAATTTCGAAAACTTGGCATACAACTTCTCCCTTCTCAACGCCTCTAACGTTATTTTCAAATGTTCTTCATGTTCTTCCTTTGTTTTTGAATATACCAAAATATCATATATAAATACAACCACGAATTTGTCCAAAAACGGCTTGAACACTCCATTCATTAAGCCCATAAATGTTGCATGAGCATTTGTTAGACCAAATGACATTACCAAAAAATTCAGTGAGTGACTATATCGTGTTTCAACGCCGCCTTTCTTGACGTCCTCTGGTCTTACCTTCAGTTGATGATAACCACTCCTCCAATCTATCTTTAAAAAGTATTTCGCTCCCTTCAATTGATCAAACAGGTCGTCGATCCTCGGTAATGGATATCTATTCTTAATCGTGATGTTATTCAGTTCTCTGTTATCGATCCAGAGTCGCATCGTCCCGTCCTTCTTCTTTACAAATAACACTGGCACTCCCCATGGTGATACGCTCGGTTGAATGTACTTCTTGTCCAGTAATTCCTGTAGTTGTACCATCAATTCTTTCATCTCCACCGGTGCCATTCGGTACGGTGCCTTCGATATTGGAGCCGTTCATAGTGCCAAATCGATCACGAATTTAACCTCTCTATCTGACGGAAGTCCTGGCAGATCGTCCGAAAATACGTTCGCGAAGTCCCTCACTACTGGTATCTCCTCTACTTTTGGATTTTCTTTATGACTGTCGACTATGTAAGCTAAATATCATACACAGCTTTGTCTTAACAACTTCCTGGCCTGCATCATCGTCAGACAACTCGCTTATCTAGGCGACTTGCTACCATAAAACACAACCTTTGACGGAGTTATAAGGTTAATACGCTTCTTCTGACAATTAATTACAGCCCCGTAATTGAATAACCAGTCCATTCCCAAGATAACGTCAAATTTTCACTACTACAAAATAATAAATAGACAACACTTAAACCACAACGTTTTTATAAAAAACGTTATCTATTTAAAAAGGATATTTTTTGGTTTTAACTCCATAATGTTTTTTTTAAAACGTCATGTATCTAAAAAACACGGAGCTAAAAAAAAGCTTTCTCTTTCGCAGACAAAGAGGGTTCAAGTCCTGTATTTTCTTTCTCACCGAGTGTCGTCTCTCATCTCTCTCTGTTTAGCCTCTTTTCGTTCCATCTGTAAAACAAAAGCTCAGGATCCAGATCCAAAGAGATAAGATTTCAAGGATTGAGAAAGAGACCGCGGGGAAGATTTGCTGCGGAGATCAGAGATCCTTGGAAAAAAACTAGGGTTTGGCTCGGTACTTTTGATTTCGAAGACGCCGCACGAGCCTATGACGTCGCCGCTCGAAATCTATGCGGTCCAAAAGCCAGGGTTTGGCTCGGTACTTTTGCTTCGTCGTCATTGTCCTAAGCTTCACTTCTTTTGGTGGTTGTGGGTGGGTGATAATGATGCTTCTTTTTTGTTTGATTTTTCATCATAGAGAAGTATATAATCAATTAGTTTCTGCTTTGAGTGGCTCATCTCTAGTTTTGAATAGGGCTGATTGGGTGATTGTTGGTTTTTGAGTGCTGTAGCTATTCTAACAGAGGTTTCACGAATATCAGAAGTTATAATTACACCAGAATATAACGAGGAAGGAATCTACACCGTTCGCTTTTGCATTCAGGTACTGGCTGCTTGTTCTGCACCTGTTTTAGTTTGTTTGACTAGAATTATATATCTAATTTCTGGTGTGAAAAAGTATACTGATAATTTCCTTACCTTCTGATTTAAGGAATATGCTTATATGATTTGGCTAAGTATCTGATAAAGAATTATATTGGATAAATAGAAGCATAGCCACTCTTACGATCACCACGCTGCTAAAAACAGGCAACGAATCAAGTGTTGATAGTTTGATGAAACAAATAACCAATTTCATGTATGACATTGCTGATGAGTTCAAAATCGTTGTTTTGGAAGCCATTAGATCATTGTGTCTAAAGTTCCCTCTCAAGTACAGATCTCTGTAAGTGTGTTTAATGTGCTTCTTTCTTGGACAAATGAGGTGTTTTAATTAAGTTCCTTACCGTTTTCCTTTTTGAAATTTCAAGGATGAATTTCTTAAGCAATATACTGAGGGAAAAAGGTGGTTTTGATTACAAGAAAGCCATTGTTGATTCTATCATGATCTTCATAAGAGATATACCAGATGCAAAAGAAAGTGGGTTGCTTCACCTTTGTGAAATTATTAAGGATTGTGAATTCACATAGCTTTCTACACAGGTTGGCATTTTTGCCTTATGTTATTCTTTTCCTGTCATTAGCACGACTCAGCAATTTAATCAGCTAGTTACGGAGGTATGATGTTTGGAATTTTCCCTGGCAAAGATTATGTTCATCAGCTGAGACTTATTACGGAGGTATAATGTTTGGAATTTTCCTTGAATTCACAAAGCATTTTCACTGCTGATTTCCTATGTTTTTTTTTATTATTTTTTGGTGTAGGAGAAACAGAAGTATTTAGCTCACTCAACACAATTAGACTATGTTGAAAAGATTGATAAGTCTGTTGAGTTCCCACTTGAGTTGGACTTGCATTCGTACACTAGTAGCAGTCACAATAGTACTGTGAGTTTGTTTATTATGCTAATTACTTCATTTTCCTCCCATGTGTCTGGTTCCTCTTCCTCATGAGGGGTATAGGACTCCAGTAAGCTGGCCCGAAAGTAAATTAAAGGTATGTAATATGACTTTGACATGTTTTAGGTTTTGAAGATCTGTTTTAGGTATAGGTGAGCATTAATTGATCGTCTCTTATTCTCTACAATTCAAGTATAATTACATTTTAGCTTTTTATCTAGAGACGTCTTCATTGGATCTGATTTTTCACTTCACATTAGCACTTAAAGCCTAGTTTGTTTTCTATAAAAGTGGAAGGCATGATCATGCCCTTTTGAGCCGAATGTGGTAAAATGAGCATTCCTTCTACAGACAAAGTTTTGGCCCAAACTGTTCTGCATTCAAATTTAGATCATGTCCCAGATCAGTTTACCACAACTGTTGAAAGAAACTTGCCTTTGAGTACTTGTGCTGCTACTGTGTTGCATCATCTATAATAGCAAGTTCTTTCAAATTACTTTATTTTGCTTTTCTGACAAATTTTTTTTGTTCCAGAGATGTCCAAGCTGACTGCAAGTATCTGTTGGAATATCTTGGCTCATAAAAGTGATGAAGTTAGCGACATTGGTGTTAAAATATATCAGAAGCCAAGTCTACAGTTAGTGTATGTTATAGGCCCACCACGTTCAGAGGAGCTCCAGGAGTATGATTTTGGGCCTGAAGATCTTAAGGTTTTGAGTGATGCTGTAGATGGTTACTCGCTTATGACTTACAACTTCTCAGGCCCCCAGAATCCTGGTCCAAATGCACCTTTGAAGTGGATCCACTCCATCTTGCAGCTGCTCCTTGGTACCAGCCATAACAGTTGAATCTTACTTGCAAACTCGAATCTGGTTGCAGATTTTAATCGATAGTGTTCCTCTTAAAGAGTTGGATATCAGATGGCTGAGGGAAAGTATTGGTTATGTTGGACAGGTTAGGCTTATAATCTGCAAGATATGCTTGAGGCTAGTTATAAAGTTGTTATCTAAATATTCTATTGTGAGCAGGAACCTCATCTTTTTAATATGGATATCAAGTCAAACATAAGGGTATGCATTCATAATTCTCAGTTAAGTGACTTCTTTTGCTATAGTAGTCTTGAGGAATACCATTATTTATTTTCATAAAATTTAAAAACTTTGTTAAATATCACAAAAACGTATATACAATCAGATTTTCAGATATGTTTCCGACTAGTACTAGTTGCGGTAGTTCTTCTGTTCTAAGCAGATTCAATCTTTTCAGATATGTTGTGATTCGCAAATTGGTGACTAACAGAAAAAAGTGTGTCGACTGTTGTTTAATGTGCCCCTTTCTGAACCTTTTTCAACCAAAGTTTAGCACCTTATAGAAATAAGACTTGTAAGGAAATCTGGTAACAGTTCTTATGTTTTTCTTTAATGAATGTTTGAATTGAACAATTTCTGTTCATATTTTTTGAATCTTTTGATAATCTACAATATTTCCCCTTTTGTAGCTAAAGAAGATAGATTCTTACTTTTCATATTTCATATTGGATTAAAACTCAGTCTTATGGTTGGCAGCTGGATGTGACATCAACACAACTTCTTGTGACTGATAATGATTTTAGGGACGCAGATTTCAGGAAGCAACTAACTGAAACAGTGACATCCTTGTTGGCTCTAAAAGTTGTGCAGTCAGCAATAGGAAAGCTCCATATGAGGTATGCTTAGCTTTTTTATTTCTACTTGTTTATTGTTATTGTGAATTACATTTGCTGCTGCTTCAATTGAAAAACTGTAATTTTTGAGTGCCAAAGTGGCACAAACAGTTATACATTCTTGATTATTATTTCTGTGTATTTATGCTTGGCGTTAATTATGTCCAGGCCAATTTAATGTTATGGATTATGTAGCCTTTCTGAGGATTGAGTTGAATGATCATGGAATGATGCTAGGAAGATTTGGCAGGTGGTCTGGTGTTTTTCTTCCTTCACTGATTGACAAAAAGGCTATTGGATGATGTGGCATGTAGGTCTCCATGAGGCCAAATTTGTGACAATAAATTTGCTCTAAATTTGATTAATCAATTGTTAAGTCTTGAGTTGTAATGTGAATGATTTTAAATGATGTATATAATATTTTTTATGTTTTATTTTATAGTGTCGATATTCTAGTAGTGTTACAATATGCTAATCTTTCATGTGCATATTGCAGGTGTATTGGTAATGTAGGTGAATCACAATTTTTTTTTCAATTTTTTTTAATCTACAACATTTTAAATGCATTGTGTAAATGTGTCTAAACGATGTCTGATATATTAAACTACAACATTTTTATCCAAGAAACGTTGTGGAATCATACTTTCTACAACGTTTTTAAGCATCTGTTAATTTATGGAAAACGAATCTACAACGTTTTTTTCTTAAAAAACGTTATGTAATGTGCTTAACTACAACATTTTAAAAGCGTTGTGTAAGGGTGTCAAATAGATGACACCCTTAATCACGATGTTTTTCTGACTGAAACCACAACGTTTTTTCTGCGTTGTCTATTTATTATTTTGTAGTAGTGTCCCCAAGTCGAATAGAGATAAGATTTACGTTCATGATATTACCCTTAATATCCACTCTATAGTTCTTATGTACGTACTTAACAGGGATTATTTCTCTTTTCATAATTTCTATGTTCATGGGGTATTCTAACTCATCCTTAGGAAACTCTAAGTTCTTAGCAAAGTCATCAGATATAAATAAACAAGTAGCACCCGAATCAAATAATACATAAGCATTAACTTTATTGATCAGAATGATACCTGACACCACATCACGAGACTGCACTACATCTTGCACCGTCATGTTGAATGTCCTGGCGGTCGGTCGGTTGGTTGTGGTTGGTCCTGTGATAGTTAAAGCACTTCCACCGCTGTTTCCTCTATATCCTCCTGACCCTGCCCCTCCAGATCCCTTCTTAGGATAGTCTCTTGCCAGATGATCCTTTGAGCCACAAGTGAAGCAGGCACCCTTCTTTGGGTTAGGAAAGTTAGGTTCTATGTGGCCTTCTTGACCACAATTGCAGCACACTCGTTTACCTTTCATACACACTCCCAAATGAGCTTTCCCATAGGTTGGGCACGCTTCGATCTTCTTTTTCTGACCTCCTTGTTGATTTCCAGTTGACGAGTTATCAGACCACCTTCTCTTTTATTATTATTACCACCTCCTGTGTTAATTCCACTAGCCTTGTTATTTCCTTCACTTTCACTCTTCTTCCTCTTCTGATCCTGATTATATTTGGTCACCGCATCGCTTCCACCTTCAGCGAGTATGGCTTTCTCTAGTACTCCAGCGAATGTCTTCAATTGAAACAACGACACTTTACTATACAACCAGGGCTTTAATCCTTGTTCAAACCTTCTTGCTTTTCTCTCATTTGTGTGTACTTGATATGTGGAAAACCTAGCCAACTCATTGAATCTTGCCGCATAGTCTGGTTCAGACATATTCCCCTGTTTCAACTCCAGAAACTGAACCTCCATTTGGTTCTGCGAGCTGGTCGGGAAATACATCTCGAAAAACATCTCTTTGAACCTCTCCCAGGTAATCACACCTTCTCCTCCACGAACCTTGTTCGCTTGCCACCAATAACTGGCTTCGGATTTAAGCATGAACATTGCAAAAGCGGTTTTCTGATCCTCTCTAACTCTTGTGACATCAAAAACCTTTTCCATCTCCATAACCCACGTTTGAGCCTCGATCGGGTTCATGGAGCCTTTAAACTCTGGCGGTCCCACTGCCTTGAAATCTTTGAACGTCGTATTCGGTGGAGCTTGAGGTTGATTATTCATCGCTCCGGCTAGTAAGTTCACCAATTGTTGAACGGGGTTAGTATTGGCGTTGTTGTTATTCGTCGATTCTTTTTGAGTTGCTTGACGGGTTTGTCTTCTTCTCGACGCCATATTTCTGTTAAAATATATGCTTATTAGATCTTTATTTAATTCTTGAATTAGTTAAGGCTTAACTCAACAATTTAACATAATCACTTAACACATTATCTCAAATAATTTGATATAATTATTCAAATCAAAAGTTTTAACATCAAACGATAGCATCACTACTATTTACATCAACTATCCCGAGATAAATAATCTACAGGATTTAAAACATTAAAATATTTCTTTGTTTATAAACACATCGGAATTTACATCTAACACCAGATAATTTTTTCACATAATTAAACAAATCATATCACTACCTGTTAAGGCGCTGAATAGCCTTGCTACGTTCCTCTTCCATGATGCGGTACATCGTCCGGCGATCTAACATATACGATGGTAGTCCTTCGAACTAGATTGGGTACCTCATAACTCGATCTTGGGCCTCATCCATTGCATTTTAAAGTGTAGAGTACGTCTCCCCAAGCTTAGCCTTCTTCGCACGACAATCCTCTTCTGCAAGATCAGCACGACGTGATTCTCTTACCCAGCCCTCCTCTGCTATGGTCAGCCTTTCTGAGCTCTCTTTCAGTTCCTTCTTCAACTTCTCTATTTCTTCGGACTTCTCTTCGGTTTGACCCTTCTCGTGAACCAAATCCCATTCCACGTTTCCTAGACGTGTGTGAAGAGTCACAACCTCCCTATCCTTCTGCTCGATGGTAATCTCTTTGAATAATCGCTGCTTTCGATCGGATCTCGAGCGATTGTCACGTAACTCTACGTTACAGTTATATAACTTGTCGTACAACTCAGCATCAATGGAGTTCGGTGGGAACTCATCTTCTTCCTCAGAATCCTCCTCTGGATCAGTCTCAGGCTCATGCTCCTGACCAACAATGGTGATCAATGGAGATGGCTCTCTCCGTACCAACTGCTCCTTGACGACATGAATGTCTCGGGGCTCCTCCTCTGTAGGTACTCGGGGTTCCTCCTCTATAGGTACTCGGGGTTCCTCCTCCCCAGCTCGACTAGTTCCTCCAATATTAGACATCCTGACAACACAGTTTTAAGTGTCAGTTACTAAGTCGTACTAGTGAGCACATAATTTAACAAAAACACATAAAGTCTTTTATTATCTTCAATGAATTAAGAAATTCATTTCTTAGAACTCGATAAGAGTTTTGCATCACTATGTTCTTCCTATAAGGCTACTACCTAAGGTTGTTCCCCACCTAATGTTCATAACCTACAGCTTTGATACCAACCTGTGACACCCCCAAATTCGGGTACTTAATTTCCCACATGATTTAGTGTTCACTATACAAACATCATATGTCTATCTACCCATAATAAATGAAAGCATTAATAGATAGAATTTAATCCTCTCCTTAAGGAGTTACATCATAAAAATACATAAATCCCAGGTCATCCTAACCTTAAATCTTAATTGCGGAAACATAAACAATTAATCATCTTACACATCATTAACATAAGTCTAAAACAGAAATACATCATCACATAAAATAACAAGTCTTCATCACTTGTTAATCTTGCCCTTGCCTTTGCTAGTAGAAGGCTCGTCGGACCTTTCGTTCTTAACTGCAATGTTATTATTACCCAAGAGAGAGCATGATTGCCTACACGTATAAAAATGAAATAACAATATATAATAACATGCGAGTGAATCAAAGACTTCTGGAATAAAACTCAACTTTTGAATCAAGAATGAATAACAAGAATAAATAGATTTCTGAGGGTCATAAGACCTTGAACTATGTCCTAGGTTATCAAGGGTTATACTTGAAACCTTTAACAGTCATAAGACAATGGACTCTTCTACTCGTACTTAGGGGGATCAGCTCTTAGTACCATACTGTGCACAATATCTTAACGCTAACGAATAAGTAATCCCTATACATGGTTGTTCATCTCAGTTTGACATTAGAGTCCACACCAAAGGAAGTTTGGTTTGGATAAATCAATAAGGGTTCTGAAATTTAGAACGTTCATCAACTATGGACTAGTCGAATCAATAAGGGTTCACTAGTCTAACAAGGTTCAACAATAAATGATATTTAAATTGGATAACAATCTCAAGAGGTATACAATAGACCAAGTATTGTATAACAGGATCATACTTTGAAAAGATAAATAATCTTTAATATAAAAAATTGAACTTGGTTAACAATAATGAGAATTTACTCGACGTAAATTATAAACTTGAATAATGATAACAAGTAGGGTTAGGAAACTTGCCTCGTGCGTAGATTACACATTAATTATACTTGTTCCTCGATTTAATCCTACATACCATTCATGTTCACAATACCAGTCAATTATAACATAACTAGTCATCACAAGTTCATTCCTTTCATCTAACTCGGATTATCACTATACTTAGTCAAATTACCACACTTATTGTCACATAATTTTACACTTCACGAATAGTAAGTTAACTATGCGTTTAATCATTCAATCTACACGTAACTCTGTTATTGACATGTTAATAACTTATTTTAACGTCTCGTTATACTTCTAACATATTTTTATGTTCACTAGATTAGGTTACTATCACATTTCTAAACTTGAACAACTAGAAAATTTCATTTCATTATTCGCAAAGTGGCGTTATGGCGCCACCACCGACAGTTTGTTTGGCATGGCCATTTGCATACGGCATGCTTCTTGGCTTGATTGACAAGGCGTTAAGTACGGCGGTGGTCTTCAAAAGACGGGCCTTAAGGCATGGGACCTGTGCCTTGGCGGTATTAACGAAACGATATGAATAGCTCGCGATTCGCGAAAATTGCAGAACATGGCCAAAACCTCCAATTAATTTATTCTTACACGAAATTAGACATACCCAAACACTGTAATACACATATACTTAATACTCAACCCTTCCAGCATGATTTTAACATGTTATAACACATAATTTGCAGAATCAAAACATATAATTTACTGTTCTTGATATTTTTGAAAGTTTTGAATACAAAATATGAAAATCAACATTACGGGTTCATTATAACAACGAATCTGTTCATTTGAAGTTTGTTTTCTTTGTTTTAACATGCATAATTATATACAAGTGTAAATTTATGATACCACTTATGATTATCGTGTTAAATTTGGTATGTAAGGCCATATGGCCATATTTTCATACTCTGTAACTTTAAATAAACTATCTACGACATATATTTTTATGAAACTGATGTTATAGTTCATACAACATAGTAAAAACATATTGCGTTAACATATTAACACATACATCTACATAATCACTACCCTTTTTGATTACAGAGACTTAACCAATTAACTTAAAAGCCATTTTCATGAAACTTTAAATGACGTAAATAAGAAAAATTGGGTTGAAGAATTGACCCAAAGCGTAGAGTGTAGATTAGTAGGGACGATCCTTACTCAGTTACTTCTTCAATCAACAACTCTCAATATTTCCTTAACAATTTCTAAATTCTCTCTGATTTTCCTTTTTTCCAGACTTAGCAAAAATGAAAATAAAGAAGACGTATAATAAAGGAAACTGACGTAGTTGTGGTCAGTTAACCGATCATGGGTTATGTGACGCCCCCAAAATAGGTATACACAACACCCATTCTGAGTCGCCAAATACATGGTACAAGAAGCAAACTACAACTTCAATAATACAAATGTCGTGTGAAATACGACAATATATCTTAATGAGTTTAAATATAATATTGTCTTCAGACAAAATCCACATGCAAATAAATCCCCATCATAATTATTGATTCATTATTTTACAAAATGGTGAGGACTACTAAACAACTCTCTCTAGAACCTTCATTCCATACCCGACTAGTACTCGCTACATTCTCGCCTCCCGAGAAGAAAATGGAACAACAAGGAAAAGGGTGAGCTCAACTAGCCCGATAAAAAGAATATTATGACTAAGATAATATACAACAAATTATCGTTAGTCTTCAACAGGAAAAATCGATAGAATACAATAGACAACAAGTTTCGGATCAATATTCGCAGCCGAAAATAATAATTCATAGAAGAGTTACGTAGAGAATGAAATCTACTATAATCTATGAATTTAATAGGTTCATCATCAATATTTTATCCTCGTAACATCAATCAATATGCATCGGAATCAAATATTCATCTTTGCACTACAGCCAAAGATATTCATCGATTGGTCCGTATTCATTTAAACACTGTTCATCTTTGCACTACTGAGCCAAAGATATTAATCAATCGGTCATGTTCATCTCAACACTGCTCATCTTTGCACTACATGCCAAAGATATTCTTCAGAAATCATTCATCTTTGCACTCTGAGCCAAAGATATTCAATAATATCATCATTTAAGGCGAGGATGATGAAAAATATTTTTTTTTAAAGAAAGCGAATCCGGTGAAACAAAATGACAAGGATTAAGGATTAAGGATTAGTACTTGGTTTTATCCACGCCCAAAAATACCTCAAAAATAATCATAGTGGTGTAAAATTCAAGAATGATCAAAACATGGATACAATCGGAGTTAGTATCGAGAATAGATATTTTGACAAAAAGAAGAAATTTTATTTTTTCTAGGTGAATAGTGTCAGATATCGTGAATAGTGCCAGTATCGTGAATAGTAACTCCGACACCAAAAGATAGAAATTCCACAAAAACATCTTTCACGCTTCATGAATAGTACTTCGTGAATAGTAACTCGTGAATAGTAACTCGCTGAATAGTAACTTCGTGAATAGTAACTCATGAATAGTAACCCATGAATAAGTAACCCCGACATGAAAAAGTTCCAATTTTGATAAAAACTTCAGATCAACATTTCAAAGATAATGATATTGAAGAAATAATATCATTCTGAAAAAAATAATATCCCTTACCTCGAAAGATCAAGACTTTAAATTTAAAACTGGGATATAGGCTATGACTTGAACTTGCACAGATAGCAATACTCAAAGTATACTCAAAATACTCACAAGAATACGCCGATAATATAGAGAGAAAACTTCAGATTTACGGGTGTGATTTTCAATTCTAACCTAAGCACCCTATTTATAGGAAATTGCTTAGAACACCAAAGCAGAAAATTTAATAAATTAATAATATAATTATATTATTTTCTACACATGTCTAGAATCTGATTTCAGCCATCAAACACATGCCACCTTCTAGAAAAAATTAAGAAAAAACGTTTTTCTAATTTTAAATATTTTAAACTTCCAAAAATCAATTATTTCGGAGCTTCGGAACTTCAATAATTCATAATAAATAGCCCTTTCATCAGAAAATTCGAATCTCGCGAGTTTTTATAGGAAATTCAATTCTCTACAA
This sequence comes from Panax quinquefolius, assembly GCA_020205615.1. Lineage (NCBI taxonomy): Eukaryota > Viridiplantae > Streptophyta > Magnoliopsida > Apiales > Araliaceae > Panax > Panax quinquefolius. The sequence continues at coordinate 315,416 of JAINUW010000625.1, forward strand.
CTTTGCAGAAGAAAGTTTTCCAAATTCAATCGAAATTGACCCAAGAAATCCACAAAGCGGGCAATTTTATTGTGCTATAATCAAATTTCAATTAATAAATGGGGTTCACCGACATGTTTAACATGTTTTAAACATTTATTGCAACAAAAATACTCTTCCTCCTCGTATACTCATATATCCCACATTCGTTGTAAAATATCATAGTTAATATATTATTAAAATAATATATTTAAATGAATTATTTTATCGAAAAAGATAAAATATTAATTTTCAACAATTGTCATTTTAAAATTTTCTCCATCTATATCCACATAAAATCAATATTTTCCTCATCATATAAATCAATAATTAATTATTCACAAATAATATTACGAGAATCACAATATTGATTGACGTGCGGTTCAGAAAGAGGAGCTTTCAATAAGAATTTTTTCTTCTTGGCGCAATTAGGTGACCAAACCTCTCCTTAGATGTAGAACTTTCTAGACATTGCCAATAATGTTATCTAATAATATTATTCAGATAATATGAATTATTGCTTCGATAATGAAAAATCTTCGTGTAATGACAATTATTGAAACAACAAAGAATATAAAATATCAACGCAAAGCAATTATTAACTCAATAAAATAAAATCTTTCGAATAAATAATTATCGTAACCATTATTGAGTAGTGCCTTCTTACGTAAGAATCAATAATTGGTGCAATACTGTCAAGTGCACAATTGCTTTCAACAACGCGTATTAGTGTGTTTTAACCACCGGGTATTTCCAACAAGATAATCTGGTAATAACTACGCCTAGTTATTTAAAAATAACTTATATTTGTCGTTTTCTTCATCCAATCACTTTTCAGTTATGGGGCCCACACATGGTCGCAAGTCGTCATTGCGAATATTCCCTGAAGTCGATCTGAATATTCCACGACCAAACGAATATTCCCCGAACAACAATGAATATTTTATAACCACTTGCTTATTTTGAAATATTTGCATATTTAACCCTTAACTATCAACATTAATCAAATCAACCCTTACTATTTCAAAATAATAAATAAAGGAAATTCCTTTTTATTTAAAAAAAATTCGGGGTCTTACAACCTCCCTCCTTATGAAATTTCGTCCTCGAAATTGACGACGATACTGGTGTTTGAAAAGGTGAGGATACCTCGCTTTCATTTCCGTTTCCAATTCCCGTGTCATTTCCTCTATAGCATGATTCCTCCACAAAACTTTAACTTGTGGTATGACCTTTCATACGCGTAGGACATGCTCCTTCCTATCCAAAATCTTGACAGTACCTCCTCATACGTTAAGTCTTGGCTATCTCGTCCGGTTCTAACTCAATAACGTGGTTCGGGTCTTTCACATATTTTGAAATATGGATATATGAAACACATTATGAAACAGAGACGTACTCGGAGGTAACGCAAGTCTATAGGCTACATTTCCTACTCGGCCAAGAATTTGAAATGGACCAATAAATCGTGGATTGAGCTTTCCTCTCTTCCCAAATCTTGTAACACCCTTCCATGGAGCAACTCGCAACAATACATGATCCCCTACATTAAATTCCACGTCGTTTCAATGAAGATCCGCATAACTCTTTTGTCGATCTTGTGCTGGTTTTGTATACGTTGTCGAATCATTTGGATCTTTTCGGTAGTCATACATACGTATTTAACTCGGGTCCCAACAATGTTGCTTCACCCACCTCATCCCAACATATGGAGAACGACATTTTCGGTCCATATAATGCTTGAATGGAACCATGCCTATATTTGTTTAATAACTATTGTTGTATGAGAATTCCACCAATGGCAAGTACTTATCCCAACTTCCTTTGAAATCTAGGACACGAGTTTTAATATATCTTCAAGAGTTTGAGTAGTCCTTTACGATTGCCCATCCGTTTGAGGATGGTATGCCAAACCCAATCAGAATCTGCGCCCATAGCTTTTTGCAAGCTAACCCAAAATCTTGAAATGAATCTTGGGTCACGATCCAAAACTATGGATACTGGCATGCCATGCAACCTCACAATCTCATTCACGTACATACTAGCAAGACGTTCAAGGAATAAGTCTCCGATCGGTGAAGAAATGAGCAGACTTGGTTAATCTATCAACAATAACCCAAATAGCATTGATGCCTTGAGAAACCGCAGGAAGACCCGTGCTTGAAATCCATAGTAATGTGTTCCCACTTCCATTCCGGAATCTCAAGTGGTTGCAACGGACCCTTAGGTACAAGATGCTCCGCCTTTACACGTTAAGCAAGTTAAACACATCGAGATAAACTTTGCAATCTCTCTCTTCATATTGTTCCACCAAAATGTATGTCGAAGATCACGATACATTTTAGTACTTCCAGGATGGATTGCAAATGGCGTATTGTGTGCCTCCATCATAATCTTGTACTTCAAATCAGAGTCGTTAGGAACACAAAGTCTAGAGTGGACTCAAGTATTCCTTCTTCATCAATTCTCGCTTAGGAATAGCTCCTTTTGTACTTTCTTCTTCATACGCATCAACTCCGATTCGGTGGCTTGAGCAACCTTAACTTTTCTATTAAAGTTGGCTCTATCGTATACTTGACATCATCGCACTCGTTCCTCAAGATATGATCTTCTACTCATCGCGTCAGCTACCACGTTCGCTTTTCCAGGATGGCATGATCAGAACATGTGCTGAAATGAGTCTCCTCTTGAGTTCTTCGAAGCTCTTCCCACATTCCTTGCTCCATTCGAATTTTGTATCTCTACGAGTCAATTTGCGTTAATGGAATAGCGATTCGAGAATATCCTTCAACGAATCTCGATAATAACCAACTAAGCCTCAGAAAGCTACATTATTTCGATTCTTGACTTAGGTTGCTCTCAATCTGTGACTCATATCCCAATCTTGGATAAGACGTCACAATGACACCTATCGATTTACTATCGCATACGAATATGACGTCCCCTACAGAGAGAGTTGGCTTAGGTGAATTCCACAAAGGAAGTCACAAGATAAAGGCTCGGTACCAAATTTATAGTTGAATTTTTAACTCACGAAGTTCAATAGAGCCATTCGATATGAGATTTTAGAAATGAGTTTTGTCTGGGGTTCAAAGTCGATACAAAATTTAATATCAGGCTTTGGGAGTAAGCCAAGAAATTCTTCAGGAAATACGTCAGGAAAAATCAATAACAACAGGAATATTATTCAAATCTGACGTGTCTTTATTCAAATCCATAACATGGACTAAGAAAATTTGACATCCGTAATAAACGAATGACTTCATGGCTTGATATGAAAATGTTTGACTACAATGGTTTGATTGCTTGAATTCGAATAAAAGGTTGCTTAGGAATATGAAAACTAACAACCTTACGAAAATAATCAATTTCGGCATGATGAGTAGTTAACCTTAAAATCACATCAAAAACAAATATCTCTATAGAAATAAGGTTAACCGGTAATGTGATAGTGCCAACCTGAATCAAGCAAGATTTTTAAACAACGGATGTAATGAAAGTTTCTCCTAATGGAGTCTCCACAGATAGGTCAAAGTTTAATTTCTCCGTAGTCAAGTTCAAACGTTGGAGCGCAAGTAGAGAGATAAAAGAATGGGTAGAACCAATATCTAGTAAGGTATATACTTAGCAAGAATTTATAATTAACTAACCCGTGCTAACCGTTCGGGTTCCTCGCATTTTGATTTGTCACAACAAACGCTCTTCCGGAATCGTTGACTTTGACTTTTTCGGGACGATCTTTTTGAGTCACCGTCCCATTGAACTAGGTTTTGCTCTTGCATAATCTCGAGCGATATGTCCTTCCTTTCCACAATTATAGCATACCTTGAACTGCTTGGGCGCAAACAATGATATGTCCCTCTTCCCGCATTTGTAACATACTATACCGGTGGTCGTTCTCCTCCCTAAAACTAGTCACATCGTGGCCGACGTCTTCACATGGTCGTTGTTGAATCTCCTCTTTTAAAATCTCCTCCCACTCGCTTCTTCTATTTTCATGGCCACGATTACCACCGAGTGGTTACCGCTTTGTCTCAGATTCTTCTTTCTCTCCATTGGTTATCGTTATTCGATGACCGCTATCTTGATATGATCTCGGTTATGGTCCCTCGGTTGAACGCATTATCGTTATCTCGCTCTAACAATCGAGCCCTGTTGACAACATACGAATAGAGAAAATTTATGAGAAATGAGATCTTGACGTATGTAGGGTTTCAAACCTCTCGAAACATCCCGTCATACGTTCCTCATTCTCCACCAAATGAGGTGCAAACACTCGATAACTCCATGAACTTCGCCTCGATCTTTGGGACACCGTCATGTTATTACGCTCTAGTCTAATAAACTCCACTTCTTTCATATGACGAATACTTTCGTGGAAGTACTTGTCATTGAACACATTTCAAACGTCTCCCATAACATGCCGAAAGTGGTGGATGGGTACGCTCATGATTCCCACCGATGAATCTGCCTCGCCACGGAACATAAAGGCGGTGAATGGAACTTTACTGTTTTCTTCGTGCATCCCAAGACATAGAATATCTTGGTAATTTGTTTGACCCACGTCTCGCCTTTAATCGGATCCGGCTTTCCCAGTGCGGTGGTCCCAACTCTTTGAGCTCCTTAATTGTGACCACCCGAGAATTGCTATCATTTCCTCCTCAGATTTTGAACACGAGTCTCCCTCGTCCGATTTTGCATGAGCTCGCAAAAAGCTTCTAAACATCCCCGTTCATCATCATCTCGCTCGGTGGTGTTGTTCACGGGAGGAACATTGCCCGACTGTCAGACGTTCTCCTCGTTGGTAAAGACAGGCATCTCCACGGTCTCATTTACTCCACTTTGTTAATATTCTCGATTCGACATTCTCAAAAATCGTCATAAAACAAGGGTTAATTAAGGAAATCAATATATCACATAATATCCCTATATCTTGACCAACTAACAAATAAGCTTAGGTAGGACACACTAGCGAAGGATTTACTCGTCTCTCCTCCTAGTTCTATTCCCCGATCTCCGCCAGAGATCATATCCTAAGCTCGATACCAACTGTGGACGCCCCAAAATAGGTATACACAACACCCATTCTCGAGTCGCCAAATACATGGTACAAGAAGCAAACTACAACTTCAATAATACAAATGTCGTGTGAAATACAACAATATATACTGTGAGTTTAAATATAATATTGTCTTCTAGACAAAATCCACATGCAAATAAATCCCCATCATAATTATTGATTCATTATTTTACAAAAATGGTGAGGACTACTAAACAACTCTCTCTAGAACCTTCATTCCATACCCGACTAGTACTCGCTACATTCTCGCCTCCTGAGAAGAAAAATGGAACAACAAGGAAAAGGGTGAGCTCAACTAGCCCAGTAAAGAATATTATGACTAAGATAATATACAACAAATTATCGTTAGTCTTCAAACAGGAAAAATCGATAGAATACAATAGGCAACAAGTTTCGAGATCAATATTCGCATGGATGAAAATAATAATTCATAGAAGAGTTACGTAGAGAATGAAATCTACTATAATCTATGAATTTAATAGTTCATCATCAATATTTTTATCCTGTAACATCAATCAATATGCATCCGGAATCAAATATTCATCTTTGCACTACTGTGCCAAAGATATTCATCGATTGGTCATGTTCATTTAAACACTGTTCATCTTTGCACTACTGTGCCAAAGATATTAATCAATCGGTCGTATTCATGTTCATCTCAACACTGCTCATCTTTGCACTCTGGTGCCAAAGATATTCTTCAGAAATCATTCATCTTTGCACTACAAGCCAAAGATATTCAATAATATCATCATTTAAGACCGAGGATGATGAAAATATTTTTTTAAAGAAACGAATCCAAAGTGAAACAAAATGACAAGGATTAAGGATTAAGGATTCGTACTTGGTTTTATCCGCCCAAAATACCTCAAAAATAATCATAGTGGTGTAAAATTCAAGAATGATCAAAACATGGATACAATCGAGTTAGTATCCGAATAGATATTTTGGACAAAAGAAGAAATTTTATTTTTTCTATGAATAGTCGTATATCGTGAATAGTGTCAGATATCGTGAATAGTCTCAGATATCGTGAATAGTAACTCAGACACCAAAAGATAGAAATTCCCAAAAACATCTTCACGCTTCATGAATAGTACTTTTCGTGAATAGTAACTCGTGAATAGTAACTCATGAATAGTAACTCGTGAATAGTAACTCATGAATAGTAACCCATGAATAGTAACCTTGAGCATGAAAAAGTTCTAATTTTGATAAAAACTTCAGATCAACATTTCAAAGATAATGATATTGAAGAAATAATATCATTCTGAAAAAATAATATCCTTACCTCGAAAGATCAAGACTTCTAATTTAAACACAGGATATAGGCTATGACTTGAACTTGCACCAGAGTATAGCAATACTCAAAGTATACTCAAAATACTCACAAGAATACGCTCGATAATATAGAGAGAAAACTTGATTTCGGTGTGATTTTCAATTCTAACCTAAGCACCCTATTTATAGAAATTGCTTAGAACACCAAAGCAGTAAAATTTAATAAATTAATAATATAATTATATTATTTTCTACACATGTCTAGAATCTGATTTCAGCCATCAAACACATGCCACCTTCTAGAAAAAATTAAGAAAAAAAACGTTTTCTAATTTTAAATATTTTAAACTTCAAAATCAATTATTTTGAACTTGAACTTCAATAATTCATAATAAATAACCCTTTCATCAGAAAATTGAATCGCTTGAGATTTTATAGGAAATTCAATTCTCTACAACTTTGCGAGAAGAAAGTTTTTCCAAATTCCAATCGAGAAATTGAAGAAATCCACAAGCGGGCAATTTTACAAAGTTATAATCAAATTTCGACCAATAAATGGGGTCCACCGACATGTTTAACATGTTTTAAACATTTATTGCAACAAAAATACTCTTCCTCCTCAGATACTCATATATCCCACATTCGTTGTAAAAATATCACCAATTAATATATTATTAAAATAATATATTTAAATGAATTATTTTATCGTAAAAAGATAAAATATTAATTTTCAACAATTGTCATTTTAAAATTTTCCATCTATATCCACATAAAATCAATATTTTCCTCATCATATAAATCAATAATTAATTATTCACAAATAATATTATGTAATCACAATATTGACAACGTGCGGTTCCTGGAAAGAGGGGCTTTCCAATAAGAATTTCTTCTTCTTTGGTAGCAATTAATTAGGTGACCAAACCTCTCCTTAGATGTAACTTTCTAGACATTGCCAATAATGTTATCTAATAATATTATTCAGATAATATGAATTATTGCTTCGATAATGAAAAAAATCTTGTGTAATGACAATTATTGAAACAACAAAGAATATAAAATATCAACGCGACAATTATTAACTCAATAAAATAAAATCTTTGAGCAAGTAATTATCGTAACCATTATCGAGTAGTGCCTTCTTACGTAAGAATCAATAATTGGCAAATCTGCAGTAACCGCTTTCAACAACGCGTATTAGTGTGTTTTAACCACCGGGTATTCCAACAAGATAATAGCAGAAACAACTACGCCGTTATTTAAAAACAACTTATATTTGTCGTTTTCTTCATCCAATCACTTTCTAGTTATGGGGCCCCACATGGCTGCGCCGTGCCGCACGAATATTCCCGACAAATCTGAATATTCCACGACCAAACGAATATTCCCAAACAACAATGAATATTTTTAACCACTTGCTTATTTTGAAATATTTGCATATTTAACCCTTAACTATCCACATTAATCAAATCAACCCTTACTATTTTAAAATAATAAATAAAGGAAATTCCTTTTTATTTAAAAAAAATTTCGGGGTCTTACAGGTTAACTGCCCTCAACCTCCACTAAGGCCTTGTTTGGCCATTCTAAAAACTCAAACCCATTTAATTTAATTAATCCTTATACTAAAGTTGAATAATGTCACACCCCTTTATAAAATAAACCAAATATTTTATTTTATTTTATTTGAATAAAATATAATAATTTCTTTTTAATTCACATAGTCACATAATTAAATTTCTCATTTATTAATTAGGTCAAATTATTAAATCTCTAATTAATTATTAAAATAACATTATGCTTATTAAATATTTCATCTAATTCAATAAGCTCACACAATTACATAATTTGAATAATAAAAATTTTCCACATTAATTTAATAAATATAACATATATAATTAAATTAATCTACCACAACTTCATCAATTAATTATCTAATCTAATAACTAAATCATCGAGAATATTTATTTAATTCAATAAATATTAAAATTAAATTACAAAAATCTCGTTCGTCACATCTTTCCCCCCTTAAAAGGATTATGTCCTCAGAATCGCTTACACATAATTTAAGTAAATAAATGAGGGCAATTCTTCATCATATTCTCTTCGAGTTCCCACGTTGCTTCTTCAGCATTGTGGTTCCTCCAGATTACCTTAACAGAAGGTATTACTTTATTTCTGATAACTTGTTCTTCGAGTTCCCATGCATTCTTGTAGACGTTTCCAGAAGTTCGATGTAAAGCGCGGATCCTTATCGGAAAAAATTGACACCGGAACTCCATGCCTCGAAACAATTTCTTTAACATATAACCTTTCTAAGTTGTCAGAAGGCCAACCACGAAGTCCATTGTAATATGTTCCCATTTCCATTCTGGGATCTCCAACGGTTGTAGCAACCCACTCGGCCTCTGATGTTCTGCTTTTACTTTATGACAAGTCAGACACTTGGCAACACACTCTGCAACATCTCGTTTCAGATTTGGCCACCAAAAATGTTTTCGAAGATCTTGGTACATCTTGGTACTACAAGGGTGAATCGATTATCGTGAGGTATGAGGCTCGCTCAAAATGTCTTCCTTATTCTCTGTTACTGGTGGAACCCAAATTCTACTCTCGAATCTCAGTATTCCTTCCTTATCAATCTTGAATCTCGGTTCGGTTCCTTCATATGTCTTCTTTTTCATCTTTTTACATTCTTCGTCCTGAAGCTGAGCCTCCATAACTTTATCTAGTAGAGTTGTACCAGATTGCTTTTGGAACAACTTCTCATCAATTTCCATAGGATACTTTACTTCCAGTTCTAATTTCTCCATGGCTGAATTTTGCTCCTTCTGAGCGGTCAACATCATCAATTTCTCCCGACCCTTTCTACTTAAGGCGTCGACAACCACATTTGCCTTACCCGGATGGTATAAAATTTCGATGCATGATCCTTAATTAATTCCAACCACTTTCTTTTCATGCATATTCAAGTCCATACGTAAAAATATATTTCAGACTCTTGTGGTCTGTATATATTTCACACTTCTCCCCATAGAGATAGTGCCTCCAGATTTTCAATGAAAAAACCACTGCAACTAACTCCAAGTCGTGGGTCGAATACCCCTTCTCGTAATCCTTCAATTGTCGTGACGCATACGCAATGACTCTGCCGTTTTGCATAAGCACACAACCAAGTCCTTTATGCGACGTATCACTATAAACAACAAAATTTCATGTATCGTCCGGAAGAGATAACATAGGAGTTGCGATCTTGGAAAAGTCTTGAATGAATCTTCTATAATATCCTGTCAATCCAAGAAAACTTCGTACTTCCGACGACGTTCTTAGCTGAACACTGAATTGGAACCCTTAAAATGATTTGTTAATATGTTTGAAGTGTTATAATTATTCTCTAGATGAGTAGCTAAAAGTTTAACGAGTCCAACGAATCGAAAACCAACTAATTCTGACTTAAAATGAAGAAGTTATGAAGGTTTGAAGTAAAAATATTGCAAAATCTGTAATCTGGGCGAAGCCGAGCGTGGGCGCGCGGCTGGTCGCTGCTAGGTGGCTCGGGCGTGCTGGGGTTGTGAAGGAATTGGGCGCGGCCACGCCCAAAGTATGTCAGGTGTGACCGTTTTGACCTGTTTTAGTAAAATAGGCATAACATTTTCATACGAACTCCGATTGAGGCGATTCAAGATGATACGGAACGAGGATGAATAGACCTACAATGTTTAGTCTTTAAGGTTTTCAATTTGAGGTTTGTAACAGTAGTCAAAATGGTCATCTTAAGGACTGTTGTGTTTTTGGTGGCAATCGGAGGGCGTCGGGCATGCACATATGCTAGTATAGTGCTTCTGCCGATAAATGATGTTATTCTAAGTTATAAAACATGAATGTTAGTAAATATAATGATGTTTAACATTAATAAATTATGTATTAGATAAGTTGTATAAGCATACTAAGCATACATAAGAGAGACAAATCGGGAGTGTGACGAATAAACGTCGAAATGCCGTAACAAATGTTAATGAACGTAAAAAGTGTTTTAAGTCAAATGAAATGAATATTATATGATATGAAATGGGTTTAACATAAAATCAATAATGATTCCTAGCAAGAATTAAACACTTGAATGAACTTCGAATATGAAATATAGTGAGATATAAGTCAAAAGTTAACACAATAAAATTGAACATTGCGTATTGATAATAGGAAAGGTTATGAGATGTAGAGTAAAGTTTACATTAAAACTACTATGCGTTGCTATGTGAATAATAGTTGATGTGTATAATTATATAATTGTGTAGGGCACATGAAGTGCAGATAATTGTAAGCTGTTAAACTGTTATTGGTAAAAAACGATCAAAGCAAGTCTTTCAGTTCCTATTTGTTATGTGAACTTGATGATGAACTGTTTTAAATCTTTATTGAAAATAACATGATGTTTTATATTTATGTTGAAAGTATGAAACGTTAAAGTCAATGTATGACTATGATGATGAATGCTGATTGAGTAAGGAACTCAATCTTTATACTTGTTATGTGAACTGCAACGTGTGTGTTACGTTAGTCCAATGATTATGGGATATATGTTAAGCATGTTGTTATGTGCTACGTAATGCATGAAAACTGTTAGATTTGTTGGGCTGTCGAGCTCAACCTTGCAAATAACCACTTTTGCAGGTTAAGGATACAAGGTAACTCTATGTGCTACTTGAAAGACATGAATTAGATGTACTGCATGAAGATCTAATATCCTAGCCAAGTTGTTATTCTTGTAAACCATGCCTAATGTTTTGGTAAATGTATTAATATTGAATTATAATATCGTTTTGCGATGTAAACTCTTGTAGTATTAAAATGATTTTGAGATACTTAGATGTAAAGGTTGAAAGTTTTGGGTAGTTTGTACTAGAAAATTTTAGTTATTCCATAAATTTCAATGGTTGTATTATTGTTTAATGATGTAAAATTAGAGGTTGAATGTATTGTTAACGACCGATGTCGAGAATTAAATTGTATGAATTTTGGGGTCGTTACAGTTGGTATCAAAGCTGATAGGTTGAAAACCTTAAGTAAGAGTACCTTAGGCTATAATCTTAGAGAAGAGATGTGAAGATGATAAAGAATAAGCTCAAATAGAGTTTGAACAATAAGAAGTAATTTAAGAAATTTATAAAGAATGAATTAAAACATGCGTGAGAGGATTCAAAGAAGAATCTTGCAGAGTTATAAGGAGTATAAATGTGGGGTTACCCAACTCCAATAATAAGGATGTAAGGTGATACTAAATATACAATGTCTATAAGAATATAATGATAAAGAAGTTAAGAATAAAAAGTTATATTGAGGTATGATACAATTGTACTCTTTAATAGTTGATGTATGATATCTGGGCTAAACGATTCCTTCATAGAACGAAGGTATATACAAACTAGCAACTCGGAACCTAGTTTGTTGGTTGTTTGTGGGAAACCACTCAACGTACCATATTGAAACTATTAGAGACTCGATGTGTACCAAGTATAGAAAATAGATACGTATGATGAAAATGTGGAACTCGAATGAAATGTTGAGCAATGTAAATGAAGTTAGAAATTCTTAAAGGAAGAATTGTTATATAAACAAGAAAATTCAAAGAAGAATCTTGAAAAGATATAAAGATAAGAAATTGGAGTTACTTAATTCCAATAGCCAATATAACGAATAATGATGAATAGAAAAAGTTTGTAAGATTAAAAACAGAAATGAAATCGTAAATGATGAATAAAAGGAAAGAAAGTGGATCGTAAAACAAAACGATCACAAGTTAAAAAAAGAATTTTAAGGGAGATGATTATAGAATAAGATCACGACGTGGTCTGTTTAAATTATAAGAAAAAGATGGTCTGTAATATTTGAACAATTATAGCTTGATGCTATGAAGATAATGTACTATGAAATAGTACGAGGTAAACTCGCGAGGAGTTATAAATGACGAGGTACGAAAAATTTGTATCGAGCAAAGAGCAAGTTATAAGCAAGATAGAGTTAGGTGGGATTTCAATTGAGGACTCATGTGATGGCTGAGTTGTACAAACTTTTGTATGGGCGAGGGTTTTGTGGTTGCACTCAGTTTATCACATTGATAATCATTGGAATGTTGGTATCGCGCTATCAATGTATATGCGGCAAAAAGGTGATTCTTCTCTCATGTGTATATTTGATAGTTAGAAACTATTAAGGTTAGTCAGATATTATTATGATTAGGTACGGTTCTTAAAACTAATGCATATGGTAAGTTCGTGATTCATAATAATATGGTATGTTTTGAACCCCTCAGCGAATGGACGCCTATGGTCTGACTAGGATAAGTTCTTAAACTCATATTATTGTGACAAGTCCTGAACTTCCAATGTGCGGTAAGTTTGATGAACTGGGGTATAATTAAGTGTGAATGGAGTATTGAGGATGATATGAATAGATAGACCTATTAAGCAATGGATTATTATAGAAAGTGGAGTTGATGGTGGAAGTAAGGGTATTCCAAATCTTGTATGTGACGTCCCCAAAATAGGTATACAACACCCATTCTGAGTCGTCAAAATACATGGTACAGAAACAACTACAACTTTATTAATACAACATAAAAACTGTGAGTTTAAATACAAATATTGTCATCTAGACAATATCCACACTCAAATAAGTCCTCACTATAATTATTGATACATTATTTTACAAAAATGATGAGGACTACTAAAACGACTTTCTAGAACCTTCATTCCATACCCCGACTAGTACTCGCTACATTCTCGCCTCCTGAGAAGAAAAATGGAACAAAAGGAAAAGGATGAGTTCAACTAGCCCAGTAAAGAATATTATGACCAAGATAATATATAACAAATTATTGTTAGTCTTCAACACGGAAAAATCTAATAGAATACAATAGACAATAAGTTATAAATCAATATTCGCAGCGGAAATAATAATTCATTAGAAGAGTTAAATAGAGAATAAAGTCTACTATCTTCTATATATGAATTTAAAAGTCCATCGTCAATATTTTATCCATGTAACATCAATCAACATATAACTGGAATCAAATATTCATCTTTGCACTACAGGCCAAAGATATTCATCAGTTGGTCATGTTCATCTAAACACCTGTTCATCTTTGCACTACGGGCCAAAGATATTCATTAGAAATCATTCATCTTTGCACTACATGCCAAAAATATTCAGTATTATCATCATTTAGGACTAAGGATGATGAAAAATATTTTAAAGAAAACGAATCTTGTGAAACAAAAGAATAAATATTAAGGATTCATATTTCAGCTATTCCATGTCCAAAAATACCTCATAAAAATTCATAGTGGAGTAAAATTCAAGAATGATAAAAACATGGATACAATCAAAGCTAGTATCCATAATAGATATTTTGGAGAAAAAAAGAAGAAAATTTCATTTTTGGTGAATAGTCAGATTCGTGAATAAATAGTCAGATATCGTGAATAGTAACCCGACACAAAAAGTTTCAAATTTGATAAAAAGTTCAAACCAATATTTTGGCATAATGATATTAAAGAAAATAATATCATTTAAGAAGAAAATAACATCCCTTACCTCGAAAAGGCAAGATTTAACAAGAAGAATCTTTGGATATAGTCTTGAAGGGAATTTGTAATCAGTATAGCAACACTCAAAGTCTCAAAATACTCATATAAGAAAACGGCTTCGATAATATATAGAGAAATCTTTAGTTTCTGGTGTGATTTTTCAATTCTAACCTAAGCACCCTATTTATAGGAAAATGCTTAGAACACCAAAGCAGAAAATTTAATATAATATTAATATATTATATATAAATTCCTACGCACACATTCTAAGATCTGAATTCAGCCACCTTGCACATGTTAATGATGCCCACAAAATATAAAAAATGTTTTTATTAATAAAAATAAATAAAACTTCCAAAAATCAATTATTTCGGAACTTCAGAACTTCAATAATTCTTAATAAATAGCCCTTTTGTCAGAAAAATTCAAACCACATATCTTTTTCATAGGAAATTCCATTCTCTACAACTATGTAAGTTTATGTTTTTCCAAATTCCAAACAGAAACTGACCGAAATCCACAAACGGGCGATTTTACAAGCTATAATCAAATTTCAGTCAAAAAATGGGCCCACAGACATGTTTAACATGTTTTAAACAACTTTTACAACAAAAATACTCTTCCTCCTCATATACTCATATATCCCACATTCATTGTAAAAAATATCATCATTATTATATTATAATAATATAATAAAATATTATTTTATCAAAAAAGATAAAATATCGATTTTCAACAATTGTCACTTTAAAAATTTTCTCCATCTATATCCACATAAAATGAATATTTTCCTCATCATATAAATTAATAATTAATTATTCACAAATAATATTACCGAATCACAATACTAACAACTGACTAAGGGTCCTAAGAAAGAGGGGCTTTCAATAAGGATTTCTCCTCATGGTAGCGCAATTAGGTGACCAAACCTCTCCTTAGACAGAACTTTCTAGACATTGCCAATAATGTTATCTAATAATATTATTCAGATAATATGAATTATTGCTTCGATAATGGAAAATACTGTGTAGTTACAATTATTGAAACAACAGTAATATAAAATATCAACGCAACAATTATTGAATCAATAAAATAAAATATCGAATAAAGAATTATCGTAACAATTATTGAGTAGTGCCTTCTTCTATAAGAATCAATAATTGGTACAATACCGGTAAGCTTCTGTGCACCAACGCCAGACATCGTGTTTTAACCACCGGGTATTCCAACAAGATAATTGAGAATAACTACTGTTATTTATAAAAACTTATACTGCTGCGTTTTCTTCATCCAATCGCTTTTTCGTTATGGGGCCAACACAAGGTCGCTGCGTCACATCATACTAATATTCCACGACGTAAGAATATTCCACGACCAAACGAATATTCTCCGATAAAAATAAATATTTTATAACCACTTGCTTATTTAAAATATTTGAGCATTTTACCCATAACTAACCACATTAATCAAATCAACCCTTACTATTTCAAAATAATAAATAGAGGAAATTTAATTTTATTTATAATAAGTTGGGGTCTTACATTGTAGCTATGCTAGACTTCAAAATTTTTGACATTAAGCTAAATTCGCACTATGTGCATTTTTAAAATGAATTTTTACTCTCAACGCATGGTGACAAATGTGTATGTGTGGACTTCGGGACACTGACACATCGTTACCTGTTGAGATATGATATCACTAAAACTAATTTTCGAAGATTTTTGAACTGTTTAAAGAATAGTCTATGCTAATTATTTCGGCTAGACGAAAATGATTTGAAAATATCAAAATGTATTTTATATCATTAATGCATCATGGAACCTGGTGCAAAGATAATAAAAACGATGGAGTTATCAATGCAGAATGTCTTAGTGTTGGATGTGATATAAGGACCGTCAGTCCACTATGGTATGATGTAGTATGACAAAGTCACAAAATGAAGGAATCTTAAAACGGATTGTAAATACAGTGCGTTATCATGACGTCATAAAAAGATTTTTGAGATTTCTTTAAGATATAAGAATATATATATATATATATGTATATTTTGATTGATGTCCAAATTGTTGTAGAAGTCTATACTATTTGTTTTAGCTAGACGAATATTGAAAGATGTTCATGAAATTCAAGCGTTTCTTGAGAAGTTATGCCAAACCAAATTGTTTTGGCGCGGATTCAGATGTTGAAAAGCTGAGATGAAAAACCCTTTTATAGGGGATTACGCAGAGGCATTTAGATGTTTGTGCACAATATATTGTACGAAGGGTTGATGCCCCTAAGTACGAGGAGTCCCTATAGTCTTATGACTGTTAAAGTTTAAGTTAAAAGATTACTTATAACTATGGACATAGTGAACAACCCTGTTCCAGGGGATAATTTACGCATAGCGTTTAAATGTTTATGCACAATACATCGTACTAAGGGCTTAACACCCTAAGTACGGGAGTCCCTATAGTCTAATGACCGTTAAGGTTTAAGTTGAAAGAGTACTTATAACCGTGGACGTAGTTCAAGGTCTTATGACCCCTCAGCATGATTTGGAATCTTTTAAATTTCCGAGTTATTCATACTGCTTCCCAATTATTGAGCAATTGTGGAAGATTCTTGTTATTCTAAAAGGCGAATGTGGTAAGGATGATATTCCTTAGAAAGAAGTAAGTCGTAGAATGCGACACTGAATGATGAATATATTGAATAAATGAGAAATGAAATTTTGAAATGAGAAAGAGATGAGTTATCAAATAATAATGTAAAACTTTAAATAAAAAAGTTTAATAATTGTAGAAAGATCTTTGTGGAAAGAAAGTGGTTATAAAATCCAATGAATGAATAAAGTATTAACGTAAAATCTATTTTGATAGATTGAATGAATAAAGATTAATAAATAAAATTTCAAGGACGAAATTCTTAGAAGAATGGGTGAATATAATATCCCGAGTGTTTATGATAACGATCTTTAGAAAAGGAAATGAATGGGTTAAAGAATATATAATACTCAGAATATAATTGAGTTCAAGTGAAAGTTATGAAATAAAACCTATAATTTGTTGAAGAAATGAATGTAGTAAGAAATATAAAACCTATATTAAGGTCATGTGTTGAAGTTATTCAACGAAAAGGTTTGATGAAAATCGAGTAAGGGACATTTTGTTGATTCCGAGGACGGAATCCTTATAAGGGAGGAAGGATGTGACAACCCAAATTTTTATAAGTTATTAAAATAAGAATTTAATAATTAAAATTCTTATTATGAGATGTTTGAGTTTGAGTATGTATATATGCGTGCTATATATTTTGAAATATGTGATCGGTGTGTATATATATATATATATATATATATATATATATATATATATATATATATTCATATATTGGGGAAAATGAGGTTTAATAGTTAAGTTAACTATTGAAGAAATTAAATAAACTTTGTAATTATTTTAAATATTTATTGAATTAAATATATAATAATTTAGTTACGTGTGTATGATAATTAAATTAAAGCAAAGGTAAATTTTATTCTTTTCAAGATTTAATTTAATGAATTAATTAAATTAAATGAGTTGTTTAATATGAAAGAAAATAAGTATATTAAATAAAGTAATATTTAAGTCTAATTTATTAATTAAATTAGATACATGTAATTATTTATTAATTATAAGTATAATTATAATAAGATTATAATTATTATTAATTATTATTATTATAAGTTATTTAAATTAACTAAAGGTGTGACACATGAAACTATATAATATAATATTATTAAAATAATCTAGTTTGGGGGAATTGGTGTGTGGCCAAACAAGGCATTGTGGCCTTTGGTCTAATTTAACTGATGAAGACGTATTATTGTGTAACTGAAAGAGTACGTGGGAGGATGGCCATATCTGTTTATTTTTCTACGCGTCTAAATTTTTAAGGCTAAGTTTAGAGAGAGTTTGGTGAGAAGAAGGAAACACATAGAGTTTGGAGAGAGAGCAAGAGAGGAAACATGGTGAATTGGATTCTCTGTGATTGTCAAGGAAAGGAATTCTAAACCTAGTCATCATCTTTTGCTAGTCAACAATCAAGGAATAAGGTATAACTTACTTCAATTTTAACTCTTATGTTTGGAATTTCTATTGATAATTGTGTTGGATTGATACATAAACATGTATGTAAGGTTTATACTCTGTTAATCATCACATATGAGTGTTGTTTGAGTATCAAATTCATGAAATTTGTGTTTGTAAGGAGAAAAGTAAATAACAGTGTATGTTTATGAAAAATAGCTTAAGAAAGTACGAACTTTTATGTCTAATATGTGTTATAATATATAAATTGGTATTGGATTATGTTAGTATGTGAAGAAACAAAAACGACGTAGTTTGAATCATGTCAATTGGTTAAGAAACGAAGGCGTGGCGATTGAATTCGCTAAATGTGTTTAAAACATGAAAATATAGCATGAACACTGAATTGGAACCCTTAAAATGATTTGTTAATATGTTTGAAATGTTATAATTATTCTCTAGATGAGTAGCTAAGAGTTTAACGAGTCCAACGAATCGAAAACCAACTAATTCTTACTTAAAATGAAGAAGTTATGAAGGTTTGAAGTAAATATATTACAAAATCAGAATCAAGAATTCGAAAGCGAAAGATCGCTTGAGAGCGCAAGTAGGGCCGCTAGGAGTTGCTATGTGGTCTTGAGCGCCTTTGGGGTTATGAAGGAATTTAGTGTGGCACTTAAAAAGTATGCCTGTGTGTATTTGTTTTGACCTGTTTTAGTAAAATAGGCATAACATTTTCATACGAACTTCGATTGAGGCAATTCAAGATGATACGGAACGAAGACGAATAGATCTACAACTTTTAGGCTTTATAGGTTTTCAATTTGAGGTCTGTAACAGTAGTTAAAATGGCCATCTTAAGGACTGTTGTATTTTCAGGGGCAATCGGAGGGCGTCGGGCATGCACATATGCTAGTATAGTGCTTCTGCCGATAAACGATGTTATTCTAAGTTATAAAACATGAATGTTAGTAAATATAATGATGCTTAACATTAATAAATGATGTATTAGATAAGTTGTATAAGCATACTAACAATACATAAGAGAGACAAATCGGGCGTGTGACGAATGAACGTTGAAATGTCATAACAAATGTTAATGAACGTAAAAAGTGTTTTACGTCAAATGAAATGAATATAATAAGATATGAAATGGTTTTAACACAATAATGATTCCTAGCAAGACTTAAACACTTGAATGAACTTCGAATAATAAATATAGTGAGATATAAGTCGAAAGTTAACACAATAAAATTGAACATTGTGTATTGATAATAGGAAATGTTATGAGATGTAGAGTAAAGTTTACATTAAAACTACTATGTGTTGCTATGTGACTAATAGTTGATGCGTATAATTATATACTTGTGTAGGGCACATGAAGTGCAGATAACTGTAAGCTGTTAAACTATTATTGGTAAAAAACGATCAAGGCAAGTCTTTCAGTTCCTATTTGTTATGTGAACTTGATGATGAACTGTTTTAAATCTTTATTGAAAATAACATGATGTTATATATATATGTTGAAAGTATGAAACGTTAAAGTCAATGTATGACTATGATGATGAATGCTGATTGAGTAAGGAACTCAATCTTTATACTTGTTATGTGAACTGCAACGTGTATGTTACGTTAGTCCAATGATTATGGAATATATGTTGAGCATGTTGTTATGTGCTACGTGATGCATGAAAACTGTTAGATTTTTTGGGCTATCGAGCTCAACCTTGCAAATAACCACTTTTGCAGGTTAAGAATACAAGGTAACTCTATGTGCTACTTGAATCAGATGTAATGCATGAAGATCTAATATCCTACCCAAGTTGTTATTCTTGTAAACCATGCCTAATGTTTCGGTAAATCTATTAATATTGAATTGTAATATCGTTTTGTGATGTAAACACTTGTAGTATGAAAATGATTTTGAGATACTTAGATGTAAAGGTTGAAAGTTTTGAGTAGTTTATAATAGAAAATTTTAGTTATTTCGCAAATTTCAATGGTTGTATTATTGTTTAATGATGTAAAATTAGAGGTTGAATGTATTGTTAACGATCGATGTTGAGAATTAAATTTTATGAATTTTGGGGTTGTTACAGGCAAAATGACGATTTTGTCCATCACCGAGGTTATCTCCAGTTTTGTGCTGATTTAGTAGTCATTGCTCAGGGTTATCTCTGAGATTGGACTGCTGCAAGTGTTAAATGTCCTCATGGTTGTCTCTAAGGTATGCCTGTCTTCCCGGGGTTATCTCCGAGTTTGGAACTGAGTGCCTCGGGGCTATCACCGAGTGTTGAAGTTGATTGAAAGGTTTGGAACACGCATTTCTGGGGTTATCTCAAGAACTGTAACACGCATTTTATGTGCATTTTAATATGATAAGTATTTTATGCATGCTTAAAGTTGAGAAATTGAATATCTGGGATTAATTGATATATACTGCCATGTGTTATGAAAGATTTTAAGTGTGGCTATTTCTCTATTTTTCGAGAGAGTCCTAATTCTATAGCATAACACACGTGTAAGTAGAATTGATAAAGATTAGATTTGTTGGAAATTGTTTAGCTTTATGAAGGCAGGATAATAATTACAATCAATTGAGTGGTTTACTTGGATATGTCTTGAAACTTTAAGATAATGATTATACTGGAAAGTAATTGATATCACTTAGTTGGCACTTTGCAAATATTACGGAACTAACACTCTGTCCAATCTCCTTAGTAACTTATTTTAAAAATAGTGTGATATGTTTCACGTTAGTGGGTTATCTCTTTAAGAGGATTATGTTTGAAGAAGTCAATCAGATAAGGAACAGAGATATACACGGTTTGAATTATATTGATTTGTTCCTAACGGAAATAAGATTTGATTATTAGAACGAAACTTATCTTGCAACGGTAATAATTTCTGGCTATAAAATTCAATTGAGATATCAGTGTTAGATACAACACTCAAATTAATTTTTGCACTATCATACTTGAAAAGTTATTCTATTATTATTGGTGCAATTTCTCGGCTACTGTGCAATTAAATTAAGATTAATTTTCAGCGAATTTTTGTGAGCTATAAATTGGGTATATCTTTCTACTCTTTGATCATTGCATACATTAGTTGAGTCTTGCATTGTTAAATTGTTTATTTGCTTTGATCATTAGACCTCTATATTTGTAATCTTTTATTTAGACTAAGTGTTGTCTAAAGGTATTTAATCCGGGTGGATTAATGTTTGTTTACAAACAGGTTCAAGGAAGCATTGGTGCTTAAGGGGTGCATTGGTGCACAATGAGCAAAAGTGCTCAAGTGAATTATTGTAATTCAAAGTATTGATAGAATCTTTTTTGTAAAAAGAGTCAATTTAAGGTCATGATACATTTTGGTACATGATACATTTTGGTACTCCCACGATGGATTGAAAACGGTGTGTTGTGTGCCTCCATTATGATTCTATGCTTCAAGCCAAAATTGTTAGGAACATAAAGTTTGGAGTAGACTCGAAGTATTCCTTCTTCATCGATTCTTTCTTCTAGAATAACACCTTTTTGCACTTTCTTCTTCATACACATCAGCTCCATGTCCGTAGCTTGGGCAACTTTAACTTTATCGATTAAAGTCGGTTCTACTCGTATGCTTGATATCATCACATGGGTACTTGGAGCCTTTACCTCTATCTCCATCCTTTGTAAGTCATACAAAATGGGCCTTTGTGTTAACAACATTGCACTCGTACCCGGATATGATCTTCTACTCAATGCGTCAGCTATCACGTTTTCTTTTCCAGTATGATATTGGATGGTATGATCGCAATCTTTCAATAGCTCGAGCCAACGTCATTGCCGCATGTTGAGTTCCTTTTGGGTGAAGAAATATTTGAGGCTTTTATGATCTGTATTGATCTCCACTTTCTCCCCATACAGGTAGTGTCTCCAGATCTTTAACGCGAAAATGACTGCTGCCAACTCCAGATCATGAGTAGGATAATTCATCTCATATTCTTTGAGTTATCGTAAGGCATAGGCTATGACTTTCCCATATTGCATGAGAACACATCATAACCCTTTGCCTGAAGCATCACTGTAAATAACAAATCCATCCAAACCAGGTGGTATTGCCAGAACAGGTACCGAAATGAGTCTCCTCTTGAGCTCTTGGAAACTCTTCTCACATTCCTTGCTCCATATAAATTTTTTATCTTTCTGAGTTAGCTGAGTTAACGGAGTAGCGATTCGAGAAAATCCTTCCACGAATCTCCGATAATAACCAAATTAAGCCCGAAAAGCTACGTATTTCGATACCACCAAACTTCGTTTGCTCCCAACTTCAGTCTCGCTTCAATCTTCACCGGGTCAATAGATACTCCATATTTTGACACCACGTGCCCAAGGAATGCTACTTCCTCAAGCTAGAACTCGCATTTCTTCAGCTTGACATATAGATTGTTGTCACGAAGCCTTTAAAGTGCCATCTTCAAATGGTGCTAATTGTAAGACCCCGAAATTTTTTTTAAATAAAAAGGAATTTCCTTTATTTATTATTTTGAAATAGTAAGGGTTGATTTGATTAATGTGGATAGTTAAGGGTTAAATATGCAAATATTTCAAAATAAGCAAGTGGTTATAAAATATTCATTGTTGTCGGGGAGTATTCGTTTGGTCGTGGAATATTCGTACTGTCGGGGAATATTCGTACGACGGCGCAGCCATGTGTGGGCCCCATAACGGAAAGTGATTGGATGAAGAAAATGACAAATATAAGTTGTTTTTAAATAACGGCGTAGTTATTCTGCAAGTATCTTGTTGGAATACCCGGTGGTTTAAAACACACTAATACGCGTTGTTGAAAGCGGTTACTGCGAATTGCACCAATTATTGATTCTTACGTAAGAAGGCACTACTCAATAATGGTTACAGTAATTACTGTTCAGTATTTTATTTTATTGAGTTAATAATTGCTGCGTTGATATTTTATATTGCTGTTGTTTCAATAATTGTCATTACACAGTATTTTCATTATCGAAGCAATAATTCATATTATCTGAATAATATTATTAGATAATATTATTGGCAATGTCTAGAAAGTTACATCTAAGGAGAGGTTTGGTCACCTAATTGCGCCAAGAAGAAGAAATTCTTATTGGAAAGCCCCCTTTCCTAGAACCGCCTGGTTGTCAATATATTGTGATTCTCGTAATATTATTTGTGAATAATTAATTATTGATTTATATGATGAGGAAAATATTGATTTTATGTGGATATAGATGGAGAAAATTTTAAAATGACAATTGTTGAAAATTAATATTTTATCTTTTTACGATAAAATAATTCATTTAAATATATTATTTTAATAATATATTAACGGTGATATTTTTACAACGAATGTGGGATATATGAGTATACGAGGAGGAAGAGTATTTTTGTTGCAATAAATGTTTAAAACATGTTAAACATGTCGGTGGACCCCATTTATTGACTGAAATTTGATTATAGCTTGTAAAATTGCCCGTTTGTGGATTTCGGTCAATTTCTGATTGGAATTTGGAAAAGCTTTCTTCTGTAAAGTTGTAGAAAATTGAATTTCCTATAAAAACTCGCGAGATTCGAATTTTCTGATGAAAGGGCTATTTATTATGAATTATTGAAGTTTGAAGTCTCAAATAATTGATTTTTGAAGTTTAAAATATTTAAAATTAGAAAACGTTTTTTCTTAATTTTTTCTAGAAGGTGGCATGTGTTTGATGGC
The DNA here is from genome assembly GCA_020205615.1 of Panax quinquefolius. NCBI lineage: Eukaryota > Viridiplantae > Streptophyta > Magnoliopsida > Apiales > Araliaceae > Panax > Panax quinquefolius. The sequence continues at coordinate 339,166 of JAINUW010000625.1, forward strand.
TGAAATCAGATTCTAGACATGTGTAGAAAATAATATAATTATATTATTAATTTATTAAATTTTTTCGCTTTGGTGTTCTAAGCAAATTTCTATAAATAGGGTGCTTGGGTTAGAATTGAAAATCACACCGTAAATCAAGTTTCTCTCTCTATATTATCGAGCGTATTCTTGTGAGTATTTTGAGTATACTTTGAGTATTGCTACTGATTGCAAGTTCAAGTCATAGCCTATATCAGGTGTTTCAAATTTAGAAAGTCTTGATCTTTCGAGGTAAGGGATATTATTTTTTTCGTAATGATATTATTTCTTCAATATCATTATCTTTGAAATGTTGATCCTGAAGTTTTTATCAAATTTGGAACTTTTTCATGTCTGGGGTTACTATTCATGGGTTACTATTCATGAGTTACTATTCACGAAGTTACTATTCATGAAAGTTCTTATTCACGAGTTACTATTCACGAGTACTATTCATGAAGCGTGAAGATGTTTTTTGTGGAATTTCTATCTTTTGGTGTCTGAGTTCTTATTCACGATATACTAAGACTATTCACGATATCTGACTATTCATAGAAAAATAAAATTTCTTCTTTTTGTCCAAAATATCTATTCGGATACTAACTCGATTGTATCCATGTTTTGATCATTCTTGAATTTTACACCACTATGATTATTTTTGAGGTATTTTTGGGCGTGGATAAAACCAAGTACTAATCCTTAATCCTTAATCCTTGTCATTTTGTTTCAATGGATTCGTTTCTTTAAAAAAATATTTTCATCATCCTCGGTCTTAAATGATGATATTATTGAATATCTTTGGCCTGTAGTGCAAAGATGAATGATTTCGAAGAATATCTTTGGCCCAGTAGTGCAAAGATGAGCAGTGTTGAGATGAATATGACCGATTGATTAATATCTTTGGCCAGAGTAAAGAGATGAGCAGTGTTTAAATGAACATGACCAATGATGAATATCTTTGGCACGAAGTGTAAAGATGAATATTTGATTCAGATGCATATTGATTGATGTTACAGGATAAAATATTGATGATGGATTTGTTAAATTCATAGATTATAGTAGATTTCATTCTCTACGTAACTCTTCTATGAATTATTATTTCACTGCGTAATATTGTTCGAAACTTGTTGTCTATCATTGTATTCTATCGATTTTTCCTGTTGAAGACTAACGATAATTTGTTGTATATTATCTTAGTCATAATATTCTTTATCGGGCTAGTTGAGCTCACCCTTTTCCTTGTTGTTCCATTTTTCTTCTCGGGGAGGCGAGAATGTAGCGAGTACTAGTCGGGGTATGGAATGAAGGTTCTAGAGAGAGTTGTTTAGTAGTCCTCACAATTTTTGTAAAATAATGAATCAATAATTATGATGGGGATTTATTTGCATGTGGATTTTGTCTAGAAGACAATATTATATTTAAACTCACAGTATATATTGTCGTATTTCACACGACATTTGTATTATTGAAGTTGTAGTTTGCTTCTTGTACCATGTATTTGGCGACTCAGAATGGGTGTTGTGTATACCTATTTTGGGGGCGCCACGATTGGTATCGAGCTTAGGATATGATCTCTGGCGGAGATCGGAGAATAGAACTAGGAGGGAGAGACGAGTAAATCCTTCGCTAGTGTGTCCTACCTAAGCTTATTTGTTAGTTGGTCGGTATATAGGGATATTATGTGATATATTGATTTCCTTAATTAACCCTTGTTTTATAGCAAGATTTGAGAATGTCGATTGAGAATATTAAATGGAGTAAATGAGACCGTGGAGATGCCTCAGACTTACCAACGAGGAGAACGTCGTGTAACAGTGGCAATGTTCCTCCGTGAACAACACCACCGAAAGAGATGATGAACGAGGGGATGTTTAGAAGCTTTTTGCGATTCATGCAAAAATCGAGACGAGGAGACTCGTGTTCAAAATACAGGAGGAAATGATAGCAATTTCGGGTGGTCACATAAGCGATTCAAAGAGTTGGGACCACTGCACTGGGAAAGCCGGATCCGATTAAGGCGGAGACGTGGGTCAAACAAATTACCAAGATATTCGATGTCTTGGGATGCACGGAGGAACAGAAAGTTCCATTCGCCGCTTTTATGTTCCGTGGCGCAGGCGAGACATCGGTGGGAATACGTGAAGGCATCCATCCACCATTGCACTCAAAGATGTCATGGGAGACGTTTCAGAAACAGTTCAATGACAAGTACTTCCCTGAAAGTATTCGTCATATGAAGGAAGTGGAGTTTATTAGACTAGAGCAGAATAACATGACGATTGTCCCAAAGACGAGGCGAAGTTCATGAGTTATCCAGGTTTGCACCTCATTTGGTGGAGAATGAGGAACGATGACGCGGATGTTTCTGAGAGGTTTGAAACCCGACATACGCCAGTATCTCATTTCTCATAAATTTTCTCTCTATTCAGATGTTGTCAACAGGGCTCAGTTTGTTAGAGCGAGATAACGAGTACGTTCAACCGAGGGACCATAACCAGGATCATCTCAAGATAGCAAGCATCATCGTAATAACGATAACCACGGAGAAAGAAGAATACTGACAAAGCGGAACCACTGGTGGTAATCGTGGCCATGAAAATAGAAGAAGCGAGTCGGGAGGAGATTTTAAAAAAGGAGATTCAACAACGACCATGTGAAGACGTCGGCGCCAAGAGCAACTAGTTTTATGGAGGAGAACGACCACCCGTCAGTATATGTTACAAAATGCGGAAAGAGGGACATATCACCCAAACCGCCCACAGCAGTTCAAGGTATGCTATAATTGTGGAAAGGAAGGACATATCGCTCGAGATTGTACGAAGAATAAACCTAGTTCAATGGGACGGTGACTCAAAAGATCGTCCCCGTAAAAGTCAAAGTCAACGATTCCGGAAGAGCGTTTGTTGTGATCGGTCAAAATGCGAGGAACCCGAACGGTTAGCACAGGTTAGTTAATTATAAATTCTTCAAGTATATACCTTACTAGATATTGGTTCTACCCATTCTTTTATCTCTCTTACTTGCGCTCAACGTTTGAACTTGACTACGGAGAAATTAAACTTTGACCTATCTGTGGAGACTCCATTAGGAGAAACTTTCATTACATCCGTTGTTTAAAAATCTTACTTGATTCAAGTTGGCACTATCACATTACCTGTTAACCTTATTTCTATAGAGATATTTGTTTTTGATGTGATTTTAAGGTTAACTACTCATCATGCCGAAATTGATTATTTTCGTAAGGTTGTTAGTTTTCATATTCCTAAGCAAACGTTATTCAATTCAAGCAATCAAACCATTGTAGTCAAACATTTTCATATCAAGCCATGAAGTCATTCGTTTATTACGGATGTCAAATTTTCTTAGTCCATGTTATGGATTTGAATAAAGACACGTCGATTTGAATAATATTCTGTTGTTATTGATTTTCCCGACGTATTTCTGAAGAATTTCTTGGCTTACTCCCAAAGTTCGATATTAAATTTTGTATCGACTTTGAACCCCAGACAAAACTCATTTCTAAAATCTCATATCGAATGGCTCCTATTGAACTTGAGGAGTTAAAATTCAACTATAGAATTTGGTACTGAGCCTTTATCTTGTGACTTCCTTTGTGGAATTCACCTAAGCCGAGACTCTCTGTAGGGGACGTCATATTAGATGCGATAGTAAAGCGATAGGTGTCATTGTGACGTCTTTATCCAAGATTGGGATATGAGTCACAGTTGAGAGCAACCTAAGTCGAGAATCGAAATACGTAGCTTTCTAGGCTTAGTTGGTTATTATCGGAGATTCGTTGAAGGATATTCTCGAATCGCTATTCCATTAACGATCCGACTCGTAGAGATACAAAATTCGAATGGAGCAAGGAATGTGGGAAGAGCTTCAAGAACTCAAGAGGAGACTCATTTCAAAGACATGTTCGATCATGCCATCCCGAAAAGCGAACGTGGTAGCCGACGATGATGAGTAGAAGATCATATGCGGAACGAAAAGTGCGATGATGTCAAGTATACGACAGAGCCAACTTTAATAGAAAAAGTTAAGGTTGCTCAAGCCACCGACCCTTGAGTTGATGCGTATGAAGAAGAAAGTACAAGAAGGAGCTATTCCTAAGCGAGAATTGATGAAGAAGGAATACTTGAGTCCACTCTAGACTTTGTGTTCCTAACGACTACGATTTGAAGTACAAGATTATGATGGAGGCACACAATACGCCATTTGCAATCCATCCGGAAGTACTAAAATGTATCGTGATCTTCGACATACATTTTGGTGGAACAATATGAAGAGAGAGATTGCAAAGTTTATCTCGATGTGTTTAACTTGCCAACGTAAAAGGCGGAGCATCTTGTACCTAAGGGTCCGTTGCAACCACTTGAGATTCCGGAATGGAAGTGGGAACACATTACTATGGATTTCGTTACTGGGTCTTCCCGCGTTTCTCAAGGCATCAATGCTATTTGGGTTATTGTTGATAGATTAACCAAGTCTGCTCATTTCTTACCGATACGGGAGACTTATTCCCTTGAACGTCTTGCTAGTATGTACGTGAATGAGATTGTGAGGTTGCATGGCAAGCCTGTATCCATAGTTTCGGATCGTGACCCAAGATTCACTTCAAGATTTTGGGTTAGCTTGCAAAAAGCTATGGGCACGGATTTACGATTTAGTTTGGCATACCATCCTCAAACGGATGGGCAATCAGAAAGGACTACTCAAACTCTTGAAGATATATTAAAACTCTGTGTCCTAGATTTCAAAGGAAGTTGGGATAAGTACTTGCCATTGGTGGAATTCTCATACAACAATAGTTATTAAACAAATATAGGCATGGTTCCATTCGAAGCATTATATGGACGAAAATGTTGTTCTCCAATATGTTGGGATGAGGTGGGTGAAGCAACATTGTTGGGACCCGAGTTAGTACGTATGATTACCGAAAAGATCCAAATGATTCGACAACGTATACAAACGGCACAAGATCGACAAAAGAGTTATGCGGATCTTCATTGAAAGGACGTGGAATTTAATGTAGGGGATCATGTATTGTTGCGAGTTGCTCCATGGAAGGGTGTTATAAGATTTGGGAAGAGAGGAAAGCTCAATCCACGATTTATTGGTCCATTTCAAATTCTTGACCGAGTAGGAAATGTAGCCTATAGACTTGCGTTACCTCCAAGTAGTATGTCTCGTGTTCATAATGTGTTTCACATATCCGTACTTCGTAAATATGTGAAAGACCCGAACCACGTTATTGAGTTAGAACCGGACGAGAGATAGCCAAGACTTAACGTATGAGGAGGTACTGCCAAGATTTTGGATAGGAAGGAGCATGTCCTACGCCAAGAAAGGTCATACCACAAGTTAAAGTTTTGTGGAGGAATCATGCTATAGAGGAAATGACCGGGAATTGGAAACGGAAATGAAAGCGAGGTATCCTCACCTTTTCAAACACACAGTCGTGACGTCACGTCAATTTCGAGGACTTAAATTTCATAAGGAGGGAGGTTGTAAGACCAAATTTTTTTAAATAAAAAGGAATTTCCTTTATTTATTATTTTGAAATAGTAAGGGTTGATTTGATTAATGATGGATAGTTAAGGGTTAAATATGCAAATATTTCAAAATAAGCAAGTGGTTATAAAATATTCATTGTTGTCTGGGAATATTCGAAATGTCGGGCTTGGGAATATTCGTGACGATACGACCGATAATGTGTGGGCCCCATAACGGAAAGTGATTGGATGAAGAAAATGACAAATATAAGTTGTTTTTAAATAACGGCGTAGTTATTACTGCTATTATCTTGTTGGAATACCCGGTGGTTAAAACACACTAATACGCGTTGTTGAGCGGTTATATTTTAATTGCACCAATTATTGATTCTTACGTAAGAAGGCACTACTCAATAATGGTTACGAGAATTACCGTCAAAGATTTTATTTTATTGAGTTAATAATTCTTTGCGTTGATATTTTATATTCGTTGTTTTCAATAATTGTCATTACACAAGATTTTTCATTATCGAAGCAATAATTCATATTATCCGAATAATATTATTAGATAACATTATTGGCAATGTCTAGAAAGTTACGCTCTAAGGAGAGGTTTGGTCACCTAATTGCGCGCCAAGAAGAAGAAATTCTTATCGAAAGCCCCTCTTTCCTAGAACCCGCTCGGGTTGTCAATATTGTGATTCTCGTAATATTATTTGTGAATAATTAATTATTGATTTATATGATGAGGAAAATATTGATTTTATGTGGATATAGATGGAGAAAATTTTTAAAATGACAATTGTTGAAAATTAATATTTTATCTTTTTCTGATAAAATAATTCATTTAAATATATTATTTTAATAATATATTAACGGTGATATTTTTTACAACGAATGTGGGATATATGAGTATACGAGGAGGAAGAGTATTTTTGTTGCAATAAATGTTTAAAACATGTTAAACATGTCGGTGGACCCCATTTATTGACTGAAATTTGATTATAGCTTGTAAAATTGGCCGTTTGTGGATTTCGGTCAATTTCTGATTGGAATTTGGAAAAACTTTCTTCTGCAAAGTTGTAGAGAATTGAATTTCCTATAAAAACTCGCGAGATTCGAATTTTCTGATGAAAGGACTATTTATTATGAATTATTGAAGTTCCGAAGCTCCGAAATAATTGATTTTTGGAAGTTTAAAATATTTAAAATTAGAAAAACGTTTTTTCTTAATTTTTTCTAGAAGGTGGCATGTGTTTGATGGCTGAAATCAGATTCTAGACATGTGTAGAAAATAATATAATTATATTATTAATTTATTAAATTTTCGCTTTGGTGTTCTAAGCAATTTCTATAAATAAATAGGGTGCTTAGGTTAGAATTGAAAATCACACCGTAAATCAAGTTTTCTCTCTATATTATCGAGCGTATTCTTATGAGTATTTTGAGTATACTTTGAGTATTGCTATATACTTGCAAGTTCAAGTCATACTTTATATCAAGGTGTTTCAATTTGTAAAGATCGATCTTTCGAGGTAAGGGATATTATTTTTTTTCGTAATGATATTATTTCTTCAATATCATTATCTTTGAAATGTTGATCTGAAGTTTTTATCAAATTTGGAACTTTTTCATGTCTGGGGTTACTATTCATGGGTTACTATTCATGAGTTACTATTCACGAAGTTACTATTCGAAGTTACTATTCACGAAGTTACTATTCACGAGTACTATTCATGAAGCGTGAAGATGTTTTTTGTGGAATTTCTATCTTTTTTGGTGTTTGAGTTACTATTCACGATACGGCACTATTCACGATAATCTGACACTATTCATTAGAAAAATAAAATTTCTTCTTTTTGTCCAAAATATCTATTCCGGATACCAACTCGATCAGTATCCATGTTTTGATCATTCTTGAATTTTACACCACTATGATTATTTTTGAGGTATTTTTGGGCGTGGATAAAACCAAGTACTAATCCTTAATCCTTAATCCTTGTCATTTTGTTTCAATCGGATTCGTTTCTTTAAAAAAAATATTTTCATCATCCTCGGTCTTAAATGATGATATTATTGAATATCTTTGGCCCGTAGTGCAAAAGATGAATGATTTCTGAAGAATATCTTTGGCTCAGTAGTGCAAAGATGAACAGTGTTGAGATGAACATGACCGATTGATTAATATCTTTGGCTCTGAGTAAAAAGATGAGCAGTGTTTAAATGAACATGACTAATGATGAATATCTTTGGCTGTAGTGCAAAGATGAATATTTGATTCCAGATGCATATTGATTGATGTTACAGGATAAAATATTGATGATGGACTGTTAAATTCATAGATTATAGTAGATTTCATTCTCTACGTAACTCTTCTATGAATTATTATTTCATTGTGAATATTGATCCGAAACTTGTTGTCTATTGTATTCTATTAGATTTTTCCTGTTGAAGACTAACGATAATTTGTTGTATATTATCTTAGTCATAATATTCTTTATCGGGCTAGTTGAGCTCACCCTTTTCCTTGTTGTTCCATTTTCTTCTCAGGAGGCGAGAATGTAATAGTACTTAGTCTGGGGTATGGAATGAAGGTTCTAGAGAGAGTTGTTTAGTAGTCCTCACAATTTTGTAAAATAATGAATCAATAATTATGATGGGGATTTATTTGCATGTGGATTTTGTCTAGAAGACAATATTATATTTAAACTCATAAGATATATTGTCGTATTTCACACGACATTTGTATTATTGAAGTTGTAGTTTGCTTCTTGTACCATGTATTTGGCGACTCAGAATGGGTGTTGTGTATACCTATTTTGGGGGCGTCACACTTATGATCTTCACGGCTTTTGGAATATATGAGGATGTCATCAATAAAGACAACAACGAACTGATCCAAATATTCTTTGAACACACGGTTCATCATATCCATGAAAGCAGCAGGAGCATTAGTCAATTCAAACGACATGAGTAAGAATTCATAATGCCCGTACCGAGTTCTGAAGGCAGTCTTTGGAATATCCTCAATTTTAATCTTTAGCTGATGATATCTAGAACGAAGATCGATCTTTGAAAAGAATTGTGATCCTTGCAACTAGTCGAACAAGTCATCAATGTGAGGTAGCGGATACCTATTCTTGATGGTGACATGATTCAATTCCCGGTAGTCAATACAAAGTCGCATACTCCCGTCTTTCTTCTTTACAAATAAAATATGGGGTTTTAGAAATGGGATTTGTACCAGGTTCAAGGTCAATAAAGAATTCAACTTCACGTTCAGGGGGTAGACCGGGAATTTCTTCAGGAAATAAATCAGGAAATTCATTAACAACAGAAATATTATTCAAATCTGACGTGTTTTTGTTTAAGTCCATGACATGGGCTAAGAAAGCTTGACATCCATTTTTCAATAAACGAATAGCTTTATGGCTTGATATAACAGTGATTGACTTTAGTGGTTTGATTGCTTGATTTCACATAGCAGGTTGGTCAGGAATATGAAAACTGACAACCTTACGAAAATAATCAATTTTAGCATGATGAGTGATTAACCAATCAATCCCTAAAATCACATCAAATGCAAGTATTTTCAAAGAAATAAGATCGACATGTAATGTGATGGTACCAACTTGGATCAAGCTAGACTTATAAATAGTGGATGTAACAAAAGTTTCTCCTAACAGAGTTTCAACAGATAAGTCAAAGTCTAACTTCTCCAGAGTCAAGTTCAAACGTTGAGCACAAGCAGGAGAAATAAAAGAATGGGTAGAACCGGTATCTAATAAGGTATAAACTTCACAAGAGTTTATGATTAGCTTACCCGTGATCACCTCGTTCGGGTTCCTCGCGTTTTGGGCAGTCACGACAAACGCTCTTCCAGGAACCACCTACTTTGACTTGAACGGGTCATCCTTTGGAGTCACCATCTCTGTTGGACTTGGTTTCTCTACAAGACAATCCTTAGCTACATGACCTTCCTTTCCACAGATATAACACATATGGATTGTTGTGGGCAGTTTGGGCTGATGTGTCCCTCTTTCCCGCATTTATAATGAACGACCGATGATTTTTCTCCTCCCCTAGAAACAGTTGATGTTTGTGCTGACGTCTTCATGTTATCATTGTTGTACATTCTCTTTTTGAAATCTCCTACCGACTCGCTTCTTCTACATCATGGCCACGATTACCACCAGAGTGGTTACCACTTTTATCTGAATGTTTTCATCCCTGCTGGTTGTCATTGATCTGATGACTGCTGCCACCAGTATGACCCTGGTTGTGGTCCCTCGGTTGAACATACTCATTATCTTACTCTAATAATTGAGCCTTGTTTACAACATCTGAATATAAAGAAAATTTATGAGAGATAAGATATTGTCGAATCTCAGGTTTTAGACCTCTCAGAAACATCCGCGTCATTCGTTCCTCATTCTCTACCAAATGAGGTGCAAACCTGGATAACTCTGCGAACATCGCCTCGTACTGGGACACCATCATGTTATTTTGTTCCAGTCTGATAAACTCTACCTCCTTCATATGACGAATACCTTCAGGAAAGTACTTGTCATTGAATAGTTTCTGAAATGTTTCCCAAGACATGTTGAGTGTGGCAGACTGGGTACGCTTCACAGATTCCCACCAGTAATCTGCCTCACCACGGAACATAAAGGTGGCGAATGGAACCTTCTGTTCCTCCGTGCATCCCAAGATATCAAATATCTTGGTAATTTGTTTAACCCACATTTCCGCCTTGATCAGATCCGGCTTTCCCATAAATTCTGGTGGTTCTAACTCTTTGAACTGCTTGGCTGTGACAAGCCGCGCATTGCTATCATTTTCACCCATATTTTGTACATGAGTCTCGTTCGTCTAATTTTGCAAGAACTGCAAAAAGCTTCTAAACATTCCATCATTCATCATTTGTTCGGTAGTGTTGTTTACAGGAAGAATATTGCATTCCTGTTGCACGTTCCCCTGGGTGGTGATTAAAGGCGTCTCCACGGTCTCATTCACTCCATTGTTAATATTTGTAGCTGTCATTCTCAAATACTGCCATAAAACAAGGGTTAATTAAAGAAATTAACATGCTACATAATATCCTTATATTATGACCGTCCAAACAAATAAGCTTAGGTAGGACACACTAGCAAAGGATTTACTCGTCTCTCCCCTCCTAGTTTTATTCCTCGATCTCCGCCAGAGACCCAAACTTATTGAATAAAAATGAATTTTCTATAAATATTATTTTTGAATATTATGGAGTGAAATTGATATAATGTTATAGTTGTGGATAATATTTATAAATTTTGCAAAGTACGCAAGTTGTTATATAATATTCGATTGGTCGGGGAATATTCGTTTTAACAGGGAATATTCGTACAACGACACAATCATTAGTGGACCCCACAACGAAATTATTTTTGGATTGAGAAAACGACAAAAATACTTTATGAAAATAACGGCGGAAGTTTTACCGTTAACTAATGAAACACCCGATGTTAAAAGTATAGTAATACGCGTGGTTGCATAGTAGCACGGTATTAATTATTGATGTTTACGTGATATGTCACTCAGTTTTGTTGGTATTAATGTAATAATATAGAAGATCTTTTTATATAAAACAGAATACTTTTATAAAGTTATTCTATAAATAGAATATATTATTTTCTATTATGCATAGTGTTTATATAGTGTAATCAGTATAGTGTTTTGCATAGTAAAATCTTTTTATATAAAATGTAATATTTTTATAAAGTTATCTATTTTATTATACAATAATTAGAATATATTATATTTTATTATGCATAGTGTTTGCATAAGTGTCTCGTGATAGTGTTTGCATAGTAAAATCTTTTATAAAGTTATTCGATTATAAATAGAATATATTATATTTTATTTAAAAGATTTTGCTTTAAATATGGACCGTCAGATTAAAGTAAATCAATATGGACCGTTCATGAGTTAGATACTATGCAATCCATTTTTCTATAAATAGAAGCTCATTCCTTCATTATTTTCTTTTTAATTCTTTGAAACTCTAGAGATAAACTATAGAGAGAAAGAAGAAAGTATTCTCGCTACTTCACTACTTATATATCCAAAGACTCTTCTTCTTAAGGTAGGGAATATTATTTGTTGTACTCAGTAAGGGGTGTTATTCTTTTTATATTCATGAAGAGAACTTATGTTATTCCATTCTTTATTATTACGTTGGAATAACTTTGATATCTGTGAGCTACCCTATACTTGGTGACATTCTTCTATTATTCCGTCTTTACTATTCTCGTTGAATATCCCGATCGCGCTTTTACTCCGGACTGATTCCGCCTCTTTATTATTACATTGGAATATCTTGTGGCGCTTTACGCGTCGGACTGGTTCCGCTCTTTATCATTATTCTATTGGAATATCCACGTTTATGCGTTTCTGTGGGACCGATTAAAATCCTTATTAGTATTCGTTGGAATAACTGTCGCTCATAATGAAGTACCGCATGCATGGTGATTTTTGTTGTTATTCCATTCTTTATTATTCTGTTGGAACTTCCTGTCGATGTGAATTTTGCTTGACCTGGTTCCGTTATTTAGTATTATGTTGGAATAACCTATCTATGCGAAGGACCACATGCATGGTGATTTCTTTTGTTATTCCATTCTTTATTATATTCAGTTGGTTAAAGTTTTGACTTCTATACTCCATGAAATTAGTGGAATATCCTTGATAATTGCGCTTCATCCAGTATCTTTGTAAGACCCCAACTTTTATGAATAAAGAATAATTTTTTTCAATTATATTTTTTATATATTATGGTATTGATTTGATATAATGTTATAGTTCAAGGGTATATATATAAATTTTGCAAAAGTACGTAAGTTGTTATATAATATTCGATTGGAAGGGAATATTCGTTTTAACAGGAATATTCGTATAACCAAGACAATCATTGGTGGACCCCACAACGGAATTATTGTTTGATTGAGAAAATGACAAAAAAATACTTTATGAAAATAACTACGGAGGTGTTACCGTTAAAACCGTTGAACTACCCTAGTAGTAAAAAAGTACAAGAATACGCCAGAGTTGTGACAAGAAACACACAAGATTGATTATTAATGCTTACGTGAGAAGTCACTCAGCTATACTCAATTATTGCTACAGTAATTGCTGCATCATATTTCTCATATTATTGATTCAATTATTGTTACAGTATCATCTGCATTATATGATATATTATTAAATCAATAATTGAGATGACAAAATTATTCATATTATTATTTGCAATATTGACAATGTCTAGAAGTTCTGTCAAGGAGTGGTTTGGTCACCTAATTGCTCGCCAATAAGGAGAAATCCTTATCGGAAAGTCCCCTCTTTCCTGGGAACGACCTGATTGTTAAATATTGTGAATTATAATATTAATGATGATTAAGTTTGTGTTGATTAAAGATGAATTTTATAGTTCCATTGTGTTGGACTTATTTGTGTTAGTATAATTGATGTCCGGAGGATATATTGTTCAATTGGGTATTCGTGACACTTTGAGTACTATTCACGAGTACTATTATTCTATTCGAAGTTATTCTATTCATGTTAAGTTACTATTCACGGGTACTATTCACCCATAAGATATATTTATTTTTCATCCAAATCATTTTTGGGTACAATATTATTCCATGAGGAGATGTGTTAATTTTTCAGACCGTTGGTTGATGATATAATAGTAAATCAATATGGACCGCTGATGGAAGTTATAATAGTAAATCAATATGGATCGCCGGTTTAAAGTTTTAATAGTAAATCAGTATGGACCGTTGTTTTTAGTTTTAATAGTAAACCGATCTGGATTGTCCGTTTAAAGTAAATCAATCTGGATCGTTCATAAATTAGTTACTATGCAGTCCATTCTTCTATAAATAGAAGCTCATTCCTTCATTATTTCTTACGAATTCACTGAAACTCTAGAGAGAGAATTATAAGAGAACCTATAGAAAAGTATTCTGTTACTTCCCTACTCTTATATTCAGTTTCTTTTACAGTAAGGGATGTTATTTGTTGTACTCATGAAGAGAACTTCTGTTATTCCATTATTTATTATTCTGTTGAAATAACATGTATACGCGGGCTACCCTATACATGGTGACATTCTTCTAATATTCCGTTCTTTATTATTCGTCGTAATATCCGTCCGCGCATGCGTGCATTTATTTATTTGACTGGTTCCATTATTTATTATTATTCGGAATAATATCCTGCGTAATATCGCTGCACGCGCTGCACCTAGTTCCATTATTTATTATTATTATTCGTAATATCCTCATTCATGCGTTTACACACGACCGGGTTCCATCCTTTATTATTATTTGTTGATTAACTCCGCCATAAGGGTCTATCGCATGCATGGTGATTTCTTTTGTTATTCCATTCTTTATTATACTCAGGTTGGTTAAAACTTTGACTTCTATACCCATGAAATTAGTGGAATATCTTTGATATTTGCGCTTCATCCAAAGATCTTTTCATGGAAATATTCTTTCGAGCATTCTTGAATTTTACTCTACAAAGCAAAAGATCATGTCGACAATTTGGACGTTATCGTCCTAGATAAATTAATTCTTGAACTTGTTTTATTGAATTTTTATATCATTGTCATCATCCTCATGTTTATATTTTGTTGAAAATCATCTGTGGTTCGTAGTGCATAGATGGATTTGGTATGATTATGACCGTGGATTATTCGTGTAATCATGACCGTAATGTTACAAATGATGTGATAAAAGTCCTCATCGCCCGTGTAGTGCATTGATGGACGATTGTTGGCATGATCATGACCATTAATAAATACACGAATGTCCTCGCCCAAGAATGCATGGATAATTTGTGGTCGTGATACTAAAGAATATCCTGGTCAGAAAAGGTGGGTGATTCGATGATGTGGATTATTTATTGTCGTGAGTCCCAGTGAAAAAAGTGATGAAAACCTTTAAATCATAGAAGATAGTAGATTTTATTCCCTACTTGACTCTTCTAATGGATTGCTTGTTCACCGTAGTTAAACTTGATAGTTATTATATTTTATAAGTTTAACATCGTTGAAGGCTAACGATAAATTATTCTCGCATTATCTTAGTCATAATATTTTTCATCGGGCTAGTTGAGCTCACACATTTCTTTCACCGTTTTCTTGTGAAATGAGAACGTAATGGGACTAATCGGGGAATAGAGTGATGGTCCTAGATGGTGCATTAGTAGTCCTCACTATTCGTGAAATAGTGTGATAATAATTGTAATGAGGACTTCTTTTGAGTTTGTATAATCTCTAGTAGACAATATTTGTATTCAAACTCACAGCTTTATGTTTTGTCGTATTGTATACTACAGTCAGTTGTATTATTAAGTTGTATTTAAATTCGCATACATGTATCCGGGCGACTCAAGATGGGTGATGTATACCTAATTTGGGGGCGCCACATTTGGTATCAAAGCTTAGGATATGATCCCCTGCTAAGATGTGAGAATAGAACTAGAGGGGAGAGACGGGAAATTCTTCGCTAGTATGACCTACCTAAGTTTTTTTAGTGGTATTTAATTGGACTCACGTAATATAGGGATAATATGTTATATGTCAATTAACCTTTTGTTTTATGGCGATTCAAAATGACATCCGAGAATGTTGAGAATAGCAATGGAGCACAAAGCACCGTTGATTCACCACATATCAATAATCAGGATAAATGCATCGTGAAAGCGACAATCCTCATGCAAAAACAACAACACCGACCAAATGATGAATAATGGAATGTTCAGAGGCTTTTATGCAATTCATGCAACAACAAAGTAGAGCGGCCTCGTCCCAAAATAGGTGGAAACACTAGAAACTCTGGACGGTCACCGCTAAACAGCTTCAAGGAGTGGGACCACCAAGTTTATTGGAGAGCCAAAACCTCTTAAGGCGGAAGCATGGATAAAGCAGATCACCAAGATATTTGATGTCTTGGGATGCTCCGAGGAGCAAAAGGTTTCTTTGCCTCCTTTATATGTTATGAGGAGAGGCAGACATCGGTGGGAATTCCAGAAAGCGTACTCATCCCCGCCCAGACCAAGATGTCTTGGGAAAAGTTCCAAGAACTATTCAACGACAAGTACTTTCCCGAAAGTATTCGGCTATATAAAAGAGCTAGAATTCATCAAGTCGAGCAAAATAATATGACCGTGTCGCAAAGATGAAGCCAAGTTTGCCGAAGTTGTCCCGGTATGCATCCCACTTGGTGGATAATGAAGAGAGAATGACAGAGATGTTTTTTAAGAGGTTGAAGTCGTCGAGATACGTCAACATCTTATTTCTCATAAACTGTGTTTGTATTCAGATGTTGTAAATAGGGCTCAGTTAGTGGAGCGCGATAACGAGTCAACGCAACCAAAGGAGAGCAGTCATCGAAGCGGTGACAACAAGCATGGAGGGAATCAACAGGCCAGAAATGGTAACCACTTCGGTGGTAATCAGGGCCAAAATAATAAGAATGGACATTTCAAGAAGAGGAGATTCAATAATGATGAAAGAATGTCAGCACCAGCACCCGTTGTTAAGGAAGGAGAACGACCACCTATCATATGCTTCAAATGCGGAGGGGAGGGACACATTAGTCCAAATTGCGCGATGCCGTCCAAAGCATGTTATAATTGTGGAAGAGAAGGTCATTTAGCCCGATTTTGTCATTCACCGAAGACAAGTTCAGCTAGGATGGAGGCACTAAAGGCCATCCCAGAAAAGTCAAAGCCGGTAGTGCAAGGGAGAGCGTTTGTTGTGACCTCCCAGAAAGTAAGGAACCTAAATGAGGTCATCACGGGTAAGCTTATCATAAACTCTAGCGAAGTCTATACTTTATTTGATACCGGTTCTACCCATTCTTTTATTTCTCCTACTTGCGCTCAACGATTAAATTTGACTCCGGAGAAATTAGACTTTGACTTCTTTGTGGAAACTCAGTTGGGGGAAACCTTTATTGCATCAACTGTTTATAAGTCTTGTTTGGTTCAAATTGGTACCCTCACATTACGTGTCGATCTTATTTCATTAAAAATACTTGCATTTGACGTGATTCTAGGGATTGATTGGTTAACTACTCATCATGCAAAAATTAATTATTTTCGTAAGGTTGTTAGCTTTCATATTCGTAACAAACCTATTATGCAAATTCAAGCGACCAAACCATTAAAATCAATCACGGTCATTTCAAGCCATAAAGCTATTCGTTTATTGAAAAACGGATGTCAAGCTTTCTTAGCTCATGTCACTGATTTAAACAAAAATACGTCAATTTTGAACGATATTTCTATTGTTAATAAATTTCCTGACGTATTCCCTGAAGAACATCCTGGCCTACCCCCAGAGCGTGAAATTGAATTTTGTATCGACCTTAAACTTGGTACAAAACCCATTTCCAAAGCCCCATATCGAATGGCTCTATTGAACTTCGTGGAGTTAAAGACCCAATGCGCAGGAATTTGTTAGACATTGGCTTTATTCGTCCCTAAAGACGCTCCCTCGGGGTGCTCCTCTGTTCTATTCGTGAAGAAGAAAGATGGGAGTATGCGACTTTGTATTGATTATCGGAGTGAATCATGTCACCATCAAAAATAGGTACCCATTGCCACGTATTGATGACCTGTTTAACCAGTTGTAAGGAGCTAAATTCTTTTCAAAGATTGATCTTTGTTCCGGATATCACCAATTGAAGATTAGAACCGATGACATTCCAAAGACGCTTTCGTAACTCCTCAGACGACATTATGAATTCCTAGTCATGTCCTTTAGATTGACTAATGCTCCTGCTGCCTTCATGGATATGATGAACCAAGTATTCAAGGAATATTTGGATCACTTTGTGGTCGTCTTTATTGATGACATCCTTAATTATTCCAAAAGTCGTGAAGATCATGAGCAACACTTGAAGCTGACACTCCAAAAGTTTCGTGAATACAAGCTTTATGCCAAGTTGAAGAAATGCGAGTTCTGGTTTGAGGAAGTAGCATTCCTTGTGCACGTAGTATCAAGTCATGGAATATCCGTTGACCCAAGAAAGATTGAAGCTATTCAAAGTCGGAGCAACCTAAATCAATGATCAAGTACGTAGCTTTTCGGTTTAGCCGGGTTATTATCGGAGATTCGTGGAAGGATTTTCTCGAATCGCTACTCCATTAACTCAAATTGACTCGGAAAGATACAAAGTTCTATTGAGCGAAGAATGTGAGAAGAGTTTTCAAGAACTCAAGAGGAGACTCATTTCAAAGCACTGCTCGACAATACCATCCGCTTGGAGGGATTTGTCATCTACAGTGATGCTTCGGGCAAAGGGTTGGGATGTGTTCTCATGCAACATGGGAAAGTCATAGTCTATGCCTCAAGACAACTCAAAGAATATGAGAGGAATTATCCTACTCATGATCTAGAGTTAGCGTTGTTGTCTTCAAGACTAAAGATTTGGAGGCATTACTTGTATGGGGAGAAAGTGGAGATCTTTACGGATCATAAAAGCCTCAAATATTTCTTCACTCAAAAGGAACTCAACACGCGACAACGACGTTGGCTTGAACTATTGAAAGATTATGATCATACCATCCAATACCATCCCGAAAAGCGAACGTGGTAGCCGACGATCGAGTAGTAAGATCATATGCAAGCACGAGTGCGATATTGTCAACGCAAAGACCCATTTTGTGTGACTTTCAAAGGATGGACATAGAGTTAAAAACCTGTGGACCCATGTGATGATGGTATATAATATACGAGTAGAACCAACTTTAATTGATAAAGTTAAAGTCGCTTCAAGCTACGTAATCTTGAAATGATGCGTATGAGGAAGAAAGTGCAAGAAGGTGCTATGCCGGAAGCAAGAATCGATGAAGAAGGAATACTTCGAGTCAACTCCAAACTTTGTTTTCCTAACGACCCTGATTTAAAGTATAAAATCATGATGGAGACACACAACACACCGTTTGCAATTCATCTCGGGAGTACCAAAATGTATCATGATCTTCGATATACATTTTGGTGGAGTAATATAAAGAGAGAGATATCGGAGTTTATCTCAAGGTGTTTAACTTGTCAACGAGTGAAGGTAGAGCATCAAGTACCAAAAGGTCCATTGCAACCACTTAAAATTCCAGAATGGAAGTGGGAGCACATTACCATGGATTTCGTTACCGGTCTTCCTAAGGTTTCTCAAGGCATAAATGCGATTTGGGTCATTGTTGATAGATTGACCAAGTCTGCTCATTTCTTACCTATACGAGAAACTTATAAACTTCAACATCTTGCTCGTATGTATATAAACAAGATTGTAAGACTGCATGGTATGTCGGTATCCATAGTTTCTGATCGAGACCCAAGATTCACTTTACGATTTTGGGTTAGTTTGCAAAAAGCTATGGGCACAGACTTACGATTTAGCTTTCAAGATATCATCCTCGATTTGGACGGACAATGGAGAGGACTATTCAAACTCTTGAAGATCTATTAAGACTCGTGGTCCTTGACTTCAAGGGAAGTTGGGACATGTTCTTACCATGGTGGAGTTTTCCTACAACAACAGCTTATCAAGCAAGTATTGGTATGGCTCCATTTGAGGCGTTATATGGAAGAAAGTGTCGTTCTCCAAAGATACGGGATGAGGTGGGTGAAGCAACGTTGTTGGGACCGAGTTGGTACATATGACTACGTAAAAGATTCAAACGATCCGACAACGATAAAAACTTCACAAGATCGATAAAAAGAGTTATGCCGATCTTCATCAAAAGGACGAGAATTCGATATTGGAGATCATGTGTTGTTACGTGTTGCTCCATGAAAAGGAGTTACTTAGATTTGGAAAGAGAGGAAAGCTCAATCCTCGGCTCATTGCCCCCATTTTAATTCTTGAGCGAGTGGGAATCGTGGCCTATAGACCGCTTTACCGCTAAGTATGTCTCGTGTTCATAATGTTTTTAACATATCTATGTTACGTAAATATGTGAAAGACCCAAACCACATTATTGAGTTAGAACCAGATGAGATAGAGGAAGATTTAACGTATGAAGAGTTACCTTTTAAAATCTTGGATAAGAAGGATCATGTTCTACGCTCCAAGGTTATACCTCAAGTCAAAGTTTTGTGAAGAAACCATGATGTGGAGGAAATGACTTGGGAGTTAGAATCTGAGATGAAGTCAAGGTATCTTCATCTCTTCGACATACCAGGTATGTACCCTAATTTTGAGGAAGAAATTTCATAAGAAGGGGAGGTTGTAAGACCCCAACTTTTATGAATAAAGAATAATTTTTTCGAATTATATTTTTATATATCATGGTATTGATTTGATATAATGTTTTAGTTGGGGTAATATTTATAAATTTTGCAAAGTACGCAAGTTGTTATATAATATTCGATTGGTCGGGGAATATTCATTTTAACAGGAATATTTGTACAACGACACAATCATGGTGGACCCCACAATGTAATTATTATTTGATTGAGAAAACGACAAAAATACTTTTTATAAAAATAACTGGCGCGGAGGTGTTACCGTTAAAACTATTGAACTACCTAAGTAGTAAAAGTACAATAATACATGAAGTTGCAGAAGCACACACACGTAGTCGCACAAGAAGATACCAGATTGATTATTAATGCTTACGTGAGAAGTCACTCACCTATACTCAATTATTGCTACAAAGAATTCACGCATCATATTTCTCATATTATTGATTCAATTATTGTTACAAAGATCATCTCGCATTATATGATATATTATTAAATCAATAATTGAGACGGCAAAGTTATTCATATTATTATTCGCAATATCGACAATGTCTAGAAGTTTCATCAAGGAGAGGTTTGGTTACCTAATTGGCCGCCAATAAGGAGAAATCCTTATCGGAAAGCCCCCTCTTTCTTGGGAACGACCTGGTTGTTAAATATTGTGAATTATAATATTAATGATGAATAAGTTCGTGTTGATTAAAGATGAATTTTATAGTTCCATTATGTTGGACTTATTTGTGTTAGTATAATTGATGTCTGGAGGATATATTGTTCAAGTGGGTATTCGGAACACTTTTCGTGTCAGAGTACTATTCACGAGTTACTATTCATGAGTTACTATTCACGAGTTACTATTCACGAGTTATTATTCACGAGTTACTATTCATGAGTTACTATTCACGAGTTACTATTCACGGGGTACTATTCACCCGTAAGATATATTTATTTTAGGTCCAAATCATTTTTGGGTACAATATTATTCCATGAGGAGATGTGCTAATTTTTCAGACCGTTGGTTGAAGATATAATAGTAAATCAATATGGACCGCTGGTGGAAGTTATAATAGTAAATCAATATGGATCGTTGGTTTATAGTTTTAATAGTAAATCAGTATGGACCGTTGTTTTTAGTTTTAATAGTAAACCGATCTGGATCATCCGTTTAAAGTAAATCAATCTGGATCGTTCATAAGTTAGTTACTATGCAGTCCATTCTTCTATAAATAGAAGCTCATTCCTTCATTATTTCTTACTTAATTCAATTGAAACTCTAGAGAGAGAATTATAAGAGAACTTATAGAAAAGTATTCGCTACTTCCCTACTCTTATATTCAGTTTCTTTACTGTAGTAAGGGATGTTATTTGTTGTACTCATGAAGAGAACTTCGTTATTCCATTATTTATTATTCTCATTGAATAATATGATACGCTGCTACCCTATACATGGTGACATTCTTCTAATATTCCGTTCTTTATTATTTTGTCGAATATCCCCGTCTCATGCATGCGCTTACGGTTCCATTATGGACCTAATTCCATATTTATTATTTTATTTTCGAATATCCCTGCATGCGGCGTTACGCCGGACTGGTTTCATTATTTATTATTCTGGTGGAATAATCTCGCGCGTATTGATCTATCGCATGCATGGTGATTTCTTTTGTTATTCTATTCTTTATTATACCATTTTTGGTTAAAACTTAAAACTTCTATACCCCTAAAATTAGTGGAATATCTTTGATATTTGCACTTCATCCAAGAGATCTTTTCATGGAAATATTCTTCTCGAGCATTCTTGAATTTTACTCTACAAAGCAAAAGATCATGTTAACAATTTGACGTTATCGGCCCTAGATAAATTAATTCTTGAACTTGTTTTATTGAATTCTTATATCATTGTCATCATCCTCATGTTTATATTTTGTTGAAAGTCATCGTGACTCAAAAGTGCATAGATGGACTTGGTATGATTATGACCAGGGATTATTCGGTGTAATCATGACCGTAATATTACAAATGATGTGATAAAAGTCCTTATTCGCCCGTAGTGCATTGATGGACAGTTGCTGGCATGATCATGACCATTAATGAATACACGAATGTCCTTGGCCAGTAGTGTATGGATAATTTGTGATCGTGATACTAAAGAATATCCTTGGCCGTAGTGCAAGGGTGATTCGATTATGTGGATAATTTATTAAGCTGAGTCCCAGCGATAAAAGTGATGAAAAACCTTTTAAATCATAGATGATATTAGATTTTATTCCCTACTTGACTCTTCTAATGGATTGGTTGTTCCGCTGCAGTTAAACTTGATGGTTATTATATTTTAACAGTTTAACACTGTTGAAGGCTAACGATAAATTATTCTACATTATCTTAGTCGTAATATTTCTTACTGGGATAGTTGAGCTCACCCTTTCTTTCACTGTTCTCTTTAGGAAATGAGAACGTAGCTAGGACTAGTCGGGGAACAGAGTGATGGTCCTAGATGGTGCATTAGTAGTCCTCACTATTCTGTGAAATAGTGTGATCATAATTGTAATGAGGACTCCTTTTGAGTTTGTATAATCTATAGTAGACAATATTTGTATTCAAACTCACAATTTATGTTTTGTCGTATTGTACACGACAGTTGTATTATTAAGTTGTATTTAAATTCTGTACCATGTATCTGGTGACTCAAGATGGGTGATGTATACCTAATTTTGGGGGCGTCACAATCTTTTCATGGAAATATTCTTCTAAGCATTCTTGAATTTTACTCTACAAAGCAGTATCATGTTGACAATTTGGACGTTATTGGTTCTTAGACAAATTAATTCTTGAACTTGTTTTATTGAATTCTTATATCATTGTCATCATCCTCATATTTATATTTTTGAAAGTCATCCGTGGCTTCAGAGTGCATAGATGGACTTGGTATGATTATGACTGTGGATTATTGATTGTAATCACTTACCGTAATGTTACAAATGATGTGGTAAAAGTCCTCATTGGCCCGTGGTGCATTGATGGACAATTGTTGGCATGATCATGACCATTAATGAATACACAAATATTCGCCCGTAGTGCATGGATAATTGTGGTCGTTATACTAAAGAATATCCTTGGTCAGTAAAAGGGGGTGATTCGATGATGTGGATTATTTATTGTCGAGTCCCAAATGATAAAAGTGATGAAAACCTTTTAAATCAAAAAATATAGTAGATTTTATTTTCTACTTGACTCTTTTAATGAATTGCTTGTTCATTACCGCAGTTAAACTTGATGTTTGTTATATTGTATCGGTTTTAACATTGTTGAAGGCTAACGATAATTTATTACGCATTATCTTAGTCATAATATTTCATTGGGCTAGTTGAGCTCACCCTTTCTTTTACCGTTCTCTTGTGAAATGAGAATATATTTGGAACGAAGTCTGGGAGCGGAGTGATGGTCCTAGATGGTGTATTAGTAGTCCTCACTATTCTGTGAAATAGTGTGATAATAATTATAATGAGGACTCCTTTTGAGTTTGTATACTCTCTAGTAGATAATATTTTTATTCAAACTTACAGTTTATGTTTTGTCGTATTGTACACGACAATTGTATTATTAAGTTGTATTTGAATTCTGTACCATGTATCTGGCGACTCAAGATGGATGATGTATACCTATTTTGGGGGCGTCACAGTTGATATCAAAGCTTAGGGATATGATCCCTGGCTAAGATGTGAGACTAGAACTAGGAGGGGAGAGACGGGGAATTCCTTCGCTAGTATGACCTACTTAAATTTATTTTGTATTTAAATTGTTTGGTCAGAGTTTAGAGATAATATGTTACATGTCAACTAACCCTTTTTTTGTGGCAGTATCTGAGAATGACATCCGAGAATGTTGAGAATAACAATGGAGCACAAGAGACCGTTGAGTCTCCACATATCAATAATCAGGATAATGTGCATCAGGAAGGCGACAATCCTCATGCAAACAATAACACAGACCAAATGATGAATGATGGATTGTTTAGAGGCTTTATGCAATTTATGCAACATCATGCGAGAGCGGCTCCTGTCCGAAATGTAGGTGGAAACACTAGAAACTCTCGGACGGTCACCGCTAAACAGTTCAAGGAGCTGGGACCACCAGAGTTTATTGGAGAGCCAAAACCACTTAAGGCGGAAGCATGGATAAAGCAGATCACCAAGATATTTGATGTCATGGGATGCTCCGAGGGGCAAAAGGTTCCCTTCCCCACCTTCATGTTGCGTGAAGAGGCAGATTACTAGTGGGAATCTGTAAAACGTACCCAGCCTGACGCACTCAAAATGTGTTGGGAGAAGTTCCAAGAGCTATTCAACAACAAGTACTTTCGCAAGAGTATTCGTCACATGAATGAGGTGGAGTTTATCAAGTTGGAACAAAACAATATGACCGTGTCGCAATACGAGGCTAAATTTGCAGAGTTATCCCGGTTTGCATCCCATTTGGTCGATAATGAGGAGCGAATAACGAGAATGTTTTTAAGAGGTTTGAAACTGGAGATACGTCAATATCTTATTTCTCATAAACTGTGTTTGTACTCAGATGTTGTAAATAGGGCTCAGTTATTGGAGCGCGATAACGAGTCAACGCAACTAAGAGAAAGCAGCCGACAACATGAAAATACCAGTGGTATCAGTCATCGAAACGGTGACAACAAACGTGGAGGGAATCAACATGCCATAAATGGTAACCACTATGGTGGTAATCATGGCCAAGACAGTAAAAATTGACATTTCAAGAAAAGGAGATTCAACAATGATGAAAAGACGTCAGCACCAGAAACCGTGGTTAAGGAAGGAGAACGACCACCTATCATATGCTTCAAATGCGGAGGGGAGGGACATATCAGTCCAAACTGCGCGATGCCTTCCAAAGCGTGTTATAATTGTGGAAGAGAAGGTCACCTAGCTCAATTTTGTCGTTTACCGAAGGCAAGTTCAGCTAGGATGGAGGCACCAAAGGCCATCCCAGAAAAGTCAAAGCCGGTGGTGCAAGGGAGAGCATTTGTCATGACCTCCCAGAAAGAAAGGAACCCAAATGAGGTCATCACGGGTAAGCTTATCATAAACTCTAGCGAAGTCTATACCTTATTTGATACCGGTTCTACCCATTCTTTTATTTCTCCTACTTGCGCTCAACGATTAAATTTGACTCCGGAGAAATTAAACTTTGACTTATCTGTAGAAACTCCGTTGGGAGAAACCTTCATTACATCCACTGTTTATAAGTCTTGTTTGGTTCAAATCGGTACCCTCACATTACCTGTCGATCTTATTTCATTAAAAATCCTTGCATTTGACGTAATTCTAGGGATTGATTGGTTAACTACTCATCATGCAAAAATTGATTGTTTTCGTAAGGTTGTTAGCTTTCATATTCTTAACCAATCTGTTATGCGAATTCAAGCCACCAAACCATTAAAATCAATCACTGTCATCTCAAGCCATAAAGCTATTCATTTATTGAAAAACGGATGTTAAACTTTCTTAGTTCATGTCACGGATCTAAACAAAAATACGCCAGTTTTGAATGATATTTCTATTGTTAATGAATTTCCGACGTATTCTCAAGAACTTCCCGCCTACCCCAGAGCGTGAAATTGAATTTTGTATCGACCTTGAACACGGTACAAAACCTATTTCCAAAGCCCCATATCGAATGGCTCCTATTGAACTTCAGGAGTTAAAGACCCAACTACAGGAATTGTTAGACATCGGTTTCATTCGTCCTAGTACTTCTCCTGTTCTATTCGTGAAAATGAAAGATGGGAGTATGCGATTTTGTATTAATTATCGGGAGTTGAATGATGTCACCATCAAAAATAGGTATCCATTGCCACGTATTGATGACCTGTTTAACCAGTTGTAAGGAGCCAAATTCTTTTCAAAGATTGATCTTCGTTCCGGATATCACCAATTGAAGATTAGAACCGATGACATTCCAAAGACGGCTTTCGTAACTCTAAGACGGGCATTATAAATTCCTAGTCATGTCCTTTGGATTGACTAATGCTCCTGCTGCCTTCATGGATATGATGAACCGAGTATTCAAGGAATATTTGGATCACTTTGTGGTCGTCTTTATTGATGACATCCTTAATTATTCCAAAAGTCGTGAAGATCATGAGCAACACTTGAAGCTGACACTCCAAAAGTTTCGTGAATACAAGCTTTATGCCAAGTTGAAGAAATGCGAGTTCTGGTTTGAGGAAGTAGCATTCCTTGTGCACGTAGTATCAAGTCATGGAATATCTGTTGACCCGGCAAAGATTGAAGCTATTCAAAGCTGGGAGCAACCTAAATCGATGATTGAAACGTAGCTTTCTCGTTTTATTTGGTTATTATCGAGAGATTCGTGGAAGGATTTTCTCGAATCGCTACTCCATTAACTCGGTGACTCGAGAAAGATACAAAGTTCAGTTGGAGCGAAGAATGTGAGAAGAGTTTTCAAGAACTCAAGAGGAGACTCATTTCAGCACCTATTCTGACAATACCATCTGGCTCGGAGGGATTTGTCATCTACAGTGATGCTTCGGGCAAAGGGTTGGGATGTGTTCTCATGCAACATGGGAAAGTCATAGCCTATGCCTCACGACAACTCAAAGAATATGAGAGGAATTATCCTACTCATGATCTAGAGTTAGCAGCTGTTGTCTTCGCACTAAAGATTTGGAGGCATTACTTGTATGGGGAGAAAGTGGAGATCTTTACGGATCATAAAAGCCTCAAATATTTCTTCACTCAAAAGGAACTCAACATGCGACAACGACGTTGGCTTGAACTATTGAAAGATTATGATCATACCATCCAATACCATCCTGGAAAAGCGAACGTGGTAGCTGACGCATTGAGTAGAAGATCATATGCGGGTACGAGTGAAATATTGTCAACGCAAAGGCCCATTTTGTATGACTTGCAAAGGATGGAGATAGAGATAAAGACTCCAGGGACCCACGTGATGATGGCGAATATACGAGTAGAATCGACTTTAATTGATAAAATTAAAGCTGCTCAAGTTACAGATCTGGAGTTGATGCGTATGAGGAAGAAAGTGCAAGAAGGTGCTATGACGGAAGCAAGAATCGATGAAGAAGGAATACTTCGAGTCAACTCCAGACTTTGTGTTCCTAACGACCCTGATTTAAAGTATAAAATCATGATGGTAGCGCATAACACACCGTTTGCAATCCATCCTGGGAGTACCAAAATGTATCATGATATTCGTCATACATTTTGGTGGAGCAATATGAAGAGAGAGATAGCGTCGTTTATCTCAAGGTGTCTAACGTGTCAATGAGTCAAGGTAGAGCATCAAGTACCAAATGGTCCATTGAAACCACTTGAAATTCCAGAATGGAAGAGGGAGCACATTACCATGGATTTCGTTACCAGTCTTCCCAAAGTTTCTCAAGGCATAGATGCGATTTGGGTCATTGTTGATAGATTGACCAAGTCTGCTCATTTCTTATCGATACGAGAAACTTATACACTTGAACCTCTTGCTCATATGTACATAAACGAGGTTGTAAGATTGCATGGTATGCCAGTATCCATAGTTTCTGATCGAGATACAAGATTCACTTCAAGATTTTGGGTTAGTTTGCAAAAAGCTATGGGCACGGATTTACGATTTAGCTCGGCATATCATCCTTAGACGGATGGGCAGTCGGAGAGGACGATTCAAACTCTTGAAGATCTATTAAGACTCTGTGTCCTTGACTTCAAGGGAAGTTGGGACATGTTTTTACCATTGGTGGAGTTTTCCTACAACAATAGTTATCAAACAAGTATTGGAATGGCTCCATTCGCAGCGTTGTATGGAAGAAAGTGTCGTTCTCTAGTATGCTGGGATGAGGTGGGTGAAGCAACGTTGTTGGGACCGGAGTTGGTACGTATGACTACAGAAAAGATTCAAATGATCCGACAACGTATAAAAACCTCACAAGATCGACAAAAGAGTTATGCTGATCTTCATCGAAAGGACGTGGAATTCGATATAGGAGATCATGTATTGTTACGTGTTGCTCCATGGAAAGGAGTTACGAGATTTGGAAAGAGAGGAAATGTAAGACCCCGAATTTTATGAAATAAAAGTATTCAATTTTTTTTTTAATTACTATTCATGAGTTACTATTCACGAGTTACTATTCACGAGTTACTATTCATGAGTTACTATTCACGAGTTACTATTCACGAGTACTATTCATGAAGTATGATAATTTTTTTTCGTAAGAAGGCATTACTCAATAATTGTTACAAGAATTATTAATTCAATATTTTATTTTATTGATTCAATAATTGCTACGTTGATATTTTATATTATTGTTGTTTCAATAATTGTCACAACACAAAGATTTTCCATTATCAGAGCAATAATTCATATTATCCGAATAATATTATTGGATAACATTATTGGCAATGCCTAGAAAGTTCGTCTAAGGAGAGGTTTGGTCACCTAATTGCTGGCCAAGAAGTGAGAGATCCTTATTGGAAAGCCCCTCTTTCCTCGAACGGCACGGTTGCCAAGATCTTTGTGATTCTCGTAATATTATTTGTGAATAATTAATTATTGATTTATATGATGAGGAAAATATTGATTTTATGTGGATATAGATGGAGAAAATTTTAATGTGACAATTGTTGAAAATTAATATTTTATCTTTTTCGATAAAATAATTCATTTAAATATATTATTTTAATAATATATTAACGGTGATATTTTTATAATGAATGTGGGATATATGAGTATATGAGGAGGAAGAGTATTTTGTGGCATTAAATGTTTAAACACATGTTTTGTGTGTTGGTGGATCCATTTCTTGAATCGAAAATTGATTATAATCGTAAAATCGACTGTTTGTGAATTTCCGTCAATTTCTATTTGGAATTTGGAAAAACTTTCTTCTGCAAAGTTGTAGAGAATTGAATTTCCTATAAAAAGTTGCGAGATTCGAATTTTCCGATAAAAGAGCTATTTATTGTGAATTATTGAAGTTTTAGATATCTCGGGTGTGAATTGATTTTTGGAGTTTAAATTATTTTTGTTAGAAAAACGTTTTTGTATTTTTTGGACATCATTAACATGTGTGGCTAGTGTTTTTGACCAAAAGGTGGGCTAAGGAAAATTTGTATAATTATATTAATATTATATTCAATTTTCGCTTTGGTGTTCTAAGCAATTTCCTATAAATAGGTGCTTAGGTTAGAATTGAAAATCACACCGTAAATCAAGTTTTTCTCTCTATATTATCGAGCGTATTCTTGTGAGTATTTTGAGTATACTTTGAGTATTGCTATATACGGTGCAAGTTCGATTCAAATAAGTTATTCTAGTCGAAAGTACCGCTTCTTTTCGAGGTAAGGGATAGTAAAAGGATTTTAAGGGTTATTATGTTTTTAGTTTCGAAATTTTTTGAACCTTCAAAATTCTGGAAAAATTTGAAATGATATTTTGATGAGTTTTAGAGTGTGTCCAAAAATGGCGATTTTTGGATGTATAGATTAGAGTTATGGATTTTATGAGAAAAGACTATTTTAAAAGTAACTATTTATAACTCCTTGTGATTAACTCCAAAATTGATGAAATTTTTATTGGGAGTACATCTATATAATATCAGTATACCGTGTAAATTTTAGAATTTTTGGACAAAAGTATAATTTATGATAAATGTTTAAATATTCGGTGGTTTTGGCCATATGAAAAATAGTAAATGAATTTTTAAAATTTAGAAAAATATATGTTCAATATGGGACTATGTTATGCTAAATCCCAGAAAAGAAATATTTTTGGAACAGATTTGGTATTTTTCATGAAAATGTTCTAGTTATGAGTAAATGAATTAAATATGTTATGTGAAGTAAGAAAATTGGAAAATATGATTTATTGGTTTGGAGAATCGTATATGAGGTATATGCAGATTTTTGATGAGTGTTTTGGTTATTGGTGATGAAATCTTATGAGTTTGGCATTTTAGGATGATTAAATGCATTTATTAGTAAAGTATAAACAATTAAAATAAATTATTTATAAGTTTTAGAAATGATTAAAATATTATTGTAATATTAATAATATTAGATTATGAGATTTCTAAGTGATTTATAACATTTGGATTAA
This sequence comes from Panax quinquefolius, assembly GCA_020205615.1. NCBI lineage: Eukaryota > Viridiplantae > Streptophyta > Magnoliopsida > Apiales > Araliaceae > Panax > Panax quinquefolius. Next base: position 369,121 of record JAINUW010000625.1, read on the forward strand.
GGTGTTATAAATATGGATATGAATTTTATTATGAAACTTTATCTTTACGTGTCGAGGTTACTACGCACGATACTAAGACTATGTAAGAACACGGGTACTATTCACGACAAATTGGTTTCTTCTTTGACCAAATTATCGTTGATTTATGAATCTTACTCTTGAAATTAAAACTATGTTTTGATTATATTGTTTTTATATAACATTCTTATAACCCTAATGATAATATATTTCTTCGACTTGAGTGTAAAGATGGGTAGATTATTGGTACGATCGTGACTATAGGTTCTCTTTGGCCAAGAGTGCAAAAGTTGAATTGTTGATTTGGTATGATCATGACCATTGAATTTACAATTGAATATTTTTAGCTTAAGTGCAAAGGTGAATTGATCAACATGGTTATAATTATTGTTATATAACTTCGAAATGATTATGTATTTCTTTGATATATGAATATCTTTGGCTCGTTGTGCAAAGATGACTTGTTGATGAATATCTTTGCTTTTGTAGTCAAAAAGATGAATTATTGATGAATATCTTTTTGCTCGTAATGCAAAGATGACTGTTGTTGAATATCTTTAGCCTGTAGTAAAAAGATGAATTATTGATGAATATCTTTGGCTCAGAATGCAAAGATGACTTTCATTGATGAATATCTTTAGCTTGTAGTGTAAAGATGAATCTGTTGATGAATATCTTTTGGCCGTGGTGCAAAAAGATGAATTTATTAGTATGATTATGAACATGAACCGTGATTTGGTATAACCATGATCTTTGATGTTTCGTGTAAAGACAAGTGATGAAAATTATCTTTGTCTTGGATGAGGAAAGGAATTTAGAACTACAATTACGATTGAAGTTATACACGTGATTGTGGGACAGGAATTGTTGATTGATGTTACGAGGATAAAACATTGTTGGTGGACTTTTAACATGGAGAAGATAATAGATTTTTATGGTCTATTTGACTCTTCTAATGGATCGCTTCGTTCTACCGCAACTATGGTTGAAAAGTTTTATCATCTACCATATGTTCTAAATCTCCGATTTATTATCGATGAGGACTATTGATAATTTATTTATCTTTAGTCATAATATTCTTTATCGAGCTAGTTGTGCTCTCACCTTTTGTTTCACAATTCCTTTCGTGTAATAAAAGTGTAGTTGGGTCGAGCGAGGGATAACAAGGGAATAGAATCGGTGGTTTATAGTTGTTGAGGTTCTCCCTAAAGAGTATGGAAATAATTTTATTGAGGACTTTAGTGTGTGTTGTATTTTATACATCATTTAATAGTTATTTTTGGTGAATTAAATAGGGTGAGGCTAACCCAACTTTGGAAGGGTGTTTTGTCACTATCATACAAGATGTCTAATGACATACAAACTCGTGTTATCATAAGATATGGTTGTGCTCATCCAATTTGTCGAGTATATTTACAAGCACTACCTATATAATCTTGGTGTTTTGTTTGGAGTATAATACCCAAATAGAGACAAAGTGGAGATAATGATATGTCAAGAGAAGACTCACCATTGGGAAGAATATGATAGTAATCTTCTCATTTTTCTTTGGGGTCTATTGGGTCAACCAAGGATAATTTCGCGTGGCCATATGATATCTACCATAACCTAAAATCATGGCCTCCCATGTACGAAGGTTTCCTTGAGCACTTCCCAAAGATTCTAATTTCTAAAACAGCTTTTTGACTATACCTTTATATAAGGTGTCATTGTGACGTACGGTTGATTGGTATATATTTGTATCCAAACTCACAAAGATATGTGTTGTTGTATTTGCACGACAATTGTTGTAATAAAGTTGTAGTTGTTTTTCGTACCATATATTTGGCGACTCAAAATGAGTTGGATGGAATGGACCTATTTTGGGGTCGTTACATTTGGTATCGTAGCTTAGGATATGATCTCTCCGGAGATCGGGATTAGAACTAGGAGGGAGAGATGAGTAAATCCTTCGCTAGTGTGTCCTACCTAAGCTTATTTGTTGGTCGTCATCATAATATCGGATATTATGTGATATGTTAATTTGTTAAATTAACCCTTGTTTTGAAGTCAGATTCTAGAATGATATCTCCGAAATACAGGAGATGAGCAATGGAGAAATCACGATGATGGGGAGATAGAATCAAATGAAAACAAGGTATTCTCAACTCTTTGAAATACTAGGTACGTAAATTTTTGGGACGAAATTTCATAAGAGGGGGAGATTGTAAGACCGAATTTTATGAAATAAAAGAATTCAATTTTTTTAATTACTATTCATGAGTTACTATTCACGAGTTACTATTCACGTTACTATTACTATTCACGAAGTTACTATTCATGAGTTACTATTCACGAGTTACTATTCACTATTCAGTACAATTCATGAAGCATGATATTTTTTTTTCGTAAGAAGGCATTACTCAATAATTATTAAAGAATTATTGCTTAATATTTTATTTTATTGATTCAATAATTGCTACGTTGATATTTTATATTATTGTTGTTTCAATAATTGTCACGATACAAGATTTTCCATTATCTGAGCAATAATTCATATTATCCGAATAATATTATTGGATAACATTATTGGCAATGCCTAGAAAGTTACTCAAGGAGAGGTTTGGTCACCTAATCATGCGCCAAGAAGGAGAGATCCTTATCGAAAAGCCCCTTTCTCGAGGAACTACCACGGTTGCAAAAGATCTTGTGATTCTGTAATATTATTTGTGAATAATTAATTATTGATTTATATGATGAGTAAAATATTTATTTTATGTGGATATAGATGGAGAAAATTTTTAATGTGACAATTGTTGAAAATTAATATTTTATCTTTTTCTGATAAAATAATTCATTTAAATATATTATTTTAATAATATATTAACGGTGATATTTTTATAATGAATGTGGGATATATGAGTATATGAGGAGGAAGAGTATTTTTGTGGCATTAAATGTTTAACACATGTTTTGTGTGTTGGTGGATCCATTTCTTGACCGAAAATTGATTATAGACTGTAAAATCGACCGTTTGTGAATTTCGGACAATTTCTATTTGGAATTTGGAAAAACTTTCTTCTGCAAAGTTGTAGAGAATTGAATTTCCTATAAAAAGTTGCGAGATTCGAATTTTCTGATAAAAGAGCTATTTATTGTGAATTATTGAAGTTTTGAGATATCTCGGGTGTGAATTGATTTTTGGAGTTTAAATTATTTTTGTTAGAAAAACGTTTTTGTATTTTTTTGGACATCATTAACATGTGTGGCTGGTGTTTTTGACCAAAAGGTGGGCTAAGGAAAATTTGTATAATTATATTAATATTATATTCAATTTTTCGCTTTGGTGTTCTAAGCAATTTCCTATAAATAGGTGCTTAGGTTAGAATTGAAAATCACATTTAAATCAAGTTTTCTCTCTATATTATCGAGCGTATTCTTGTGAGTATTTTGAGTATACTTTGAGTATTGCTATACGGTGCAAGTTCGTTTCAAATAAGTTATTCTAGTCAGAAGTACTGTTCTTTTGAGGTAAGGGATAGTAAAGGATTTTAAGGGTTATTATGTTTTTAGTTTCGAAATTTTTCTGAACCTTCAAAAATTCTGGAAAAATTTGAAATGATATTTTGATGAGTTTTAGAGTGTGTCCAAAATGGCGATTTTTGGATGTATAGATTAGGAGTTATGGATTTTATGAGAAAAGACTATTTTAAAAGTAACTATTTATAACTCCTTGTGATTAACTCCAAAATTGATGAAATTTTTATTGGGAGTACATCTATATAATATCAGTATACCGTGTAAATTTCAGAATTTTTGGACAAAAGTATAATTTATGATAAATGTTTAAATATTCGGTGGTTTTGGCCATATGAAAAATAGTAAATGAATTTTTAAAATTTAGAGAAAAATATATGTTCAATATGGGACTATGTTATGCTAAATCCCAGAAAAGAAATATTTTTGGAATAGATTTGGTATTTTCATGAAAATATTCTAGTTATGAGTAAATGAATTAAATATGTTATGTGAAGTAAGAAAATTGGAAAATATGATTTATTGGTTTCGGAGAATCATATATGAGGTATATGCAGATTTTTGATGAGTGTTTTGGTTATTGGTGATGAAATCTTATGAGTTTGGCATTTTAGGATGATTAAATGCATTTATTAGTAAAGTGTAAACAATTAAAATAAATTATTTATAAGTTTTAGAAATGATTAAAATATTATTGTAATATTAATAATATTAGATTATGAGATTTCTAAGTGATTTATAACATTTGGATTAAGGTGTTATAAATATGGATATGAATTTTATTATGAAACTTTATCTTTTCGTGTCGAGGTTACTTACGCACGATATGCAGACTATGTAAGAACACGGGTACTATTCACGACAAATTGGTTTCTTCTTTGACCAAATTATCGTTGATTTATGAATCTTACTCTTGAAATTAAAACTATGTTTTGATTATATTGTTTTTATATAACATTCTTATAACCCTAATGATAATATTTCTTCGACTTGAGTGTAAAGATGGGTAGATTATTGGTATGATCGTGACTATAGGTTCTCTTTGGCCCGAGAGAGCAAAAGTTGAATTGTTGACTGGTATGATCATGATCATTGAATTTACAATTGAATATTTTTAGCTTAAGTGTAAAGGTGAATTGATCAACATGGTTATAATTATTGTTATATAAATTCTGAAATGATTATGTATTTCTTTGATATATGAATATCTTTGGCTCGTTGTGCAAAGATGACTTGTTGATGAATATCTTTGCTTTTGTAGTGCAAAGATGAATTATTGATGAATATCTTTTGCTCAGAATGCAAAGATGACTGTTGTTGAATATCTTTAGCCAGTAGTGCAAAAGATGAATTATTGATGAATATCTTTGGCTCGAATGCAAAGATGACTCATTGATGAATATCTTTAGCTTTGTAGTGTAAAGATGAATCTGTTGATGAATATCTTTCGCCGTGGTGCAAAGATGAATTTATTAGTATGATTATGAACATGAACTGTGATTTGGTATAACCATGATCTTTGATGTTTCAGGTAAAGACAAGTGATGAAAATTATCTTTGTCTTGGATGAGGAAAGGAATTTAGAACTACAATTACGATTATGAAGTTATACACGTGATTGTGGACAGGAATTGTTGATTGATGTTACAGGATAAAACATTGTTGGTGGACTTTTAACATGGAGAAGATAATAGATTTTATGGTCTATTCGACTCTTCTAATGGATCGCTTCGTTCACCGCAACTATGGTTGAAAAGTTTTATCATCTACCATATGTTCTAAATCTCGATTTATTATCGATGAGGACTATTGATAATTTATTTATCTTTAGTCATAATATTCTTTATCGAGCTAGTTGTGCTCACCCTTTTGTTTCACAATTCCTTTCGTGTAATAAAAGTGTAGGCTGGGTTGAAAGGGATAACAAGGAATAGAAGCGGTGGTTTATAGTTGTTGAGGTTCTCCTAAAGAGTATGGAAATAATTTTATTGAGGACTTTAGTGTGTTGTATTTTATACATCATTTAATAGTTATTTTTGGTGAATTAAATAGGGTGAGGCGAACCCAACTTTGGAAGGGTGTTTTGTCACTATCATACAAGATGTCTAATGACATACAAACTCGTGTTATCATAAGACATGGTTGTGCTCATCCACTTGCTGAGTATATTTACAAGCACTACCTATATAATCTTGGTGTTTGTTTGGAGTATAATACCCAAATAGAGACAGTGGAGATAATGATATGTCAAGAGAAGACTCACCATTGGGAAGAATATGATAGTAATCTTCTCATTTTTCTTTGGGGTCTATTGGGTCAACCAAGGATAATTCTGTGGCCATATGATATCTACCATAACCTAAAAACATGGCCTCCCATGTACGAAGGTTTCCTTGAGCACTTCCCAAAGATTCTAATTTCTAAAAGCAGCTTTTTGACTATACCTTTATATAAGGTGTCATTGTGACGTACATGCTTGGTATATATTTGTATCCAAACTCACAAGATATGTGTTGTTGTATTTTGCACGACAATTGTTGTAATAAAGTTGTAGTTGTTTTTTCGTACCATATATTTGGCGACTCGAGAATGAGTTGGATGGAATGGACCTATTTTGGGGTCGTTACATTTGGTATCGAGCTTAGGATATGATCTCTGGCGGAGATCGGGATTAGAACTAGGAGGAGAGATGAGTAAATCCTTCGCTAGTGTGTCCTACCTAAGCTTATTTGTTGGTCATCATAATATCGGGATATTATGTGATATGTTAATTTGTTAAATTAACCCTTGTTTTGAAGTCGTATTCTAGAATGATATCTAAAATACGAGGAGATGAGCAATGGAGAAATCACGATGTGGGGAGATAGAATCGAAATGAAAACAAGGTATTCTCAACTCTTTGAAATACAGTGCACGTAAATTTCGGGGGACGAAATTTCATAAGGAGGGAGATTGTAAGACCGAATTTTATGAAATAAAAGTATTCAATTTTTTTAATTACTATTCATGAGTTACTATTCATGAGTTACTATTCATGAGTTACTATTCACGAGTTACTATTCATGAGTTACTATTCACGAAGTTACTATTCATGAGTTACTATTCACGAAAGTTACTATTCACGAAAGTACTATTCATGAAGCATGATAATTTTTTTTTCGTAAGAAGGCATTACTCAATAATTGTTACAGTAATTACTGTTCAATATTTTATTTTATTGATTCAATAATTGCTACGTTGATATTTTATATTATTGTTGTTTCAATAATTGTCACGACACGGTATTTTCCATTATCGGAGCAATAATTCATATTATCTGAATAATATTATTGGATAACATTATTGGCAATGCCTAGAAAGTTCTGTCTAAGGAGAGGTTTGGTCACCGAATTACGCGCCAGTAAGGAGAGATCCTTATTGGAAAGCCCCTCTTTCACGAGGAACGGCACACAAGATCTTGTGATCAGAAGACCAAACTTTTATAAATAAAGATGAATTTTTCTATAAATATTATTTTTGAATATTATGGAATAAATTTGATATAATGTTATAGTTGTGGGTAATATTTATAAATTTTGCAAAGTATGCAAGTTGTTATAAAATATTCGTTTGGTCTGGGAATATTCTTTTGTTAGGAATATTCGCATAATGGCTCAATCATTGGTGGACCCCACAATGTAATTATTTTTGGATTGAGAAAACGATAAAAATATTTTATAAAAATAACGGCGAGAGGTGTTACCGTTAAAACCGTTGAACTACCCGGTGGTAAAAGTAAAGAATATGTCTGGAGTCGTGACAAGTAGCACACGCAGATTGATTATTGATGCTTACGTGAGAAGTCACTCATTTATGCTCAATTATCGCTACAAGAATTCACGCATCATATCTCTTATATTATTGATTCAATTATTGTCACAATTATCATACAGTATAATATGTTATAGTATTAAATCAATAATTGAGACGACAAGTTATAAATGATTAATAATTGTTGAAGGATTAAATATGTGTGATGAAAAAAAATGATTTGTGGTAAGTTTGATTATTTTATGGGGGCTCATATGTCATCATCTAAGAGTCTCTTCACAATAGTAATTACCCTTGTGAATAGTATTTACCTTCATCAATAGTAATTACCTTCACAATAGTAATTACCCTTGTGAATAGTATTTACCTTCGTCAATAGTAATTACCTTCGTCAATAGTAATTACCCTTGTGAATAGTATTTACCTTCGTCAATAGTATTTACCTTCGTTAATAGTAATTACCTTTACCAGACGTCGAACCACTTGTCGTTTCACATTACAAAAGGCCAAAACCGGTCATCCAAGCCACTTGCGCTTTTCACACGGCGGTGCTAAGCTAGAAATCTTCTATAAATAGAGGCCTAGGGCTTCATTATTTTTCACTTAATTCATTCAAGCTATAGAGAGAGAAAGTATAGAGAGAATAAAGAGAAAGAAGAAGAGTATTTTGTTACTACATCGTCTGCAAAGATTCAATCTCCTACCAAATGTAAGGGGTGTTATTCTTTCTTATTCATGAAGAGAACTCATTGTTATTCCATTGCTTATTATTCTATTGGAATAACTTCAGTATACGTGGTTTACCCTATACTTGGTGACATTCTTCTATTATTCATTGGAACATCGTCATGCAGTGTTTTTTACGGGACTCGGTTCCGCTTTTATTATTATTCTCATTGGAACATCACATGTCATGTGTTTTACAGGACTGGTTAAAATCTTTATTATTCTGTTGAACATCCTGCGTGTGTTTTTTAGGACCGGTTCCGCTTCTTTATTACATTGGAATATCCTATCTCGTGTGTTTTACACCGGATCCGGTTCCATCTTTATTATTCTCGTTGGAACATCACCGCCGTGTGAATTTCACCGACTGGTTCCGTTATTTATTATTCTCGTTGGAATAACTCGTATGCATGCGGTTTTTTATCGCATGCATGGTGATTTCTTTTGTTATTCCATTCTTTATTATACCCGGTTGGTTAAAACTTTGACTTCTATACTCCATGAAATTAGTAGAATATCCTTGATATTTGCGTTTCATCCAAAGATCTTTTCATGGAAATATTCTTCGATCATTCTTGAATTTTACTCTACAAAACAAGTATCATGTTGACAATTTGGACGTTAATAATTCTGGATAAAATAATTCTTGAACTTGTTTTATTGAATTCTTATATCATTGTCATCATCCTCATGTTTATATTTTTTGAAAGTCATCTCATGGCCTGTAGTGCATAGATGGACTTGGTATGATTATGACCGAGAGACTATTGTAAATCACTTGACCGTAATGTTACAAATGATGTGATAAAAATCCTCGATTGGCCGTAGTAGTGCATTGATGGATAGTTGTTGGCATGATCATGACCATTAATGAATACACAAATATTCTCGCCCGTAGTGCATGAATAATTGTGGTCGTGATACTAAAGAATATCCTTGGCCAGAAAGTGTGAGGGGTGATTCGATGATGTGAAATATTTATTAAAGTTGAGTCTCTACTATAAATAAAGTGATGAAAAACCTTTTAAAACCTAAAAGATAGTAGACTTTATTTTCTACTTGACTCTTTTAATGGATTGCATATTCCACGCAGCTTAAACCCTAGGTTGTCTATTGTATTTTATCGGTTTAACATTATTGAAGACTATTGATAATTTATTCGCATTATCTTAGTCATAATATTTCTTCGGGCTAGTTGAGCTCACCCTTTCTTTCACCGTTCTTTCGTGAAATGATAATATATTTGGGACGAGCCTGGGAAACGAAAGTGATGGTCCTGAAGATAGCATTAGTAGTCCTCACTATTCGTAAAATAGTGTGATAATAATCGTAATGAGGACTTTTTGTTTGAGTTTGTATAATATCTAGTAGGCGATATTTGTATTTAAACTCACGGTTTATGTCAGATTGCATACGGCATGCTTATGTTAATAAGTTGTTTTTAAATTGCATGCCATGTAAGTGTCGCACCCAAGATGGGTGATGTATACCTAATTTTGAGGCGTCACGGTTGGTATCGAGCTTAGGATATGATCCCTGGCTAAGATGTGAGAATAGTACTAGGAGGGGAGAGACGGGAATACCTTCGCTAGTATGACCTACCTAAGTTTTATGTGATATTTTATTGGTTGGTCGGAAGATAGGGATAATTTGTTACATGTCAATTAACCTTTTGTTTTGTGGCGATGATCTGAAAATGACACATCGAGAATGTTGAGAATAGCAATGGAGCAAGCGATTGTTGATTCACCACATATCAATAATCGAGGATAATGTGCATCGAAGGCGACAATCCTCATGCAAAACAACAACACCGACCAAATGACGAATGATCAAATGTTCGTGAGGCTTTTTTGCAATTTATGCAACAAAGAAAGTAGAGCGACTCTGCCCAAAACGTAGGTGGAAACACGGAAAACTCTCAGGCGATCACCGCTAAACAATTTAAGGAGCTAGGACCACCGGAGTTTAAGGAGAGCCAAAACCACTTATGGTGGAAGCATGGATAAATGATTACCAAGATATTTGATGTCTTGGGATGCTCCGAGGAGCAAAAGGTTCCCTTCACGCCTTTTATGTTGCTTGCGGAGGCGGAGGCTTGGTATCGGTGGGAATCCAGAAACGTACTCAACCAAATTTATCATCAAGATATCTTGGGAGAAGTTCCAGAGTCGTTCAACGACAAATACTTTCACGAAAGTATTCATATATGAAGGAGGTGGAGTTTATCAAGTTGGAACATAACAATATGACCGTGTCGCAACACGAGGCAAAATTTGCGGAGTTATCACGGTTCGTCCCACTTGGTGGATAATGAAGAGAGAATGGCGCGAATGTTTTTAAGAGGTTTGAAGTCGAGAGATACGTCAACATCTTATTTCTCATAAACCTGTGTTTGTATTCGATGTTGTAAATAGGGCTCGATTAGTGGAGCGCGATAATGAGTCAACGAACTAAAAGAGAGCGGTAAGCAAAATTATAATACCAATGAGAATAGTCATCGAGGCGGTGACAACAAGCGTGGAGGGAATCAATATAGGCAGATATGGTAACCACTTCGGTGGTAATCGAGGCCAAAACAATAAGAATGGACATTTCAAGAAAAGGAGATTCAACAATGATGGAAAGACGCCAAAGACCAAAGACCCATTGTTAAGTGAAGGAGAAAGACCACCTATCATATGCTTCAAATGCGAGGAGAGGGACACATCATCCAAAGCTGCGTCATGCCAGTCAAAGCATGTTATAATTGTGGAAGAGAAGGTCACTTAGCTCGATTTTTGTCGCCATCAAGACAATTTCACTAGGATGGAGGCACCAAAGGCCATCCCGAGAAAATTCAAAACCCAGAGTAGTGCAAGGGAGAGCATTTGTTGTGACCTCCCAAAGAGCAAGGAATCCGAATGAGGTCATCACGGGTAAGCTTATCATAAACTCTAATGAAGTCTATACTTTATTTGATACTGGGTTCTACCCATTCTTTTATTTCTCCTACTTGCGCTCATCGATTAAATTTGACTCAGGAGAAATTAGACTTTGACTTATCTCGTGGAAACTCCGTTGGGAGAAACCTTCATTACATCCAATCGCTTATAAGTCTTGTTTGGTTCAAATCGGTACCCTCACATTACTGTCGATCTTATTTCATTAAAAATACTTGCATTTGGACGTGATTCTAGTGGATTGATTGGTTAACTACTTATCATGCAAAAATTGATTGTTTTCGTAAGGTTGTTAGCTTTCATATTCCTAATCAACCTATTATGCTAATTCAAACGACCAAACCATTAAAATCAATCACGGACATCTCAAGCCGTAAAGCTATTCGTTTATTGAAAAATGGATGTCAAGCTTTAGCTCATGTATCACGATTTAAATAAAAATACGCCGGTTTTAAACGATATTCCTATTGTTAATAAATTTCGACGTATTTCAAGAACTTCTGGCCTACCCCAGAAGCGTGAAATTGAATTTTGTATCGACCTTGAACCCAGACAAAACCTATTTCCAAAGCCCCATATCGAATGGCTCTATTGAACTTCGTGGAGTTAAAGACCCAACTGCAGGAATTATTAGACATTGGCTTTATTCGTCCTAGTACTTCTCCTTGGGGTGCTCCTTTCTATTCGTGAAGAAGAAAGATGGGAGTATGCGACTTTGTATTGATTATCGGGAGTTGAATCACGTCACCATCAAAATAGGTATCCATTGCCACGTATTGATGACTGTTTGACCGATTACTTGTAAGGAGCCAAATTCTTTTCAAAGATTGATCTCGCGTTAGGATATCACCAATTGAAGATTAGAATCACCGACATTCCAAAGACGGCGGCCGTAACTCGAAGACGGCATTATGAATTCCTAGTCATGTCCTTTGGATTGACTAATGCTCCCGCCGCCTTCATGGATATGATGAACCGAGTATTCAAGGAATATTTAGATCACTTTGTGGTCGTCTTTTTATTGATGACATCCTTATTTATTCCAAAAGCCGTGAAGATCATGAGCAACACTTGAGGTCGACACTCCAAAAGCTTCGTGAATATAAGCTTTATGCCAAGTTGAAGAAATGCGAGTTCGGCTTGAAGAAGTAGCATTCCTTGGGCACGTGGTATCAAGTCATGGAATATCTGTTGACCCAAAGAAAGATTGAAGCTATTCAAAGTCGGGAACAACCTAAATCGATGGATCAAGCACGTAGCTTTCTCGGTTTAATTTGGTTATTATCTGAGATTCGTGGAAGGATTTTCTCGAATCGCTATTCCATTGACTCAATTGACTCGGAAGATACAAAGTTCGGTTGGAGCGAAGAATGTGAGAAGAGTTTTCAAGAACTCAAGAGGAGACTTATTTCAAAGACCTGCTCGACAATACCATCCGGCTCGGAGGATTTGTCATCTCTGATGATGCTTGAGCAAAGGGTTGGGATGTGTTCTCATGCAACATGGAAAAGTAATAGCCTTTATGCTCTCATGACAACTCAAAGAATATGAGAGGAATTATCCTACTCATGATCTAGAGTTAAAAATTGTTATCTTTGCACTTAAAATTTGGAGGCATTACTTGTATGGGGAGAAAGTGGAGATCTTTACGGATCATAAAAGCCTCAAATATTTCTTCACTCAAAAGGAACTCAACATGCGACAACGACGTTGGCTTGAACTGTTGAAAGATTATGATCATACCATCCAATACCATCCTGGAAAAGCTTAACGTGGTAGGCGACACATTGAGTAGAAAATCATATGCAAGTCACGAAAGCGATATTGTCAATGCAAAGGCCCATTTTGTGTGACTTGCAAAGGATGGAGATAGAATTAAAGACTCCAGGGACGCATGTGATGATAGCGAGTATACGAGTAGAACCGACTTTAATTGATAAAGTTAAAGCTGCTCAAGCTACAGACCTGGAGCTGATGCGTATGAGGAAGAAAGTGCAAGAAGGTGCTATTCCGGAAGCAAGAATCGATGAAGAAGGAATACTTCGAGTCAACTCCAGACTTTGTGTTCCTAACGACCCTAATTTAAAGTATAATATCATGATGGAGGCACACAACACACCATTTGCAATCCATCCTGGGAGTACCAAAATGTATCATGATATTCGTCATACATTTTGGTGGAGCAATATGAAGAGAGAGATAATATTTGTTTATCTCAAGGTGTCTAACTTGTCAACGAGTTAAAGCGAGCATCAAGTACCAAAAGGTCCATTGCAACCACTTGAAATTCCAGAATGGAAGTGGGAGCACATTACCATGGATTTCGTTCACGGCCTTCCTAAGGTTTCTCAAGGCATTGATGCGATTTGGGTCATTGTTGATAGGTTGACCAAGTCGCTTCATTTCTTACCGACACGAGAAACTTATACACTTGAACGCTCTTGCTCAGTATGTACATAAACGAGATTGTAAGATCGCATGGTATGCTGCAGTATCCATAGTTTCGATCGAGACCCAAGATTCACTTCACGATTTTGGGTTAGTTTGCAAAAAGCTATGGGCACAGACTTACGATTTAGCTTCGGCAAGATATCATCCTCGATTTGAGACGGACAATCTGGAGAGGACTATTCAAACTCTTGAAGATCTATTAAGACTCTGTGTCCTTGATTTCAGGGGAGTTGGGACAAGTTCTTACCATTGGTGGAGTTTTCCTACAACAACAGCTTATCAAGCAAGTATGGCATGGCTCCATTCAAGCGTTGTATGGAAGAAAGTGTCGTTCTCGGTATCTTTGGGATGAGGTGGGTGAGAGCAACGTTGTTGGGGCCGGAGTTGGTACGTATGACTACGGAAAAGATTCAAACGATCCGACAACGTATAAAAACCTCACAAAATCGATAAAAGAGTTATCTTGATCTTCATCGAAAGGACGTGGAATTCGATATAGGAGATCATGTGTTGTTAAGAGTTGCTCCATGGAAAGGAGTTACAAGATTTGGAAAGAGAGGAAAACTTAACCCTCGATTCATCGGTCCATTTTAATCCTCGAATCGAGTAGGAACGGTGGCCTATAGACTCCCTTTACCGCCAAATATGTCTCGTGTTCATAACGTTTTTCACATATCTATGTTACGTAAATATGTGAAAGACCCGAACCATATTATTGAGTTAGACCAGGACGAAATAGCGGAAGATTTGACGTATGAAGAGGTTCCCTGCTCAAATTTTGATAAGAAGGAACATATTCTACGCTCCAAGGTTATACCTCAAGTCAAAGTTTTGTGGAGGAACCACGATGTTGAGGAAATGACTTGGGAGTTAGAATCTGAAATGAAATCAAGGTATCCTTACCTCTTCGACATACCAGTATCGTACCCTAATTTCGAGGGCGAAATTTCATAAGAAGGGGAGGTTGTAAGACCCCCAACTTTTATAAATAAAGATGAATTTTTCTATAAATATTATTTTTGAATATTATGGAATAAATTTGATATAATGTTATAGTTCAGGTAATATTTATAAATTTTTCAAAGTATGCAAGTTGTTATAAAATATTCGTTTGGTCTGGGAATATTCTTTTGTTAGGAATATTAAGACAATGGCTCAATCATTGGTGGACCCCATTAATGTAATTATCATTTGATCGAGAAAACGACAAAAATATTTTATAAAAATAACTAGGAGGTGTTACCAATTAACCGTTGAACTACCCGGTGGTAAAAAGTACAAGAATACGCGTAGTTGCATAGTAGCACACTCAGATTGATTATTGATGCTTACGTGAGAAGTCACTCACCTATGCTCAATTATTGCTCATGAGAATTCTTTGATCATATCTCTTATATTATTGATTCAATTATTGTCACAAGATCATCTCAGATAATATGTTATAGTATTAAATCAATAATTGAGACGACAAGTTATAAATGATTAATAATTGTTGAAGGATTAAATATGTGTTGATGAAAAAAAAATAATTTGTGGTAAGTTTGATTATTTTATGGGGGGCTCATATGTCATCATCTAAGAGTCTCTTCGTCAATAGTAATTACCTTCGTCAATAGTAATTACTCTTGTGAATAGTATTTACCTTCGTCAATAGTAATTACCTTCGTCAATAGTAATTACCCTTGTGAATAGTATTTACCTTCGTCAATAGTAATTACCTTCGTCAATAGTAATTACCCTTGTGAATAGTATTTACCTTCGTCAATAGTATTTACCTTCGTTAATAGTAATTACCTTTACCAGACGTCGAACCACTTGTCGTTTCACATTACAGCGCCAAACCAAACAATCCGCCACTTGCCTTTTCACATCTAAGAAAGCTAAGCTAGAAATCTTCTATAAATAGAGGCCTAGGGCTTCATTATTTTCACTTAATTCATTCAAGCTATAGAGAGAGAAAGTATAGAGAGAATAAGAGAGAAAGAAGAAGAGTATTTTGTTACTACAATCGCGCATAAAGATTCAATCTCCTACCAAATGTAAGGGGTGTTATTCTTTCTTATTCATGAAGAGAAGCTGTTGTTATTCCATTGCTTATTATTCTATTGGAATAACTCAGTATACGTGGTTTACCCTATACTTGGTGACATTCTTCTATTATTCTCATTGGAACATCCATGCTCGTGTGTTTTACAGGACCGGTTAAAATCTTTTTATTATTATTCGTTGGAACATCACATGTCGTGTGTTTTTAACAGGACTGGTTCCGCTTTTTATTATTCTCGTTGGAACATCGCTCATGCGTGTGTTTTACACCGGACCGGTTAAAATCTTTATTATTCATTGGAATATCCTATTCGTGTGTTTTACACCGGATCCGGGTTCCATCTTTATTATTCTCGTTGGAACATCCCGCTTGTGTGAATTTCACGACTCGGTTCCGTTATTTATTATTCTGCGTTGAATAACCGTCTGCATGCGGTTTATCGCATGCATGGTGATTTCTTTTGTTATTCCATTCTTTATTATACCCGGTTGGTTAAAACTTTGACTTTATACTCCATGAAATTAGTAGAATATCCTCGATATTTGCGTTTCATCCAAGATATCTTTTCATGGAAATATTCTTCCGATCATTCTTGAATTTTACTCTACAAAACAAAGATCATGTTGACAATTTGGACGTTAATAATTCCCGGATAAAATAATTCTTGAACTTGTTTTATTGAATTCTTATATCATTGTCATCATCCTCATGTTTATATTTTTTGAAAGTCATCGTGGCCCTCAGAGTGCATAGATGGACTTGGTATGATTATGACCAGAGACTATTCGATTGTAATCATGACCGTAATGTTACAAATGATGTGATAAAAATCCTCGATTGGTAGTAGTGCATTGATGGATGAGTTGTTGGCATGATCATGACTATTAATGAATACACAAATATTCTCGCCCGTAGTGCATGAATAATTGTGGTCGTGATACTAAAGAATATCCTTGGCCGTAGAAGTGTGGGTGATTCGATGATGTGAAATATTTATTAAAGTTGAGTCTCATTTACTATAAACAATGATGAAAAACCTTTAAAACCTAAAAGATAGTAGACTTTATTTTCTACTGACTCTTTTAATGGATCAGATATTCACCGCAGCTTAAACCTGGTTGTCTATTGTATTTTATCGGTTTAACATTATTCAAGACTATTGATAATTTATTCGCATTATCTTAGTCATAATATTTCATCGGGCTAGTTGAGCTCACCCTTTCTTTCTTTCCTTGTTCTCTTGTGAAATGATAATATAGCTAGGACGAGTCTGGGAAACGAGTGATGGTCCGAAGATAGCATTAGTAGTCCTCACTATTCTCAGTAAAATAGTGTGATAATAATCGTAATGAGGACTTTTTGTTTGAGTTTGTATAATATCTAGTAGATTTATATTTGTATTTAAACTCACAGTTTATGTCGATTGCATTTACACGCTTATGTTAATAAGTTGTTTTTAAATTACATACCATGTAAGTGTTTAACCCAAGATGGGTGATGTATACCTAATTTTGGGGGCGTCACAGTGATTCTGTAATATTATTTGTGAATAATTAATTATTAATTTATATGATGAGGAAAATATTAATTTTATGTGGATATAGATGGAGAAAATTTTTAATGTGACAATTGTTGAAAATTAATATTTTATCTTTTTCTGATAAAATAATTCATTTAAATATATTATTTTAATAATATATTAACGGTGATATTTTTATAATGAATGTGGGATATATGAGTATATGAGGAGGAAGAGTATTTTTGTGGCATTAAATGTTTAACACATGTTTTGTGTGTTGGTGGATCCATTTCTTGACCGAAAATTGATTATAGACTGTAAAATCGATCGTTTGTGAATTTCGGTCAATTTCTATTTAGAATTTGGAAAAACTTTCTTCTGCAAAGTTGTAGAGAATTGAATTTCCTATAAAAAGTTGCGAGATTCGAATTTTCTGATAAAAGAGCTATTTATTGTGAATTATTGAAGTTTCGGTATATCGGGTGTGAATTGATTTTTGGAGTTTAAATTATTTTTGTTAGAAAAACGTTTTTTGTATTTTTTTGGACATCATTAACATGTGTGGCTGGTGTTTTTGACCAAAAGGTGGGCTAAGGAAAATTTGTATAATTATATTAATATTATATTCAATTTTACGCTTTGGTGTTCTAAGCAATTTCTATAAATAGGGTGCTTAGGTTAGAATTGAAAATCACACCGTAAACCCAAGTTTTTCTCTCTATATTATCGGCGTATTCTTGTGAGTATTTTGAGTATACTTTGAGTATTGCTATATACGGTGCAAGTTCGATTCGGCGTTATTCTAGTCGGAAATAACGCTCTTTTTTGAGGTAAGGGATAGTAAGGGATTTTAAGTGGTTATTATGTTTTAGTTTGAAATTTTTCTGAACCTTCAAAATTCTGGAAAAATTTGAAATGATATTTTGATGAGTTTAGAGAGTGTGTCCAAAAATGGCGATTTTGGATGTATAGATTAGGAGTTATGGATTTTATGAGAAAAGACTATTTTAAAAGTAACTATTTATAACTCTTTGTGATTAACTCCAAAATTGATGAAAGTTTTATTGGGAGTACATCTATATAATATCAGTATACCGTGTAAATTTCAGAATTTTTGGACAAAAGTATAATTTATGATAAATGTTTAAATATTCGGTGGTTTTGGCCATATGAAAAATAGTAAATGAATTTTTAAAATTTAGAGAAAAATATATGTTCAATATGGGACTATGTTATGCTAAATCCCAGAAAAGAAATATTTTTGGAACAGATTTGGTATTTTTCATGAAAATGTTCTAGTTATGAGTAAATGAATTAAATATGTTATGTGAAGTAAGAAAATTGGAAAATATGATTTATTGGCTGGAGAATCATATATGAGGTATATGCAGATTTTTGATGAGTGTTTTGGTTATTGGTGATGAAATCTTATGAGTTTGGCATTTTAGGATGATTAAATGCATTTATTAGTAAAGTGTAAACAATTAAAATAAATTATTTATAAGTTTTAGAAATGATTAAAATATTATTGTAATATTAATAATATTAGATTATGAGATTTCTAAGTGATTTATAACATTTGGATTAAGGTGTTATAAATATGGATATGAATTTTATTATGAAACTTTATCTTTACGTGTCGAGGTTACTATGCACGTATACGGTACTATGTAAGAACACGGGGTACTATTCACGACAAATTGGTTTCTTCTTTGACCAAATTATCGTTGATTTATGAATCTTACTCTTGAAATTAAAACTATGTTTTGATTATATTGTTTTTATATAACATTCTTATAACCCTAATGATAATATTTCTCTTTGACTTGAGTGTAAAGATGGGTAGATTATTGGTATGATCGTGACTATAGGTTCTCTTTGGCCAGTAGTGCAAAAGTTGAATTGTTGACTGGTATGATCATGACCATTGAATTTACAATTGAATATTTTTAGCTTAAGTGCAAAGGTGAATTGATCAACATGGTTATAATTATTGTTATATAACTTCTGAAATGATTATGTATTTCTTTGATATATGAATATCTTTGGCTCGTTGTGCAAAGATGACTTGTTGATGAATATCTTTAGCCTGTAGTGCAAAGATGAATTATTGATGAATATCTTTTTTGCTCGTAATGCAAAGATGAATTTGTTGTTGAATATCTTTAGCCTGTAGTGCAAAGATGAATTATTGATGAATATCTTTGGCTCGTAATGCAAAGATGACCTGTTGATGAATATCTTTAGCTTGTAGTGTAAAGATGAACTGTTGATGAATATCTTTGGCCGTGGTGCAAAGATGAATTTATTAGTATGATTATGAAATGAAGCGTGATTTGGTATAACCATGATCTTTGATGTTTCGTAAAGACAAGTGATGAAAATTATCTTTGTCTTGGATGAGGAAAGGAATTTAGAACTACAATTACGATTATGAGTTATACACGTGATTGTGGATGTGAATTGTTGATTGATGTTCTGAGGATAAAACATTGTTGGTGGACTTTTAACATGGAGAAGATAATAGATTTTATGGTCTATTTGACTCTTCTAATGGATTGCTTCGTTCACCGCAACTATGGTTGAAAAGTTTTATCATCTACCATATGTTCTAAATCTACGATTTATTCTTGATGAGGACTATTGATAATTTATTTATCTTTAGTCATAATATTCTTTATCGAGCTAGTTGTGCTCACCCTTTTGTTTCACAATTCCTTTCGTGTAATAAAAGTGTAAATTTGGGTTGAATGGGGATAACAAGGGAATAGAGCGGTGGTTTATAGTTGTTGAGGTTCTCCTAAAGAGTATGAAAATAATTTTATTGAGGACTTTAGTGTGTTGTATTTTATACATCATTTAATAGTTATTTTTGGTGAATTAAATAGAGTGAGGCTTAACCCAACTTTGGAAGGGTGTTTTGTCACTATCATACAAGATGTCTAATGACATACAAACTCGTGTTATCATAAGACATGGTTGTGCTCATCCACTTCTTTGAGTATATTTACAAGCACTACCTATATAATCTTGGTGTTTGTTTGGAGTATAATACCCAAATAGAGGCAGTGGAGATAATGATATGTCAAGAGAAGACTCACCATTGGGAAGAATATGATAGTAATCTTCTCATTTTCTTTGGGGTCTATTAGGTCAACCAAGGATAATTCTGTGGCCATATGATATCTACCATAACCTAAAAGCATGGCCTCCCATATACGAAGGTTTCCTTGAGCACTTCCCAAAGATTCTAATTTCTAAAAGCAGTTTTTGACTATACCTTTATGTAAGGTGTCATTGTGACGTACACAGTTGGTATATATTTGTATCCAAACTCACAAAGATATGTGTTGTTGTATTTGGCACGACAATTGTTGTAATAAAGTTGTAGTTGTTTTTCGTACCATATATTTGGCGACTCAGAATGGGTTGGATGGAATGGACCTATTTTGGGGGCGTTACAGGAAAGCTCAATCCTCAATTCATCGGCCCATTTTTAATCCTTGATTGAGTAGGAACTGTGGCCTATAGACTCGCTTTACCGCCAAGTATGTCTCGTGTTCATAATGTTTTTCACATATCCATGTTACGTAAATATGTGGAAGACCCGAACCATATTATTGAGTTAGAACCGGACGAAATAGCGGAAAATTTGACGTATGAAGAGGTTCCTGTTCAAATCTTGGATAAGAAGGAACACATTCTACGCTCCAAGGTTATACCTCAAGTCAAAGTTTTGTGGAGAAACCACGATGTTGAGGAAATGACTTGGGAGTTAGAATCTGAAATGAAATCAAGGTATCCTTACCTCTTCAATATACCAGGTACGTACCCTAATTTCGAGGGCGAAATTTCATAAGAAGGGGAGATTGTAAAACCCCAACTTTTTGAATAAAAATAAATTTTCTATAAATATTATTTTTGAATATTATGGAGTAAAATTGATATAATGTTATAGTTATGGGTAATATTTATAAATTTTGCAAAGTACACAAGTTGTTATATAATATTCGATTATTCGGGAATATTCGTTTTAACAGGGAATATTCATACAACCGGCACAATTATGGTGGACCCCATTAACGAAATTATCATCGGATTGAGAAAACGACAAAAATACTTTTATGGAAATAACGGCGGAAGTTTTACCGTTAACTGTTGAAACACTTGGTGTTAAAAAATGCGATGTCTGGCGTGGTTGCGTAGTAGCACACGGTATTAATTATTGATGCTTACGTGATATGTCACTCGGTTTTGTTGGTATTATTAATGTAATAATACGAGAAAATCTTTTTTATAAAATGTAGAATACTTTTATAAAGTTATTCTATAAATAGAATATATTATTTTCTATTATGCATAGTGTTGCATAAGTGTCTCGTATAGTGTTTTGCATAGTAAAATCTTTTTTATATAAAGCAGAATACTTTTATAAAGTTATCTATTTTATTATACAATAATTAGAATATATTATATTTTATTATTGCATAGTATTTGCATAGTGTATGTGATAAGTGTTTGCATAGTAAAATCTTTTATAAAGTTATTCAATTATAAATAGAATATATTATATTTTATTTAAAAGATTTTGCTTTAAATATGGACCGTCGATTAAAGTAAATCAATATGGACCGTTCATGAGTTAGTTACTATGCGATCCATTTTTCTATAAATAGAAGCTCATTCCTTCATTATTTTCTTATTTAATTCATTGAAACTAGAGAGATAAACTATAGAGAGAAAGAAGAAAGTATTCGCTACTACACTACTTATATATTCAGTACTCTTCTTCTTAAGGTAGGGAATATTATTTGTTGTACTCGTAAGGGGTGTTATTCTTTTTTATTCATGAAGAGAACTTATGTTATTCCATTCTTTATTATTCTATTGGAATAACTCAGATACGTGAGCTACCCTATACTTGGTGACATTCTTCTATTATTAAAGTCTTTACTATTACATTTGGAATATCCCGTTTGTGCGTTTTGTGGGACGATTAAAATCTTTATTATTACATTGGAATATCTTGTTTATGCATGCTTTTCTGCCGGACTTTGGTTAAAATCTTTATTATTATTACATTAGAATATCCTATATATGTGCGTTTTACGTCGGACCTGATTTCGTCCTTATTAGTATTCTGTTGGAATAACCTATCTATGCGAAGTACCGCATGCATGGTGATTTCTGTTATTATTCCATTCTTTATTATTCTGTTGGAACATCCTATAGGTGCGAATTTCGCTTGACCTGGTTCCGTTATTTAGTATTCATTGGAATAAACTGTCATCATGCAATCTGCATGCATGGTGATTTCTTTTGTTATTCCATTCTTTATTATACTCAGTTGGTTAAAGTTTTGACTTCTATACTCCATGAAATTAGTGGAATATCCTTGATAATTGTGCTTCATCTAGTATCTTTTCATGAAAATATTCTTCTAAGCATTCTTGAATTTTACTCTACAAAGCAGTATTATGTTGACAATTTGGACGTTATTGGTTATTGGACAAATTAATTCTTGAACTTGTTTGATTAAATTCTTATATCATTGTCATCATCCTCATATTTATAATTTTTGAAAGTCATCTGTGGCCTGTAGTGCATAGATGGACTTGGTATGATTATGACCTGTGGATTATTGATTGTAATCATGATAGTAATATTACAAATGATGTGGTAAAAGTCCTCATTGGCCCGTAGTGCATTGATGGACGATTGTTGGCATGATCATGACCATTAATGAATACACAAATATTCTTGCCCGTAGTGCATGGATAATTGTGGTCGTTATACTAAAGAATATCCTTTAGAAGTAGTGCGAGGGTGATTCGATGATGTGGATTATTTATTGTCGAGTCCCAAATGATAAAAGTGATGAAAACCTTTTAAATCATAAAAGATAGTAGATTTTATTCTCTACTTGACTCTTTTAATGGATTGCTTGTTCTGCGTGCCATTAAACTTGATGTTTCTTATATTGTATCAATTTAACATTGTTTAATGCTAATGATAATTTATTTCAAGCATTATCTTAGTCATAATATTTTTCTTTGGGCTAGTTGAGCTCACCTTTCTTTCTTTCTTTGTTCTCTTCAGGATATGAGAATATATATTTGAAGCAGAGTCGGGAAGCGGAGTGATGGTCTAGATGGTGTATTAGTAGTCCTCACTATTCTGTGAAATAGTGTGATAATAATTGTAATGAGGACTTCTTTTGAGTTTGTATACTCTCTAGTAGACAATATTTGTATTCAAACTCACAGTTTATATTTTGTCGTATTGTACACGACAGTTGTATTTGAATTCTGTACCATGTATCTGGCGACTCAAGATGGGTGATGTATACCTATTTTGGGGGCGTCACACCATATCCCTAAGCTCTGATACCAACTGTGACTCCCCCAAAATAGGTATACATCACCCATTCCGAGTCGCCAAATACATGGTACAGAAACAAATACAACTTTATTAATACAATTATCGTGCAAAATACGACAACACATATACTGTGAGTTTAAATACAAATATTGTCTAATAGACAGTATTCAAACTCAAAAGGAGTCCTCATTACAATTATTATCACACTATTTTATAAAATAGTGAGGACTACTAACACAACTGACTGGAAACATCACTCCACACCCCGACTAGTTCCCGCTATATTCTCGCTTCCTGAGAAGAAAAATGGAACAAAAAGGAAAAGGGTGAACTTAACTAGCCTAGTAAAGAATATTATGACTAAGATAGAATATAACAAAGTATCATTAGTCTTCAATAGGGAAAAATCTAATAGAATATAATAGACAACAAGTTTTAGATTAACAACTACAACAGAAACAACAATCCATTAGAAGAGTCAAGTACAGAATGAATTCTACTATCTTCTAAGATTTAAAAGTCCATCATCAATATTTTATCCCTGTAACATCAATTAATATACATCTTGAATCAAATATTTATCTTTGCACTACAGGCCAAAGATATTCAGTAATATCATCATTTAGGACTGAGGATGATGAAAAATATCTTAAAGAAAATGAATCCAGTGAGACAAAAGGACAAATATTAGGAATTCGTACTACAGCTTATTCAAGTTCAAAAATACTCTATAATAATCAATTGTGGAGTAAAATTCAAGAATAAAGATCAAAACATGGATACAATCAAAGATAGTAACCATAATAGATATTTTGGACAAAGAAGAGAAAATTTTATTTTTTTGTGAATAGTGTTGTATTTGTGAATAGTGCTGTATTCGTGAATAGTGTCGTATACATGAATAGTATCGTATACGTGAATAGTAACCCCGACACAAAAAGGTAGAAATTCCACAATAAAATTCATATCAATATTTCGGCATAATGATATTGAAGAACATAATATCATTTACGAAGAAAATAACATCCCTAACCTCAAAAGAACATACTTCTGGCTGGAATATCGGATGTAATGCTGAAGGAAACTTGCACTGAATAGTAACTCACAAAGTATCTAAATACTCACAAAATACGCTCAATATATATATATATATATATATATATATATATATATATAGAGAGAGAGAGAGAGAGAAAAAAAAAACTTGTTTCTGGTGTGATTTTTAATTCTAACTAAGCACCCTATTTATAGGAAAATGCTTAGAACGCCATAACTTTTGAAATAAAATTTAAGCACATTTCTCACCAACCAAAAGTGGAGCCCACCCATTCTAGAAAATTCTACGAAAATATTTTAAAATTTAAATAATAATCAGTAACTTCAATAATTCATAATAAATAGTCATTTTATCAGAAAAATACGAATCTCAAGTTTACTCCATAGGAAATTAAATTCTCTACAACTTTGTAGATTTAAGGTTTTCCAAATTCCAAATGAAAAATGACCGATAAAAAATACTGATAAAACACCTCAACATTAATTCCATCATTTATATCCACATAAAAAATATATATAATTCTTTATCATATAAATTAATAATTAATTATGCACAAATAATATTACAGAATCATAATTATGACAACCAGGTCGTTCCTAGGAAAAAGGGGCATTCCGATAAGGATTTCTCCTTATTGGCGCGCAATTAAGTGACCAAACATCTTTCCTAGACAGAACATCCTTAGACATTTCCAATTATGTTATCTAATAATATTATTCAAATAATATGAATTATTGATCTGATAATGGGAAATACTATGCAGTGACAATTTTTGAAACAACAATAATATAAAATATCAACGTAGCAATTATTGAATCAATAAAATAAAATATTGAATAGTAATTACTGTAACAATTATTGAGTAATGTCTTCTTAGGAAAGAATCAATAATTCAAAAATACTGTGCAATACCGTGTGCTACTGTGCAACTACGCGTATTACGTACAAACATTCATACATTCATTCAATTGAAAAGTCTCAAAGAACGAACATAACTGCTATATATTTAAAGTAATATTTACATTTCCCAGATTCTATACCCATTACAAAGGTTCTTTGTCATAATATCAATTACATTACAACAATAGACCTATACTATTACAAGACAACTTAATAATCTGCCTTAGCTTTTCCTTTATCCTTATTCGATCCTTCGGGACGTTCAGTCTTAGCTGCATTCATATGGTTCAAGCAAGAGTGAGCATAACTAGCTCAACAAGTATAACAATTCAATAACAACATGCTTGACACATACGAATAGTATATCTTCAATAACTGAACAATAGTTATGAAGTACTATTGATAATTTAAAATAGCACTTCATCATTCTTTCAAAATGTTTTACAATAATAACAATATTTAGTAAAACATTCACTCCGGTCAAAGACCTCGAGTATTCATTCTTTCCTGGAAATGGACAACCCAGAACTAAATCCGTAAGCCCGATATTAGTTACGAGCACTTCTAGGTGATCAGCCTATTGTACTCTATGTTGATCAACACTACATCCATTAAACGTATGTACATTTAATCAATTGGCAACCTCACTTGCCTGTCGTTTTATCGACAAAACATTTGTTTAACATTCCAATCTTCTTTTGAAAACCATATCAAGTAGTTGACAAAAGATAAAAACATTTGATAATAGATGAATAGATTATCAACAATCCACGCAATATATCAAGTCTAGCCAAAGGAATTTGCTTTAACTTCAACATACCTCAATTTATGCGTAAAGATACATAAATTTCAAAAAAACTTGTTCAGATTGAACTGAGACAAGAGTTAGAATACTTGCCTTTAGCGTCTGCTATGGTATATTTACTTTATGTTCAAGTCTTTCAAGTCTCTACAATACATGATCACATAATGCCTTACATTAGGTCACATATAATCAAGTATGTATATGACTATATCTTACCCTTCATCTCAATCTAATTGTGTATTAGATTCAGTTACTATCTATTTTGGCTTATCCTTACTCTTGCATTTATATTCGACTAGGTTATCTCAACCTTTATACAACATCCTTAAGGTTTAACTAAGTTTAAACAATGTTACATTACATTCTGTCAGGAATAAGCATGTGAATGCTATTCCTATTTATATATGATTTGATTATGATATATATATATATATATATATGTATATGAATGAATAATATGCAAGTATGCTTACATTAAGAAAAGCTGTAAAGTCCTGTGATAGATAATGGAAATATATGTACAAGGACTTAGAATGAATTGATCAAATATGTTAGGTTGATCCTACATAAAGCAAAACAGCTTTGTAAAGTCCTTAAAAAGAAATGATGTACAAGGACTATAAATATAGAAAGATCAAGCTTGTTAGGTTGATCTTATGATGTAATAGATAGGCTAGTCTGATCGTCGAGCACTGCACTAGAAGTCGTAGTCTGCCAGGTGAGTCAAGGTTAACTCGGGAGCTATCGAGGCAGAATGAGAGTATGCAAGATAGTAGATCTCGGAGTTCATAGACTGCAAGGGGAAACGAAGAAGGATCGTAGTGTATCGAGAAGAGCTTCCTTGGGATCGTAGTATACTGAGGAAGTCATGTTCAGAATCGTAGAGACAGCTTGCCTACAAGCCGACCAGTCATCTGCCGAAGCAAGACAGAAACGTAGACTACACTCAGAGTCGTAGAGTCTACTGATGCCGAAGCCAAGTCAAGGATCGTAGATCACACTCTGAGTTCGTAGAGTCTATTGATTATATGCAGAGATCGTAGTCGAGCAAGATCAGATGAAGACAACAGGCACAAGGCAGAAATCGTAGAGTGTCAATATCTGATCTCGAGATTGTAGTGTCTGCACGGCAGAAGCTGAATCGTAGAGTGCAGAACTATGACTCCAATAGAAGTGCTCACAATGCTAAGTCAGAATCGTAGAGCAGATACGGTTCTCAACGAATGAGCACTCCCAAAATATCCAAAGACATGACTCCTCTGGTTGGTACTGCAAAGATGCAATCCACAGTAAGGGAACCGGAAAGCACTCAACTAATGGCATGCAGGCTAGCAGAAGAACTAAGAACCAATCCAATCAGCATCAAGATTGAGTTAAAAGGCCATTCATGATGAAGTCTTCCACAAGATGATTCAAAGAAGACTTCAGCAGCTGACTAAGGAAAAGTCAGCTAATGCAGTTGCTGTCAAGAGAACAGAAGACAACGATCTTGGAAGTAACCAGGATCGTAGTGTTTGTCAGACAAAGAAAGAACTAATGGAAGGTGAACCGAGATACTGGTTAGCTTCTGAAGAGCAAGGCTAAAGTGATTAAGTGCAGGGTCAGTTCATTGATGATAACTGAGCGGAAGATCACCAGGAGAAAACAAGCTGGACGCGCCACAAATCTGAAGTGTTTTGATATTCAGAAGGGGACTAGAGCAAGGAATTAGGCCATCAGTATCTGAGAACAGTCGAAGCAAACAGAAGTATTGAAGCACTGCACAATACAGTGAAGAGGTGTTCTTCAGTGAAGATCCAAGCAACACTCTTCAGGATCGTAGTGTTAGCTCTACTAGTCAACGAGCAACACTCAACAAGACACTATGATCAGGTCCTTGAAGACGTGCATCAGAATTGTAGATTCTGAATAACTGAAGACTGAAGCATTGGCAAAGGTTCAATCTAAAGGGTAATATTCGGACAAGTGCCTATTGAGAGCATCGATGCAAAAGGACAACCTCTGATCTAGAAATCAGGAGAAATAAAGTATTCAACCTGCCCAAGACAGTAAAGTGATACATCTGATATGGTAGGTGAAACAGTAGACTACAGCGTCAGAAAAAGTATTACAAGTCACATCATGCAGTCTACATCAAGCAACTTGAGATCTGTGAAGATTTTTGAATAGCCTTCAACGGTTACTTTCCAACGGAAGGATTGGGAAGAAGTATAAATAAGAAAGAGCTTCGAAGATCAAAGGTTGCTGGAGTTGCCGAGTTTGGAGAGAAGGTGGACTGATATAAATTATGTGAGATAGTGAGTCCGAAGGATCACTCTACGATCCACTAAGAACACTCAGAAGTCAGATCAAGAAAGAAGTAGAACTATGAGTTTTACTATGTAGAAGTGAGAGTTCTACTACATGAAGAATGTTCTGAACTACCGAGAGAAAGGAGAGCATCATGCCATTTGGATGTCCATCATGGGAAGACTCTAAGTATGATAGAGAAGAGCTTACGGTCATCTTAGCAAGTCCATCATGAGAAGGCATCGAGTAGCAAGAAGGGAGATCACAAAAGCCATCTTGGTGTCAAGCATAAGAAAGCTTCTAAGTACTTTACAGAAGAGCTTACAGTCATCTTAGAAGCCTCTCATGTACAGTCATCAAGTACCAAGAAGAATGATCTTCAAGGCGGTTCATCAAGGGGTCATCCGGAGTAGTTGGACAACCTAAGAAGCTGAGCATCATGCAACACTCAACTGTTCTTCAAGGATGATCAAGCCAAGCTGCTAAGGATAGAAGATGTTCAGAGCATGAAGACATCTTAGCAGCTCAGCACCGACTCCAACAACAACAAACAAACAACTCAACGAAGCCATGGCCTGAGGGGTCCTTGTCCAGAGGGACTAAATGAAGCAGGGCCAAGAGGGTCCTTGTCCGGAGGGACTAAACAAAGCAGGGTCAAAGGGTCCTTATCCAAAGGGACTAAATAGAGTTCCAAGCCTTCTGGGCTTGAAGAGTTCCTTGGGAACTAGAGGAGTCCCAAGGCTGCTGGCCTTGAAGAGTTCTTAGTGAACTGAAGTCCCAAGGCTGCTGGCCTTGAAGGAATCATAGAGATCTGAGTCTTTGCCTTCCTTAGTTGAAACTCGCTAGTTGAAAGTAGAAGATTGGATTAGGAGCTTGAGTCTCTGAACCACTTAAAACCTCTTGTGTCTTTTACATTATGTCATTTACATTATGTCTATAACAGCTATAACTGCTATGTATGTTCTAACTGCTTACAACTAAACTAACCCAAGGAATAATGTATGTATAATTATTAATATATCAATGAAGGGGAATCTTTTACTTATTCAGCTGTGCTTGAAAAGATTCTTATGTTTGTCATATACTTAAATATGAACAATACAACATTAACCAGAAAAGTATTTGAAATAAAAAGGATCTATTCAACCCCCCCTTCTAGATTTATTGTGCCCTCTAGGAACTAACAATTGGTATCAGAACAGGTTCTCATGCTATATTCAAAAGCTAATCGCTTTGAGTCTGATCCCAGGCACTAACATTGTTCTAAACTTAGTTTACTAGTAAGTAACTTATTATATGCAGAAGAGCTCACACGTTGGAAATATTGTGTATAGGTAAAAATGTGTATACACCTGAAGCTGCTCAGATTGGTCCATATCCTCGATTGCTATATTAACAAGACCAATCCTAGCCTGCAGTCAATCTTGTTGTTTGAAGACTAGACGAGAGAAAGAAAGCAAGGGACATCAGTGACAAAGAGTAAAGCATTCATCAGTCTGAAAGATGAAAAGGTCACGCGTACTAAGAAATGCTGATCGAGAGGAGAAAGAAGATCTTCTCAAACTTATGAGTGACCAACCAACAACTGGGTGCTATCTTTGTAAACTCAAAGATGTCAAAGATCTTAATACTACGATTCTCTTGATCTACATCTTCAAGACCATGACTGATTGATGAAAGGCCAACAAGAGCATTAAGCCGAAAGGAGTAAAAGTAAAAGCTATGCACATCAATACCTGAACTCAGTATATCTAAGGTAAATGACTGTTAAGAAACTGACCGTAAAAAGGTACGGTTCCTCACCATTAGTAATGTATACATCATATTTGCACCATCTTATGAACTATGACAGTATTCTGTCAAGAAGTCATAATCTACCTAAAAAGGCGAAGAGAGAAAG
This sequence comes from Panax quinquefolius, assembly GCA_020205615.1. Lineage (NCBI taxonomy): Eukaryota > Viridiplantae > Streptophyta > Magnoliopsida > Apiales > Araliaceae > Panax > Panax quinquefolius. The sequence continues at coordinate 399,482 of JAINUW010000625.1, forward strand.
TAGTCTGAAGATGGAAAATTCAAATGTCTACAAACTTTCTCTTTAACCAAGTTTTAGGCTGAAGATGACATCTTGAAGAAAATCTGAAATAGATCATAAGAGTATCACAGACCAAATAAATTTTATGTTAAGGAATCATTGCTGATGTACTAGTATGTATGTACAAGCCTATGTTCTAAGTGTTTGACAACACACAGAGAATGATCAGTTCTGCAAGAGGATCTTGTTGATTTGTAAAAACTGATACTCATAAATCAAGACATCTTAGCAGCTCAGCACCGACTCCAATAACAACAAACAAACAACTCAACGAAGCCATGGCCTAAGGGGTCCTTGTCTAGAGGGACTAAATGAAGCAGGGCCAAGAGGGTCCTTGTCCGGAGGGACTAAACAAAGCAGGGCCAAAGGGTCCTTGTCCAAAGGGACTAAATAGGGTTCCAAGCCTGCTTGGCTTGAAGAGTTCCTAGGGAACTAGAGGAGTCCCAAGGCTGCTGGCCTTGAAGAGTTCTTAGTGAACTGAAGTCCCAAGGCTGCTGGCCGTGAAGGAATCGTAGAGATTCAGGGTGCTGCCCTTCCTTAGTGGAAATCCCGCTAGTTGAAAGCAGAAGAGTGGATTAGGAGCTTGAGTCTCTGAGCCACTTAAAACCTCTTGTGTCTTTTACATTATATCATTTACATTATGTCTATAACTACTATAACTGCTATGTATGTTCTAACTACTTACAACTAAACTAACCCAACGAACAATGTATGTATAATTATGAATATATCAATGAAGGGGAATCTTTTACTTATTCTGCTGTGCTTGAAAAGATTCTTATGTTTGTCATATACTTAAATATGAACAATACAACATTAACCAGAAAAATATTTGAAATAAAAAGGATCTATTCAACCCCCCCCCCCCTTCTAGATCTATTGTGCCCTCTGGGAACTAACACATTCCTTAGGTTGTGTTTACTTTTAAATCAATTAACTTTCTTTTCTTTGTAATTAAAAAAAAACATTCATCACTATCCTTGTTCTGAGACTGGCGTTGCGGCGCCGGCTGTATACTTACATCTCACGATGCGGCGCGAGTTAATAGTGGCATTGTCACGGACTTGGCGTCATGACGCGAAGTCCTTATTTGTAATTGCACATGCTGCCTTTACTCTCCGAAGGTCTTGTATTGTGCATGGCGTTGCGGCAAGACCAATTGGTCTAGGGTTGGCGCTGCGGCGCCAACTCTGTGCACCAGAAAAAATTCAGTCCTTGAATTTTTGTGAACTTCCCGGACACATAACTTCTTCGTTATAAGTTCGAATTGGCTTGTTCAAAAGCCTACGGTTCACAAATTACGTAATCTACGTGTTCATGCAAGAATTTTATCTAATTGACTTTGTTTGCTAAAAATTCACCTATCGGTTCATTTTCAACGAAAACGATAAACGTTCGTGAACGTTCAACGCTCGTTTCTTCGTTCTAAGTCGGAATTCGGTCATTTTTGAGTTCACGACTCTATAATGCCAAATATGACTTGTCTCCATCGGAAAACAATGGTTCTGAGTTCAAACACAAAATTTGACTTCTATTTCGAGAATTTTACAAATTCGACGATTATCGTCCAATCGTGAAATTTTCGACAAATCTTCATTCTTATGTTTTGTTCAACATTACAAATGAATTCCATTCATCATGTGAACATCTCAATATGCTTATTACAACAACTTATATTCATTGTTGGATTTTTGACTTATTTCTTCATGAGCTTATAATTTTATTCAATTATAAACTACTTAAGATTTCATTGTTCATGACTTATGACAATTAAAGTTTCTTAATCATCATACCTTATATGTTCTTAACATATAACTTGACTTAGGTATACATGATACATATGATCATACAAGTTCTTAATTTTCATATTAACATTCAAGGTTAACTTATAATAAGTTCATAACTTTTATAAGTTCAAATGACTTATTTCAAACTTATGTGGCTTAAGTTCATTACTTACACATTCTTCTTACTTCTTAACATCCATGTTCCTTAATCCATACTTTTCTTATCAACCTATCATGGTAGAGATAGAAGATAAATGGAGAAGAAGTCTTACTCTTTGAAGTCTTTGTAAAGTAGCCTTCTTCTTCTTCTTACAAATGAAAGTAACTTATTGTAGTTTATTCTCTCTAACACTTAAGCACTTTTTAATATGTTGGATTGTTTGAACAAGTAAGAAATGGCTAGCAAACTTCTTCTATTTATAGAATTTACAAGGTTAGGGTAATTTAGTCATTAAATCCACCCACCTCCTTTAATCACCTCTTTACTATTCATTACTTGCTAAGCACAACTCTTATCTTTTGCTTGGCCATTACTTCTATTACTTGGTCACCACATTAACTTGGTCACCATATTAACCATATTAATATGGTTTGCCCCATGGGTCAAACAACTCATGGATTCTAGCTTGGGCTTGGATCAACTTAATCTTTGGGCTTTGCATTAATAAACACTAACTTGTTTATTAACCAATAATTGGGCCTCACCCTTTAATTCACTTGGACTTGTAGTAATTCCAATCAACCTTTCCAAGTCCATTAACATTACTTAAAACATATACATATTGTTTATGTATCATTTTCGTATTCTAATTCATATAGAATTTATATACGATATTTCATCCCTCACACAAACTCGTATAATACTTCGTATTATACTCGTTTTCATTACTTTGCACAATACAAAAGTATCATACAATACTACTTTGCCCTTCTTAACGTTTATAAATTAAGTCTGCAAGTGAAATATTACATTTTCCATAACTAGATTTATATTACATAATCCATCTTACCTTATCATTCTATCATTATGTATTTCTCGGAAATTCAAAAATAAATCCCGAGAAAATACCGATGAATAGTGTTTTTTGGAAAATTTCTCGAAAAACTTTTATTTTCGTCTTGGAAATTCAAACACTTTAATTCCTTCACGTAGCTCACATACTACGACATTCTAACATCAATAGGTTATACAATGACAACCATCTTGATAACACATAGAATCGAATTTTATTATTATTTAATTTAATAAAATCATTTTACAATAAGATTCGAATTTCTCGGTCGTTACATTCTTCCCCCTTATAAAGATTCTGTCCCCAGAATCTTGTCTTACTTTAATCAAATATATGAGGAAAATTTTTCTCCATCTTTTCTTCTAATTCCCACGTTGCTTCTTCAGCTTCGTGGTTCTTCCATAATACCTTTACTGATGGTATTACCTTATTCCTCAGAACTTGTTCCTTTCTATCAATGATTTGCATCGGTGATTCTTCATATGTTAAGTCTTTCTCAATATAAATCGGCTCATACTCGATTATATGCTTATAGTCCGGCTTATATGGACGTAATACAGATACGTGAAATACGTTATGTATTCGTTCTAGGTCTGGAGGTAATGATATCACATAAGCTACCTCTCCCACCCGTTTTAATACTTCAAAAGGTCCTATAAACCTTGGACTTAACTTTCCTTTCTTTCCAAAGCGTATATTTAGAAACACATACGATCCTGATGATTGGGTAATATACCCATAAATCAGATATACTTGGGTTTAAATTGTTGTATCTTCGAGTCATTTAGGAATATTTTTACTGTGTTTATGTGTTATTTTGCAGATTTGGGAGCTGTAGGGACAAATTGGGGATTTTAAGCTACAAAATGGCAAAATGGTGATTATCTCAATCTACAACGCCGGGGCGCTGGGCCTCGGCTGATGTTGACCGATCAAAGGCGCGTGTTTGATGGTTTGACTGGTATTGACTTTTTGTTTGACTTCTTATTTGAAGCCTAATTGGATTAGGATTGTGGGGAAGCTATAAAAAGAAATTAAGTACTGAAATTAGGGCTATCATCTAATCATTCAATCAATTCATTCATTCATTGTAGGCTACACAAGGATTACTTGGAGACTAAGGATTGGCTACAGAGTTTTCTTCTTCTTCTCCTTATTTTCAATTTGTAATTCTTTAAGGATGATTTGCAAAAGATTATTGGTTTTTATTTTCGTTATGAACTAATTCTTTAATTAAGATTTCAATTGAACCTTTTATGGCTATAAATTAGTTATCCAGTTTATTCCAATTATTTATGTTGAAGTGAATTGTTTATCATGCCTTGCATCTATTGATTAATTATTTGGCGATAATAATTACCGTGTTACTCTGAAGGAATTGAAAGAGGAATTCTAGGGTTAGAACTGGGTTTGATAACGTGTGACTTATTTATTTGCACAGTGAATAATTAGGTTTGTGAATTGAATGGAAATATCTTTTCACCGCATATAACACATAAGGAATTGGAATTGAAAGAGTTTAATTCACTTGTTTTGCATAGGAATATAGCAAGATTAATCTGGATTAAATAGAAGTCAGTTGATTACTTGGAAAATGACTTTTGACATTTGAGAATTCCTGTTAACAATTCAGTAGACATAATAATTAGGATAATTGGGTAATTGAGTTATAGTTCATAATTGGGGATATTGAAGTCTTAATCCTTATTTATTGGAAATCAATCATTTAAATATGCGTTTATTTATTTGCTTATTTTAGAATAACATCTTTAATTGTTTAATTTAGTTTTAATATTTCAGAAAATCATAATTTATCATTGTTTAAATAAAATTGGATTGATATAGTGCTAGTAGTTGGAATTTATTAATTAGAATTCTCGTGGGAACGATACTTTTCTTATCACTTTATTACTTGTTGAAGTGTATACTTGCATTTATTCTTTGATTCATGTAAATCAACCAACAAGTTTTTAAGCGGCTGAATTCTTGGGAATTTTATTAATATTAATTTCATATTAGTTATAATTAATTTGGTCTTAATTTAAACGTTACTTATTTTTGTTCTTGGATTGCCAGGAATTCTTGTGCGTGTATGCACACTAGATCGAAGGCTAAAAAGGAACTTTTTCCGTATACAGACGACATCGAAAAGAAGTTCAGGAAAATGCATTTGAATAGTGAGGTTATACATTTGGAAGAAGAATCTGGCGGATTCAGAAATACCCGTGAACATGGCGAGAAACTAATGTAAATCACTTAGGGATTATGCCATGCCGAATGTCACGGATTTACAGTCGAGTATTAAGAGGCCGACAATCAATGCAAATAGTTTCGAGATAAAACCGAGAACAATTCAGATGCTAAAGAATACATGTCAGTTTGGGGGTAATTCGATAGATGATCCTAATGAGCATATCTTGAGTTTCTTGGAAGTTTCCTGATACCTTCAAATTTAACAATGTATCGGAAGATGCTACAAGGTTGAGATGTTCCCGTTTACTTTAAAAGATAAAGCACAAAGTCGGTTTACACTTTGCCTCTGGCTCAATCACCACTTGGGATGACTTAGCTCAAAATTTTTTAGCTAAGTTCTTCCCACCAGCGAAGTCGGCAAAACTACAGAACGATATTCATACTTTCGCACAATTTGATTCAGAGTCGTTATATGAGGAGTGGGAAAGGTTCAAGGATATGCTCCGTAAGTGCCCTCATCATGGAATTTCGCAGTGGATGCAATTAGGGATATTTTGTGATGGTTTTCACGCGTCCACGAGGTCTAGTATTGATGCAGCAGTAGGAGGAGCGATCATGTCCAAGAGTTTTGATGAGGCGTATCAATTGTTAGAGACAATGGCCACCAACAACTATCAGTGGCCCATGACGAGGTTTAATCATCTGAAAGCATCGGGAAAGTATAAAGTGGACGCGATGACAGCATTAACAGCACAAGTGACCGCAATAGCTAAGAATATGGAAATATGGCGTCCACAAGCCACACAGCAGGTAGCGATGGTTTGTGAGTTGTGTCTTTGGGGATCATGCTACGGATCAATGTGCCATAAATTACGAATCAAGACGATTATAGGAAATTATAATCGCTTCAACTCAATCATGATCCGACTCAAAATGCTTATAATCCAGGTTGGAAAAATCATCTGGGGTTTTTATGGAGTAACAATCAAGGTGCAGCTCAAGCAGCTAGACAGCAAAACACCTCCGGATTTCAAAATCAGACTCAACAACAACCAGAAAGGAAATCAAGTTGGGAAGAAGCATTAGACAAATTCATTAGAGCATCTGACAAAAGGAACGAGGAACAAGACAAGAAAATGAATTAGGTAGAGCTGACTTTGCAAAGCCATGGGGCATCGTTAAAGAATCTGAAAAATCATGTGGGGCAAATAGCACATGCATTGAATAACCGTCCATTAGGAACACTCCCAAGTGATACAGAAATAAATACGGGCAAAACGAGCATTGCAAGGCAGTAACTTTACGGGAATTTGTAAGAAATAGTTAAGGATAAGGAAAAGAGGGACAACGCAACAGCTGAAATAGAAGAAGTTGTGGAAACAGGGAAAGATAAAGATGAAGTCATAGAGCAGAATGCACCGGAACCAACGATCACTATGCCGCCCATACCGTATCCGCAAAGGTTTCAGAAATCCAAGTTAGATAAGCAGTTTTCAAGATTTTTAGATATTTTCAAAAAATTGCATATCAGCATCCCATTTGCCAAAGCTTTAGAATAAATGCCGAGCTACGCTAAGTTCATGAAGGATGTGTTGTCCAAGAAAAGGAAACTGGGTGATTTTGAAACAGTAGCGCTAACCGAAGAATGCAGCGTAATTATCTAGAATAAGTTGCCTCCAAAGTTGAAAGATCCAGGTAGTTTTACTATTCCGTGCGACATTGGTAATCGCCGGGGAGAGCACCGTGTGATTTAAATGCGATTAATTTAATGCCATTTTCAGTCTACAGTCAGTTCAGGATCAAGGCACCAAAACTGAAAATATCGCTTTATTGTTCATGCACCGATCGATTACATATCCACGAGGTATCGTTGAAGACGTATTAGTAAGAGTGGATAAATTCATCTTCCCAGCAAATTTTGTTATCTTGGATTGTGAAGCAGATAAGGAAATTCCCATCATTCTCGGGCGACCATTCTTAGCAACAGGGAGAACTTTGATCGACGTACAGAAAGGAGAATTGACGATGCGAGTTGAAGATCAACATGTCACTTTTAATGTGTTTAAATCAATGTCTTATCTGAAGGAAAAAGGTGAGTGTTTGTGGGTGGATTTAATGGATGAGTTAGTTAATCACAAGATTTGTGGCAATTACTCAGAGGACCCGATAGAATCTATGTTGTTCGGCATAGACGACTATGGTATTGATGAGGACATTGAGCAGATCAAATGGCTAGATACAGCATCGTTCTACCGAAAAAACAATCAACCATTCGACACCCTTGATAGGCCCGAAACAGAAGGTAAAAAGTACAAACCCTCGATAGAAGAGCCACCGGTGTTGGAATTAAAGCCACTTCCCTCTCATCTTGAGTATGCTTATCTGGGGAAAGATTTGACTCTACCAGTTATTGTTTCGACAGAGTTAACTGACACCCAATAGGAAAAATTGCTACGGGTTCTGCGCGAGTTCAAAACAGCGATTGGGTGGACTATAGCGGATATTCGAGGTATTAGCCCATCTTTCTGTATGTATAAGATTTTAATGGAAGACGGGTCAAAACCAACCATTGAGATGCAAAGAAGGTTAAATCCCATTATGAAAGATGTGGTGAAAAAGGAAATTATAAAATGGTTGGATGCCGGTATTGTTTACCCAATCTCAGACAGTTCGTGGGTAAGTCCTGTACAGTGCGTACCAAAGAAAGGGGGTATGACGGTGGTGAAGAATGAAGATAATGAGCTCATCCTGACTAGAACTATTACAGGCTGGAGAGTATGTATGGATTACCGCAAGTTGAATAAAGACACACGCAAGGATCACTTTCCCTTGCCTTTCATTGATCAGATGTTGGACAGGTTAGCGGGTCATCAATTCTACTGTCTGCTGGATGGATATTCTGGGTACAATCAAATTGCCATAGCTCTGGAAGATCAAGAAAAGACCACGTTCACATGTCCATACGGTACGTTTGCATTCCGGCGTATGTCTTTTGGTTTATGTAATGCACCGGCAACCTTTCAACGATGTATGATGGCAATCTTCTCCGCTATGGTCGAACAGAATTTAGAGGTATTCATGGATGACTTCTCCGTGTTTGGTGCTAGTTTCGACTTGTGTTTGAAGAATCTGATCTTGGTGTTAAAAAGATGTGTGGAGACTAACCTGGTGCTTAACTGGGAAAAATGTCATTTTATGGTGCAAGAAGGGATTATTCTGGGACATAAGGTTTTCACATCCGGATTAGAGGTGGATAGAGTGAAGATTGAGACAATTGAAAAATTGCCTCCTCCATCATCTGTAAAATGCATTCGGAGCTTCTTGGGACATGTAGGTTTCTACAGACGCTTCATTAAAGATTTTTCAAAGATTTCGAAACCCCTATGTTTACTCTTGGAGAAAGATGTACCGTTCAAGATGGATCAGTCATGTATCGAGGCATTTGAGATATTAAAGAAGAAGTTGGTCTCTGCTCCAATCATTGTAGCGCCCGATTGGTCTTTACCGTTTGAATTGATGTGCGACGCCAGTGACTACGCAGTGGGAGCAGTGTTGGGACAACGTCACGACAAGATTTTTCACACTATCTACTACTCTAGTAAGACGTTGACGGATGCCCAGCTGAACTACACAACCACCGAAAAAAGAGTTACTTGCAGTGGTGTTTGCTTTCGACAAATTCAGAGCCTATCTTATTGGCACCAAGGTAATTGTCTACACTGATCATTCTGCCATTAAATACCTGATTGAGAAGAAAGATGCAAAACCGCGGTTAATACGGTGGGTATTGTTGTTACAAGAATTTGATCTGGAGATCCGGGACAGAAAAGGTACAGAAAATCAAGTGGCGGATCATCTATCTCGGTTAGAAAACATAGAGGTACAGAAAGAAGATAACTTATTGATTAATGAAAAATTTCCGGATGAACAACTGTTCCGGGTAACCACAATATTGCCTTGGTATGCTGACTACATGAACTACGTGGTTGCCAAAGTGTTACCATCGGATTTGACTTCCCAACAACGTAAGAAGTTCCTCCATGATGTTAAGCAATACTATTAGGATGAACCATTCTTGTTTAAAGCTTGCACCGATCAAATGATAAGATGTTGTGTGCCTCATGAAGAAATGGATAGTATATTAGGCCATTGCCACTCCTCAGATTACGGAGGTCATTATTCCGGTGATCGAATAGCAGCAAAGGTACTATAATCGGGATTTTTCTGGCCTTCTTTATTCAAGGATGCTTACCTCTACGTGCTAAAATGTGATCGGTGCCAACGCGTAGGTAATATCTCCAAGCGCAATGAAATTCCACTCAACACAATTTTGGAGGTTGAACTATTCGTCATGTGGGGAATCGATTTTATGGGACCATTTCCATCTTCCTTTAATAATCAGTACATCTTGCTAGCGGTCGATTATGTTTCCAAATGGGTAGAAGCCGTAGCTTTACCCACAAATGATGCCAACGTTGTTTTCCGATTCTTAAAGAAAAACATCTTCACACGATTTGGGACATCGAGAGCGATAATAAGCGATGAGGGAAGTCACTTCTGTAACAAGCAGTTCACTAAATTGCTTGTAAAGTATGGTGTTCGTCATAAAATTGCTGCTGCTTATCATCCCCAAACCAATGGTCAAGCGGAGGTCTCGAATAGGGAGATCAAGCGAATTCTGGAAAAAGTGGTCAATCCGTCAAGAAAAGATTGGTCATTGCATCTTGACGATGCTTTATGGGCCTATCGAACAGCGTACAAAAATTTGATCGGCATGTAACCTTACAAAATGGTATTTGGAAAGGCGTGTCACCTCCCGGTCGAGCTAGAACACAGTGCACACTGGGCCATTCAGAAACTGAACTTTGATCTAGAAGCAGCGGGTGAGAAAAGGTTACTGCAGTTGAATGAGATGGACGAATTCCGGTTCAATGCCTATGAAAATGCTAAGCTCTACAAGGAGAAAGTTAAAGCCTGACACGATAAAAAAATTCTCGATAGAACATTAGAACCGGGCCAATAAGTATTATTGTTCAACTCACGCTTGCGTTTATTTCCTGGGAAATTGAAATCCCGGTGGTTCGGGCCATTTGTGATTATATCTGTCGTTCCACACGAAAACATTGAGGTCGAAGAACCGAACTCAAAGCGTACATTCAAGGTAAACGGTCAATGACTCAAACATTACTAGAGTGGACCCATCGAACGTCAAGCTACGGTCATGTACCTCTTTGATCCATCGACCAAATGAGCACAACAACAAAGTCGGGCTGACGACTATAACCCAAGCGCTAGAGGGAGGCAACCCCAAAATTTCGTTTATTTTATTTTTAATTAATCTATATTCTATATATTTATTTTTAAATTTTTTTTTAGTACTATGGTATATTAATTTTAATGCTTTCCCCACTTTTTCCATACAAAAAAGCAACAGGGGACAAAGAAAGACAAAGTTTATCTGACAGCGTTCCCGGCGCCTAATTCTATAGTAATTCTGAGCCCCGGTGCTATAAGATAGAAGCCCAACTCAAATCCCAGCGCCCCGGCGCTCCCAATGTAAAGGATCACGGTCACCAAGGTCGCTTTCTTTAAAAACAAAAATCATGTCCGGCCCATCGCCAAGTCAATACAAACGCCACGCCTCGGTCTTTGGCCTGTGTTTGCAATTCTAAATTTAGTTAAAAGCCCGTTCGATTCAATAACCCTCTTCTCCATACACGCGTGCCTTTTCCTTCGCATCCCATTCAATTTTCTCTATTAACTGCTCTACCAATCCTCACTCCTATATCTGATTAATCCTCGACGTGCTTCCACATCTGATATCCGTTTATCTCGTGCCAATCAATTTTGTTTGTTATACAAATCTCCAAGGTATGCTCTGCATTAAAGTTCAATCTTGGTCACACCAAAATTTCTGAATTGCATACAATAATGGCACAATTGTGAGTTAATATCCATTTTGATTCATCTTCTCTTTGACTATTGTGCACATTATCATTTTCGGGTCGCTATTCCATTGGGTAATTGTGCAAATCACTTCTGATTGGGCTGCTTATGTTGTATACACATGGTGATAGAACAATGTAAGGTTGGATCGCTATAATATTAGGATTGTTCAAATAGACTTATAACATGCTCACAAAGTGTTTGATGTAATGCCTCAATGAAAATTAATGTTATATCTCTTGTTAAGGCATGTATATCCCTTGTGAATGCGTATGTGCTTGTGCGAATTGTTACACGCCACATCTCGTGGGTATCTCACGCACTTCACACTTGTTTGTTTTGAAGTTTGGGGGGTGGACATGCGGGTAATTTTTACATAAGCACCATACACTCAAGCCTAATACTTGTGCTTGTGAATTTTTGCAGAAATTTCTCAATGACTTCAAAACGACAACGTGGAGGCGGTTCCGATTTCACCTCGGCTCCTCCAAGATTTGATAGTCGACGATTTATCTCCGTCGAGGCACATGAACGCCATAACCGCATGGCAACCCGCTCTCTCATCCCCGAACGTGGTTTAAGACCCGACCAATCCAAAGACGGGGATATAACGGTGATGATAGCGGAGCAAAACTGGTTCACACTCACCGAAAGCAAACCCGATCCAATAGCTTATTACAAATTTGTAAAAGAGTTCTACGCTAACTTGCTCGGAGCATGATCATTACGGGGTATTAAATCGGAGGAAAAATAGTGGAAATCCACGAGGATGATATAAATGGGTGTTATCAACTACCATTAGAGGGCCCTTAATGATGAATATCTTTGGACTTGTGGTGATGGACCGGGACTAAAAAAAAAATTATTCAGAGTCAGTGTCAACCTGGGCACCACATGGACCGTGCATGAGCGTGGCAGCATGACTTTCCCGTTGTCACACCTCAGTCTATATGGAAAGGCATGGTATGCCTTCATTTGTGCCAAATTGATGCCCTGCACACATGTGAGCCACGTAACCAGAGAAGGGGCTGTGGTATTATACTCAATAATATAAGGCCTAAAGATTGATGTCGGCCATCTTATTCAGCAATCTATCCTCCGAGCATATCGCGGAGGGACCACAGGAGGGTTACCACATCCGTCACTGATCTGCGTTTTATGTGCTAAGTTTTGGGTAAAATGGAAATCAGATGTGATGATTCAAACGCCTATGCCCGTGTTGGACCACAAGTTGATCAGCAGGTATAAAGTGTGGACAGGTGGGGCAAATCACCCTAGGGGATTGGGTTTCATAATTCCCCAAGTTGCACCTACACAATGCCCACTACCTCAGGCTCTACCTACTTATGGCCCATCTACAGCAGCTCATCGTGGAGTGGTTCCCAAACCGTCCAAATAGGAGATGGACTACTGGTTCTACAACATGGAGTCCTGAATGTACGCTCATTCGAACGCCAAGACGTGATTTTCAAATTTTAGTTGACCAATTTCTTTGCATGTAATGCAATCGACCAGTCAATCACATCCGGCAAGGTCAACTTAGCCATTTCCCAACCGGCCCAGCTTCGCCCAAGATTTCTCCTTCCGATCAAGAGATGAGCGAGATTTAAGATGCCCCACCCGAGGAATAAGCTCGTCTGTGGAAGTCCTCTATTTTCTTTTTTATATTTCTACGAGGACATTGCTTTAGATTAGTTTGGGGTGGTTTGTTTTACTTCTAAGTTGTAGTTTAGTTTGTTATTAGTTTATGGATGATTGTTAGTAATGTTGCATTTAGGATTGCATGTTAATTCCAGCTTTTGATAGTGCGTTTATTTGGGGGGCAAATGATGAATTTAGAATTGCATGAACAAATCTAGTAAGGATTGTTGAGTCGTTGATATGATTTTCTTGACATGAATTGAATCTTTATCTGTTTGACACTGATATTATAGGAAAACACTTTGAAAAACGACCATGATTGGCTATGATAGTTTAAATGGTTAGATAATAGAGTTCTAAAGGATGATTGCTAGTGAAATGAA